>OX456523.1:84322469-84712469 GCA_949748255.1 Eustalomyia histrio
CTGTAATAATTTTTTAACAAAAATTCCTTTTTTTTAAATCTATTTTTAGACATATTACTTTTTCCATTCTCGTAACCATATAAGTAACCCCTTACATTGTCACCTCTAAAGTAATAGGTATATACATTACTTTGAGGCTCATCGCCTGTAAAATTCATCAGTGAAGTAAGTTGTTAAGTAATCAATGAGCCCCTTTGGCTACACATTACTTTACACATTATTTGGTAATGTGTGGTTTTGCTGGGCTACACATTACTTTACACATTGTTTGGTAATGTGTGGTTTTGCTGGGAGCTTCAACAATGGATCAGAAAAATACGATTATATTTGGTTACGATTCAGATGTTCAGTTATTTTTTTACGTAAAACTGATTGAGAAAAACTGAATACTCGTAGTTCATTAGTCAGACAATTCCAAAATTTTCAAAATGAACATTAAAAAAACGATTCACACGTGGTGATAAATGATTGTATAAATTATTACAAAGCCTTATGCCAAAAACAAATCTTACGATTTTGTTTACTTAAAGCTTAATTTTATTAAAGTTACCAGACGTTGTACATAAATATACTTCCAAACAATAGGATATTTGAGACATTAATAGAATATGTGATACTTTATATCTAACTTGATATGGTAAATAGATGTTGAGACAATATAACCGACGCAGAGTAAAGCACACTCTTGAGTAAATATTGTCAATATGATATAAATAATAAAGTTTGTTGTCAATTATAACACCCAAAATTTGTATTCTGTCTACAAATTCCAGCTTCCTATCTCCCATTCGCACCGTAATATCATGCAAATGTGATGAACCAAATCTTATTATTTTAGTTTTCGAGCCATTCAATACGAAGAAATTTAATGACATCCAGGATTCAACTCTTAGTAAATTATTATATATTCCTGACTGTAGTTCTTCTCTTAAATGATTTCCATCTAATAAGAATTTAATGTCATCCGCGAATGCATAGGCCAAACACATCTTGGATTCAATTACGTTAAATAAGTTGTTTAGGTACATTGAAAACAATAATGCTGCAAGAACTGACCCTTGGGCGACTCCAGATCTTTCTCTTTCCAACTGTGATTCACGACCACCAAATGACACAAACTGTTCCCGATCCGGCAATAGGAATTAATCAGTGAACATGCTGAGCTTGAAAACATGAACTCGTTTCATAGCTTTTGTATCATGTTTAAATGATTAACACGAACAATAATGCTGCAAGAACTGACCCTTGGGCGACTCCAGATCTTTCTCTTTCCAACTGTGATTCACGACCACCAAATGACACAAACTGTTCCCGATCCGGCAATAGGAATTAATCAGTGAACATGCTGAGCTTGAAAACATGAACTCGTTTCATAGCTTTTGTATCATGTTTAAATGATTAACACGATAGATAGGTCTATTGATATTAAAATACTCGTTTTTCCTTTATTAACACTGTCTCTAATAGACTCTGTTATTCCTTAAAAGGCAGACGACGCACTGCAGCTATGACGGTACCCAGTTTGACGACCATTTAATAAAAAAAAGTCTGTGACGTTAAATATTTTTTGACGTAAGAGTTAAATATGTTATGACGTAACGACTAAATATCAAATGGAGCTAAATAACATAAGTGTGGGTCATCTTAAACAAATTTTTAGCATATTTATCATTCTAAAAAAAATATTGAAATACAAAAAAAAATGCCCGCCGAATGGTGTTTTTAGATATTTTTTGAAAACTACACATGTATGAGTATAAATAAAGCTTAAGGATTTTGCCCACTGTGGCTCTATGGAGCGAGCTGGGTTAATGAAATAAATTTTGGTGAGAAGCTATCTAAGTGTGCTACACATCGTTTGTCTGAATTGCTTTTGAGATTTTTTTGAAAACCTTAAGGATTCCGCCCACTATGGCTCTATGGAGCAAGCTCTTTAATGAAATAAATTTTGGTGAGAAGCTATTTAACAAAGGACCCTTGAAACCAGGATGAACAAACTACAAAATTTTTAGCCACCCATGATGCCATGAAGCCATGATGCCAAATGATGCGACTACAAAAATTCTTAGTCGAGACCACAACATTCTTAGCCGATTTTCAGAAAAACTTAGCCTCTAGTAAGGGTTGTAGCGCAAGTTCAGTGATTGTGATGTGAATACATACATGTTTGAATTGTTACAACCATTGCTAGCGGCTAAGTTTTTCTGAAAATCGGCTAAGCATGTTGTGGTTTCGGCTAGGAATTTTTGTAGTCGCATCATTTGGCATCATGGCATCATGGCTTCATGGCTTCATGGCATCATGGCATCATGGGTGGCTAAATATTTGGTAGTTTGTTCATCCTGGTTTCAAGGATCCTTGGCTGTGGTCTCGGCTAAGAATTTTTGTAGTCACATCATTTGGCATCATGGCATCATGGGTGGCTAAAAATTTTGTAGGTTGTTCATCCTGGTGTCAAGGGTCCTTGGTTCAGTGATTGTGATGTGAATACATACATGTTTGAATTGTTAAAACCAAGGACCCTTGAAACCAGGATGAACAAACTACCAAATATTTAGCCACCCATGATGCCAAATGATGCGACTACAAAAATTCTTAGCCGAGACCACAACATTATTAGCCGATTTCAGAAAAACTTAGCCTCTAGCAAGGGTCTTAACAAGGACCCTTGAAACCAGGATGAACAAACTACAACATTTTTAGCCACCCATGATGCCAAATGATGCGACTACAAAAATTCTTAGCCGAGACCACAACATTCTTAGCCGATTTTCAGAAAAACCTAGCCGCTAGCAAGGGTTTTAACCAAGGACTCTTGAAACCAGGATGAACAAACTACCAAATATTTAGCCACCCATGATGCCACGAAGCCATGATGCCAAATGATGCGACTACAAACCCTTGCTAGAGGCTAAGTTTTTCTGAAAATCGGCTAAGAATGTTGTGGCCTCGGCTAAGAATTTGTGTAGTCGCATCATGGCATCATGGCTTCGTGGCATCATGGCATCATGGTGGCTAAATATTTGGTAGTTTGTTCATCCTGGTTTCAAGGGTCCTTGGTTTGTTCATCCTGGTTTCAAGGGTCCTTGGTGAATACATACATGTTTGAATTGTTAAAACCCTTGCTAGCGGCTAAGTTTTTCTGAAAATCGGCTAAGAATGTTGTGGTCTCGTCTAAGAATTTTTGTAGTCGCATCATTTTGCATCATGCCATCATGGCTTCGTGGCATCATAGCATCATGGGTGGCTAAATATTTGGTAGTTTGTTCATCCTGGTTTCAAGGGTCCTTGGTTTGATTTTTTTCCTAACATTCAACAAACAACAATATTAATTATTATTATAACAAACAAACTATTAATCATTATAAAAACAAATATAAATTTGATTTTTTTTTTGCTTAAGACAACAAACAAAACAATGGTAAACATGAGTATGTATGCTGTATTATACCTTCTTTAATCTTTGCTTTACTAAGTTTCGGAAAAAGTGACTTCAAAAACCCTAAAGCTGGCCCATTTTTCACTATAGTGTCTACAAAGTCCTTCACTAGACCAAGTTTTATAAGTACCCAGCAAAAAAAAAAAAATAAAAATGGCAAAAGAAGAGAAAAAAGCAGAGATTCCGGTGTTGTGAAAATTTGGATCGGAACTAATGATTTTTACATAGGGGTGTCATAGGGTGGAAGTCTTCTTTTTTGATTTTTTTCATTGCATCTAAAGCAGTTCTTATGGTTTAGTGAAAAATGAGATCTTTGGTTCTTCCCAAATAAATTTAATTTAAACGGGACATTCAATAATCATTTTCCCAATGTTCCGTTGACTATACCAGTAAATTTGACTGCCACATTTGTTGTTGTTTCCCATATAAAGTTTAAGTTTGACTGCTGGTTAACCAGAACTAAATGATACTTTGGAATCAATGAAAAATTGATTCCTTAAGAATCACTTCCATTTATTTTTGGTGAGTAGTGATGGCAGAAGTACTTGTTCTGTTGGTATTAGGGGTGGCTGAATGATGTTGTGTTCGCCTTTTTGGCATACTGGTTGCCACGCCATCTACTATCTCATTTGCATAAAAAGCATGGATTATTTACATATGCAGACTGCATTCCAGATAGAAATGCAACTACTTTTAAAACGCAACAAGCACGCCATTTATGCTCCTCGTATTTCACTACGTCCAATATATATTTTATAGTGTTATAAGACTCTTTCATGTTGACACCATATGCAATCGGAATTTTTTATTTGTCATAAAATAGAAGTACAGTACATAAAAATACGCCAATCGGCTGGGTTGTACTGTATGCACATTTCATTCATTAAGCCTTCAATTTCGTTACAAAACACAAATGTGTAAAGAATGGATGAAATGTATATTGGTGAGTTCTGAAACTAGTTACTTAACACTCCAGGCTCGAGCAAATGCAGGCTTTTCAAGTCGGCTGCTAATATTTCTGCATTATTTTTTGATAGTCCCAATTTTCTCACCAAAGCATTTAAATGCTCTTGAGAGATTTATTTTGGACTAGATGTTGCTTCGAATTGTAAAAAATTAGAGACGGTCGTTCCGGTTTCGACTGTTGTACCAGGTTCCGAAAGAAGACTTGTGGTCTCGGCTAAGAATTTTTTTATTCACATCATTTGGCATCATGGCATCATGGCTTCATGGCATCATGGCTTCATGGCATCATGGGTGGCTAAAAATTTTGTAGTTTGTTCATCCTGGTTTCAAGGGTCCTTACTTGGACTGCGAATAGGTAGTGCAAACATAGCAAGTAGTCTCGTCGTGCTCACCTGGCTCTAGCCAACGCATCGGAATGCCAAAGTTCATTGAGTTTCGTTCACATAAACCAGTAAATTCACAAAATTGTTGTCGAGCTAAGAATATCGATCAAAAATTATATTACATTTAGACCACAGTATCAAACTGTTATAGCAAATTCGGCAGATATGTTTTGGCACCCATGGCTCATCTGGAAGAACTTCCAGTTTAAAATAAAATTTATATATATTCTCCACTTTACTATTGAAAAATGAAACCTGATATTCCTAAGGGAATGCTTGTTGCAGACATAGGAAAACCAGTCAAGTTTTTCCAAACAGTCAGCCATTTTTATTCTTACAAATTCCCTTGTGCAACAATGAAAACACAAAAAAGATCAAATTCCCTTACTTCAATTTTGAGTAGAAAAACGATGATAACAAGAAAATGAAGAAAAAGGTTAGCAACAAAACTAAATGTATAGTCAAGGACTCTTGAAACCAGGATGAACAAACTACAAAATTTTTAGCCACCCATGATGCCATGATGCCAAATGATGTGACTACAAAAATTCTTAGCCGAGACCACAACATTCTTAGCCGATTTTCAGAAAAACTTAGCCTCTAGCAAAGGTTGTAACAATTCAAACATGCATGTATTCACATCACAATCACTAAACTTGCGCTACAACCCTTGCTAGAGGCTAAGTTTTTCTGAAAATCGGCCAAGAATGTTGTGGTCTCGGCTAAGAATTTTTGTAGTCACATCATTTGGCATCATGGGTGGCTAAAAATTTTGTAGTTTGTTCATCCTGGTTTCAAGGGTCCCTGGTATAGTGACGTAGATACAAATGTATTCGGTATTTAAGTGTCAAACCAAGGACCCTTGAAAACAGGATGAACAAACTACCAAATATTTAGCCACCCATGATGCCACGAAGCCATGATGCGAAATGATGCGACTACAAAAATTCTTATCCGAGACCACAACATTCTTAGCCGATTTTCAGAAAAACTTAACCGCTAGCAAGGGTTGTGACAATTCAAACATGTATGTATTCACATCACAATCACTGAACTTGCGCAACAACCCTTGCTAGAGGCTAAGTTTTTCTGAAAATCGTCTAAGAATGTTGTGGTCTCGGCTAAGAATTTTTGTAGTCGCATCATTTGGCATCATGGCTTCATGGCATCATGGTTGGCTAAAAATTTTGTAGTTTGTTCATCCTGGTTTGAAGGGTCCTTGGTCAAACCTTCTCGTCATATATTGGACGACCTATGTACATATGTGAACAGTAATTAAATTAACCTTTAATAAACAATCTTGAATTTGATTGGTTTATGGTGTTTGTGTTAAGTTTTGGGTTTTGGTGTGTTCTTACATACATATAGTAGAATTTTATGGCCACATTTTTGTAGAAAAATATTTGCCATACTATTATCTACAAAGTTGCTGAACATACCCTAGACCTCAGATGTAAAGAAAACATAGTTTTATATACCGATATGCTGCAAGAACAGGCCACTAAAATGAAATTCCGCTGTGATCTTTCAAAACGCCGACACACGTATTTTTTTTTTGGTCTCCTTTACAAGAATAAATCGTCGGAGTCCCATAATTTTGGAAAAAGTTTGAAATTGTTGTACAGTGTTATTAATTTAGTCACCAGATTCTATAAGATGAGCGACGATTATTGTCCACTACTTATCAAACTGTTGAACCAAGGATCCTTGAAACCAGGATAAACAAACTACAAAATTTTTAGCCACCCATGATGCCATGAAGCCATGATGCCATGATGCCAAATGATGTGACTACAAAAATTCTTAGCCGAGACCACAACATTCCTATCCGATTTTCAGAAAAACTTAGCCTCTAGCAAGGGTTGTAACAATTCAAACATGTATGTATTCACATCACAATCACTGAACTTGCGCTACAACCCTTGCTAGAGGCTAAGTTTTTCTGAAAATCGGCTAAGAATGTTGTGGTCTCGACTTAGAATTTTTGTAGTCACATCATTAGGCATCATGGCATCATGGCTTCATGGCATCATGGCATCATGGGTGGCTAAAAATGTTGTTGTTTGTTCATCCTGGTTTGAAGGGTCCTTGGTTGAACTTTAAGATTGAAAATGAATTGCATTTACCAAATTTGTAACAACAGTTTACAATTTTCATGTAATATGGTAGATATTTAATTTCGAAATTGGACGGTAAACGATAATCGTCTTATAAAACCTGGGCATAGGTTCTGAGAAATAATAATTTACTATCAAAAATTCTTAAATTCTAAAGCTACGAGTATTTCAACCTTATAAAATATTATAAAAGCTAAAGCCTCCAGAATAGGCAGATGATAAATAAAACATTTTAAAATGCATATTCAGTTTAATAAATCAAACACATGGCTAAGTATTTTTGTAAAAAGCACAATGACGTTACTGTTTTTTTTTTTATTTGATATTTATATTTACATTCATGTACAGTTATAATTCAGTATTATTTTGGCTTCAGCGCCAAAAAAAAACATATTGAAATTGTTTGCAATTGGAAATAAAATTTTTAAGAACTGAAAAAAGTTGATTTGTCAAAAAATTGTGAAAGAGTAGAAAAGCTGAAGTAGAACCCAAAACATAAATCGTTTCAATTTACTAGGTAAGGACATGGCAGATATATGCGTATTCAAAAGTTTTATATACTACGAGGATTTCTGAGCTTTTTTAGTAGAAAACCTCTTTAACTTTAAAGGCCAAACCAGAAAATTAAAGTGGCAGCGACAGTTCTGTCAAACTTTGTAAATTTCGCAAAAACAATGCAATATTAATTATTGAATAGTATTTTAAGGCAGCTCTGGTTTATTTAGAAAATTTTCTACAATAATTTCCCTAATTAAAAACACTGTATACTATATTTTTCTGTTTTCAGTTTAAGGGTCATTTAGTGGTAAAAGATATACTTTTATTTTGCATTTAACCATTAATCGATTAATCGCAAATTTTTCCGAATAACTTATTTAACGGTTAACCGGCATTGTTGAGTAATTGTAAATACTATTTTTAATGCAATATTTGATAAAACTCAAATCGTGACGCACGCTACAAAAATTAATATGCCATTTTTTAATTGTAGAATTTTAATTTTTGTATGTATAATTTTTGCAGTATATAAAATTGATTTAAAATTATAGGTGACTTGCAAAAAAATTTCATTCACAACATAAAAAAATCCTTATTTTCTGTGACGAACGCTACAACGCATGGACCTAACATTTCATACCAAATCAAATCAATTTTAAGAAAAATTTGATAAAATTGTATTTATAATTGAATATATGCTTAAAATGCCTTTTTTAAACCTTATGGAAATCAACGAATTTTAAAATTGGTTCGACCCTATTTTAACCCTATTTTAAAATGACATTTTTGCTTTATGTTTATGTTTATTTTCATTTTGCTTTATGTTTAATAAACCTTTTTATGCTTACAATGTTTTTTAATAACTTTGAATTTGAAACTTGAATTAAGATTTTTTTATGAATACCGCTGTTAGTCTAATATGGAAAGCGAAACCAGGAGCGAAACCAACAACGATAAGAAAAGGTTGACACAAAAAAAGCTGTAAAGAAAGGTTGGTGAAAAACTACTATAAATTGCGTGTAAAATGGTTATGACATAATTGGATCTGATTAAATTTAGTTTGATCGGGTCATATTATTATAAATAAATAAGGAAAATTTAAAATTTTTCACCATTTCTATAGAAAAACTGTGATTTTATTCCTGAGGTGTACTTTTTTTTGGATAATTTAAAACGGCGCATATATCAAAAATTTAAACAAACATTGTTTCGAGTTACAAAAGTTCTTAAAGGAAAAGACATAAGCTTTCTTAGAAAAATATAAAAAGTACCCATTTTGCAAAAAAAGGTCCAAAACATTTTCGACTTTGTACAAAAAACTTAAAAAAAAATTTTTTAATATCCCGGTTAAAAAAAACATGTATGTTCCATACGTCGTAATATATAAAATCGTGTATGATCACACATAAATGATGTATGTGTATGCATGACACATATGAATGCATACATGTCATTTATGAAAGCACATATGGGTCCATATATTTTGAAAAGGAGCCCATATATGGTAATGTATTAAATCATATGTTAGGATAAATCCCATGTATTGCCCCATGAATGTCATATATTCTCATATATGAATTCAAAAATTGTCACATTTATGAGTATAAAATAATGTCAATTTAAATATTCTGACTTCGAAATTTTTTTAATAGATGTTCTTATCCTAATTTATATTACCAATCCAATCCAAAAATACGAGTTTTCGATTTAAAATTTGTATGGAATTTGAAAGTCGAAAAGTAACCAAATTCGGTTCAGTATGGACGTTGTATTAATAATTAAAATATTTTTACGTTTTAGATTATGCCTTTTTCTCAGCTGAATAATTGGGATGTTAATTGTATTAAATACAAGCATTACATATTTTTTGTTTTATACCAATGCGGTTTTTCCATACTGTTGAAACTTACAAGGAAAGTAATCCAAAAAGAAATTTGGTTATGTTATTAAGAAAATAAATCCAAAATATTAACTATTTTTGCACAATTTTACATCTTATTTTGAAATTATCAATATATTTGTTGTTAAGCAAAAAGGCAAATCTGAACAATTACTTCTTGTAAAAAGGAAGAATAACAAAATCGCGAAATGTTTTAAAAATTTATACGACAGCATAGCACGACCTACGAGTTCATTTTTCAGTATAATATGTGAGTACCTCAAAAAATCATGTATACCAAAATTCAGTTATATTTGCAAAAGTTTTTCTAACAAGAACTAAAAATTATGCTTTTATTTTCAGTTTGACAATATTTTGTAGAAAATCACTGCAATGAAAGTTCTTGTTTGAATTTTTGCATATGCACAAGAAATATTTTAAAATTTGCATAATGGGATTTAAAATTGTGTAAAATTAGTAATATATAGGAGAACTGAGATAAATTGAGTAAAAACTGATTTAAAAAAATTCGGTACTATTGTGTCGAGCTGTGTTATTTTTCAAGTTTTAGTTACTTATATTGAAAAATAAGCATTAAAATATACTATTAATAGTTTTTACCAATCACATATGTGATTAAGGGGAAACAATTCCAGTTGTTCTGCGAAATGCCATCTCTTTAATATGGAGCTCCTTGGTGTCATAAGAGGGTTTTGAATATAGAGAGAATATAATATCCTCATTTACTAAGAAATTATGTATACAATGTGATTGCAAATAGGAAGTTGAATATTTTTCGCAGCTTTAAATTGATAAATAAATTTTTTGTTTATGTTTATCAGTTCACCTTAAGTTTTCCTATAAAATCTACGATTTCCTACAGGTGAGAGAACTGTATAACCATTGGTGTCATATGGGCATTAGTATCATTACTGTTAACTGCTTATTAAATGAATATCAAAAAAATAATGTGTATTTTAAAGAAGTAAGAAAAACGCTTAAAAAATAATAAATATTTGCAACATTGGAATGTGCAAAATACGAGTATATTAGAACACTTGTTACTTTAAATTAAGTTATCTTCGATTTTTGTGCAACAATTTCAAATCTACAAAAAAGAAAAAAATGTAAAAGTACGTGATTATATATAATATTATATATTAATTGAATTTTTTATAATTTTCAAATAAAAGCCCATGAAAACTTTTTAAAAAATGTACAAAATTTAAAAGCAACGATTTTAAGTAATTTAAGATAATATCATCATAGCTGTACCAAATTCCCCTAGCCTTGTTCCATGTATAAATTACTCCCAATCATGCATTTTAAGAATCAATTTCCCAAATTTTTAATTAAAGGAATATTTTGTTTTGCAGAAACGGAATACTGCCATTGCTGAAGGATCTTTCTTTAAGGCAGTCATATACATATACATTTATTGGAAAATAAATCAAGAAAATGTTATGGATATGTGAATCGTAACTCAAAAAAAATACGATTATTAATAAGTAGGTTAATATAATTCATCTTATATTCCAAAAAAGTTTCTAATAGCTCTTTAGCCACCCATGATGCCATGATGCCAAATGATGCGACTACAAAAATTCTTAGCCGAGACCACAACCAAGGACCCTTAAAACCAGGATGAACAAACTACCAAATATTTAGCCACCCATGATGCCACGAAGCCATGATGCCAAATGATGCGACTACAAAAATTCTTAGCCGACACCTCAATATTCTTAGCCGATTTTCAGAAAAACTTAGCCGCTAGCAAGGGTTATAACAATTCAAACATGTATGTATTCACATCACTATCACTGAACTTGCGCTACAACCCTTGCTAGAGGCTAAGTTTTTCTGAAAATCGGCTAAGAATGTTGTGGTCTCGGCTAAGCATTTTTGTAGTCACATCATTTGGCATCATGGCTTCATGGCATCATGGGTGGCTAAAAATTTTGTAGTTTGTTCATCCTGGTTTCAAGGGTCCTTAGCACAACATTCTTAGCCGATTTTCAGAAAAACTTAGCCTCTAGCAAGGGTTGCAGCGCAAGTTCAGTGATTGTGATGTGAATAAATACATGTTTGAATTGTTACAACCCTTGTTAGAGGCTAAGTTTTTCTGAAAATCGGCTAAGAATGTTGTGGTCTCGGCTAACAATTTTTGTAGTCACATCCTTTGGCATCATGGCTTCATGGCATCATGGCATCATGGGTGGCTAAAAATTTTGTAGTTTGTTCATCCTGATTTCAAGGGTCCTTGCTAAACTTTTAACTTTAAAATATCCAACCAGTGCAAAATCTAAAAGAGTTAAAGCAAGGACCCTTGAAACCAGGATGAACAAACTACAACATTTTTAGCCACCCATGATGCCATGATGCCAAATGATGTGACTACAAAAATTCTTAGCCGAGACCACAACAATCTTAGCCGATTTTCAGAAAAACTTAGCCTCTAGCAAGGGTTGTAACCAAGGACCCTTGAAACCAGGATGAACAAACTACAAAATTTTTAGCCACCCATGATGCCATGATGCCAAATGATGTGACTACAAATATTCTTAGCCGAGACCACAACATTCTTAGCCGATTTTCAGAAAAACTTAGCCTCTAGCAAGGGTTGAAACAATTCAAACATGTATGTATTCGCATCACAATCACTGATTAATCATTTGATTTTACTGACGTGTCAGTTGTTTAAGTACCATTTAAAAATAAATAAGGGACTACTTACTGTTTTTAGTAATGTGGGAGTTGTTTAAACACCATACATTCTTATGCAGACAGTGATCGCGAACAGTCGTATTTAGTTATTGTTATTTATTGTCATTTATCTTCAGTATCGCTTAAGCCTACTAAGCACTAAATAATTACCGTTTCAAATAACAAAAACATACACACAAAAAAATTACAAAACTCTCATAGAATAGTTTTGTAAATACATATAAAAATTTTTTTAAAAAGGCACCAACAAAGGAATTTGGACATACAAAAAACTTTTTGTTATTTTTTGTAACTTCAATTTTCATTTCCAAAGAATTTTTATATGAAAAATAACAATTTACAAGCATTTCAAACAAAAAATTGTCAAAAATCGAATTTGAATTTTAACAAATACTTCTAATTACTTAAAATGTGATACTTTTTTCTGTTTAAAACAAAAATTATTTTTTTTCTTTGTTATGAAATAGAGGAGTGTTCTCTACTATAGTGCAATTGACATCATTTTAACTTTTATCTGTAATCGATTTTGCAATTGCTTGCTATCATTTTATTGCATGTGAAGACACTGTGTAAATATTATTTATTAGGGCGGGTCGATTATGTATTAGGGCGGGTCGATTTAAAAATCTCTCAATTACAAGGAAAATCGTATTCTAGGGATCAAAATAAGGAACTTTGCAGAAGGAACCATGTCTCTTAAACGAATTTTTATGTCCCGACTTTTGACCCGTAGGGTCAAATTATGAAAAATCCCACTTTGACCCATTTAGAGTGCCCCAAACGAGTCCAAATGTATGACTGACCCCCACTAACTCTGTAGGGCCGACCCACCCATGCCAGTGGCACACTCCCTGGAACCCCCCTGGGGAGTTGCGCATACAAACATTTCAAAAAATCACAATTTTTGGCACTTTACATAAAAAAATCCGCGAAATGGCTATGTTTTTTTCTTTTTGGAGTTTATTATACCCTCCACCATATATGGTGAGGGTATATATCAGTTTGTCATTCCGTTTGTAACATGTCGAAATATAGGTTTAAGACCCCATAGAGTATATATATTCGTGATCCTTATGCAATTTTAAACCGATTTAGCGATGTCCGTCTGTCTGTCTGTCTGTTGAAATGGCGATCACGACGCGAAGACGCAAGCGGGGGTGCCTATTTTTACCCAGATTATTGAACATCCTCCCGAGCAGTTTGGTATTTAAAATGAGCAAAATCGGTTCGGCGGTTCAAAAGTTATGTGTGAAAATGTGAAGGTACCTCTAAATTTTCCATACAAATTTGTACAATTTTTCTGTATCTATTTTTTTTTTCTGTTAAGTAAAAATGTTATTAAGTCTTCTTATTGTTCGATTACATTTATTATCTTACATACTATGAGAATAATAACATTCTTAGAGCTATATGTGTGTTACTCTAATAACTAAGTTAACGTAAAAATCAACAATGTTAAAGTCGCTAACAGAGCAGACCTCTGTAAATAACATTGCTAAAACTAAATAAATAACATTACTAAAACTAAATAACAAAAGTTCGTTACATAAATTGACAAAACATATTCATATTACAGTTCATGCAAAATTTAGTATATACGTATATCATCTTCAGCCCCTATGGTGGAGGGTATTCAAAGATTCGGCACAGCCGAATTTAGCCCTATTTTACTTGTTTTTCTCTCTAGAGGTTTATTTTGTCAGAACATATGTAAATGAACAAATTAATTTAACTTAGTAATAGAGAAGAAACTAAAAAAAATTATTGTTTTAAGTCTTTTTTGCTTTCAAGTCTGGGCAATTTCGCACGGCTCTCTATGTCGTCGCCATAACAGCCTCTACATTTCCCGGTATAGCTCGTTTGGAAACGCTAGCTAGCAATTGAACGTGTCGTTTCTTTATGTGTGATGGAATTTTTGGATCAAAAAGCGGTGGATCATCTTGATTTAAATATTCTTTCAATGTATCGTACGGAATGCTTCGCGTGAATGGTGGTTCAAATACTTTATTTATATCATTCAAACTGATTATTTCCGTGTAACTTGTGCAATTAAAGTTTATATCTGGTTTTTTATAAACTCTAAGTTCCGTTGGGTCGTCAACATCGGTTCGATAGCGTAGAATTTTCATGATAGCACAGTCGCGCTTTTCTTTCCTATCATCAAACAACATTGATATCAAGATATTTTCCGAATGCGCGTAATATGAATTATATGTAATTACTTGATTGACAATTCTGAGTAAACGAGGTTCTAGAACAGCCCTGTCGTTCTTTTATGAGCTAACTCAAAATTTAGTTGACTTTTTGCTAACTCATTTACAACTGACTTTTAAGCAACTCAAAACTTATGCAGAGACGAGTCATTTGTATATTGTTGCATCTGACTTCTTCTCGATAAGTATTGAAGTAACTTTTTGCACACTCAAAACTGATGCAGATATAATTTTCCTAAACCCAGCCAGCATGATGATTGAATTTTCGATGGTCATTGTACTAACTCATTTTTGACTACTTTAGGTGATTAAAAATTGAGTTTTCATATAGTTAATCAAAAGGAGCAGTCAAATATGTATATTCTTTATGATTAAAAAATTATAATATTTTTTTCGTCATTTGCTTGAATCTTTTTTCACTATTCTTGGTGACCGAAAATTGGTAATATTTTGTTGTTGATGAATATTAAAATAATCAATGTTGGCAATCGATACCTTTTTAATAATGTTATGCGTTTCAAAACCCTTTCAAACTGGTAACCGACACCAATTCCGAAATTCTTGATTTCACAAAATACCGGTATTCCAAAACCTTTTCTCGTAATACGGGTATCGTACCAGTATTGAATCGGATTTTAGTAAAATCAGTTATTTTACGTTTTTCGAAAAAACAAAAAATAATAAACTAAAGAAGTTTCTTCACTAATGAATGAAAAAAAGTCTTAAATTTAATGAAAAATCTTCATATTTTCATTAAGTGAATTTTAATGAAATGTTTGAATGCACGAATTCTAGCGAAAATTCATTGATTTAATAAAAAATTTATAAAAATTATGCATAAAACTCCCTCGGTGTACAACAACACATAATTTATTGTAAAAGCGTAAATTTAATAATACCGGCACGTACAGGAATTGATGTTTTGGTATCGTTTATACCATTATCGATGCGAATAAAATACCGTTGCCAATATCAAAACCGAAACAAACCAAAAACATCGTTTCGGTTCCCAACCTTGCAAATAATAAAAAACAATGAACAAAAGAAGAAATGTGTGTATATTATAACTGTTAAACGTAACTGTCACTTTTTTTCTGTTTTTCTATAAATTTGTTTATTTTTTTAATTGACACGCGTCGAAAAGCGGTGAAAATTCAAGAAAAAATTAATTTAACAAAAAATACAAAAGTGTAAAAAACTAATATATAATATAATAATTAAATAAATATGAAGGGTGGAAGTAAGAGAAATTTAAGAAGACTAATAAGAAAAGAAAAAGCTATATATGTACGTAGAAAAATTGAAGACAATTCAACCAGCTAGTAAAGAAAACGAAGCTTCTTTCATTACGGAGAAGGATGATTTGGCAGAAGACCTTGCAATGGAGGTTGTGGGTGAAGAAGAAAAATTGCAGTATAAAAAAATTTAAGTGAAAAACTAGGTGTTTGGAATTTGATCTATTCAAACATATACAGAATCTGTTAATCAGCTGAAAGGTAAAATCGAGGAGTTGGCAGGTAAAAACAACTTATTTATGAGAAGTATTAAAGTACAAAGCTAATTTATTATTTTTTTTTCACAAAACTAGCCAACAGTGTTCGACACAACACTGTGATAATGGAAGCCCTTGCCGTACAAAAAGTTTTGACAGAAAAACTAAGAGGAAAAGAAAAACAAGAAGCGAATGTGCGAAAGAATTTCCCTATTCAGACCGTTGCTGATTTGGCAGAGATAAATAATAAAATAAAAGATGCAAATCAAGCAGTTTTTCTTAGTATTTTTACTCTATTACTATTAGTTTTAGATGGAATGAAAACGAATTCATAAATCATTTCAGACTCGTTGTATGTCATCATTGCTGAATGGAAAACTTAGTAAATCTATGACAGAAATTTTTTCTTTGGATCTAATTATCGTCTCTAATATAGATGGAGTACACGGAAAACTGCCGCTAAAAAAGTTTAAAAA
This sequence comes from Eustalomyia histrio, assembly GCA_949748255.1. Classification (NCBI taxonomy): domain Eukaryota; kingdom Metazoa; phylum Arthropoda; class Insecta; order Diptera; family Anthomyiidae; genus Eustalomyia; species Eustalomyia histrio. The sequence goes on from OX456523.1 coordinate 84,338,657, forward strand.
CCTCTTCAATGCTTTAATGGGTACAATAACATATAAATATATTTATTTTATATTCAAACTTGCTTTAAATTAATTTTCATATCATTAAATAGGTCAGTTCGTTCTAACAGAGAAGAAAATCCAGATAAATCAATAAGAACTGCGCTTAAGACAATTAAGAAGCGACATTTCCAAACAATTTGCGTTAACAAAAAGAAAGACAGCAAAATAAATAATCAGGAAACGACGCTTACAAACATTTAAAAATGTAAACCATAAATGAGATATCCCGATTAATCGAACGAATGATTGTCAGCAATATACAAAAAACAAATGAATTTTAAGGTGTTTTATTATCAGTATTTTTAAGTTTTTCTCAAACTTTAGTTTTAGTTTTTTTTCTTACTTTTGCATGTTCGGTAAATCGGGAATCTACTGTATATGAATAATTAAAAAATTTTTAAAATTTAAATATTTTTAATAAAAATAATATTTTTAATAAAATTTTTTATTTTGTTTTAATTTTATAAATTGTAGCATTATAAGCTGACTCGAAAAACGCAATCATTAGTTAACCAGTACATAGCTAACTAATAGTGCGTTCTTATTTTATGCGCCACAAGCTAACTCATAATGAGCTAACTTGTTGTTAGCTGGAAATTATGTAGAGTGAGTGAGTACTGTCATAGCTAACTCATAGTGCCCTTTTACTTTATACACCACAAGCTAACTAACAATGAGCTAACTTGTGGTTAGCTGAAACTTATGCAGGATGAGTGAGTAGTGACTCATTCTGCGGACATTGCATTGAAAAACTGAATAGGCTTTAACAAGGAAAATGAGTTAGCTTTTGAGTCACACGTAACTCATTGCTGATTAACCATTAGATAGATTTAAGTTAACTCAAATCCCGACAGGGAGTGATAGGCACACCAATACAATCATATTGTTGTCATTGTATGGGTGAGTTGCGCTCTCCCTCTCTAGAAGGTGTTTGTAATTTTCCTAAACCCAGCCAGCATGATGATTGAATTTTCGATGGTCATTGTACTAACTCATTTTTGACTACTTTAGGTGATTAAAAATTGAGTTTTCATATAGTTAATCAAAAGGAGCAGTCAAATATGTATATTCTTTATGATTAAAAAATTATAATATTTTTTTCGTCATTTGCTTGAATCTTTTTTCACTATTCTTGGTGACCGGAAATTGGTAATATTTTGTTGTTGATAATTAATGGTACAAAAATCGTTTTTTAGTCAGCGCATGTGTACATTGTGATTAAAAACTGATCTTTATGCTTTGCGCGTTTACTGTTATAAATTGACATTTGTATCAAACTTAATATTGTTGAAGATTTTATGAATTGTAATGCATTTGATATTCATATTGATTTGTGTGCTGAAGTGTTTTTTATTATAAAAAGATTTGTATTTAAAATAATTAATAAAAAACAAGAAAATATTAATAATTAATAAATTGACAGTAAATAATTTAAAGAAAGTTTCAAAACAATGTCAGCCAAAAAAATTAGACGCATAGCTAAAAGAGAAGCTAAAACAATTTGTTTTTGTTTTAGAAAAACTTTATTGGAAAAGTTGGTGGCGATGGACAGACGCAGTTTTTACGGACGAATTAGCCTCGTTATTCAGTTGGAAGGGCACCAATGAAAAACCTAACTCTGAAAAATTGTTTATTACAACAGTAATTAAAAGTAAGAATGTAATGATTTCAATTAAAAATATTAAACTGCAATATATATTTTTTTTATAGATATTTGTCATTTGAAATATAACGCACATGAAAAAGAAATAAACAGCATTCTACAAAAACATTTTGTTCATTCTAAGGAACGTCTAAATATGTATATGTACATATCCATATTTCTATTATAAAATGAATTTAATAAATGTTAAATAAAACGAATATAATATGATACTAAATATGGTAAGATATGATTTAAAAATGGGTCTAATATTACAAAAAATATAATCATATAAAATGAATTCAAATTATAGAGATGTGACTAAAAAATGGGTTGAATATTATAGAAAATGTGATCATAAATTGATTTCAAATTACAATAAAAATTAGTCGAATATAATATAAAATATGATCATAAAGTGATTGCAAATGTATGTAAAAAGCGAAAATGAGTACAAATGATATCAAATATGCATGAAAACTGCATAAAAGCAGAGATCATAAATGATTGTTTAGGAATAGTCATATGTAGGGTACCATTTTCTCCCGATGGCAGAGTCATTTATGATTAAAAAATGAGTGCATATTTGATAGTTTTAATCATCTAGAAGAGTCAAATGTGACTATGTTTTGTTTAGAATTTTCACAAAATGCTGGCTGGGAAGTTACATTTAAACAAAAAAAAATAAAAAATTAACAAAAGCAAATAAAAACAACAAAGCACAAGAAAACAAAAACACTGGCCCGTAATCATAGTTAGGCACTAAAGTCGGCTTTTTTTAAAAACGACTATAAATTAAAAACCTTTTATTGTCAATCTTGCTATTATAGTCAGAATTAAAGCCGGTTGTAAGTTGAATCGGCTTTAAATGGGTATCACATCAAATGTACCAAATGCCCGCATACATCTATATATATAAAAAATTGTTGCAAGTGTGTTAAGACTTTATAACTCACGAACGTTCAATCCGAATTTGATTAAATTTTTGTTCTTATGGTCGTGTAGATGGTTTATATGTTAATATTTATGCGATCTTGGTCATATTCGGTAAAATGTTAGATTAAGTGATAACACAATTTATGCGTAAAAAACAAAATTTATTTAATTCATATTCGGGATAACAGAATTTTTACGCTACACTCGAAGGAAATAATTATAAGACCAAAATTAAAATTTATAAAATATAATATTTTAATTACTAATAATGTATATATGAACCACGATTTATTTTAACTTCTTGAAGTCGGTGGGGCATTGAATTTATTAATTTATTTATATGGTTTTGATCAATTTTTTGCCATTCTTTTAGAATTGCACTTTTCAGGCTCTGATAATTTCCGTATTGTTTCCCATTGATAAAAACTTGACGCGATAGTGTTGCCCATGAATTTTCTATCGGATTTAGAACCGTGCTGCAGGCTGGCCAGTCCAATACGGGTATATTTTTGGACGAAAGGAAGGCTTTAGTTGCCTTGGAGTTATGAACAGCAGCATTGTCGTGCTGAAAAATCCAATTCTCAACAAGCATTTCTTCACCAAAGTTAATAAGTACGTCATCGAGAAGCTCTATGTATTTTTCGCTGTTAATTTTTGTGGAAATAATGCATACCGTAGCAGATATTGAAGCCCATATCAAAATTTCTAGACATTCTCGTTTCTTTTTCAACACTTTTATTGCGCCAATATTTCTGAAATCCATCGGGTCCATCCAGGTTAAATTTTCTCTCGTCGGAAAAAATAACCGAGGACCATTCCTCCTCCCAAAACTGGTACTTTTCGGCGAATGCCAATCTTGCGTTCTTATGGGCATTTGTAAGCTTTGGTTTGGGTGTACGTTTGCAGTATTCCAGGTTATTTTCTGCACTCAAAACTTGTCTCACACGTCTCTTGGTGACATTTAAATTTAGAATATTAATAATATTGCCTAGAGAAAGGGAGTAGTTGACAGCCAAGACGCCTTTCGACCAGTTCTCTTATTTTTTCCGTAGTTTTCTTTTGAATTTATCATCCCTTTTGAACGGCAATACAAAATATCTGACTGCTCTTTCGGGGTTAACTCTTTACCACGTGGCATATTTTGAAAAAATCTATTGACAATGAACGTTTTTATACACTTTTAATTACCAATAATAAATACTTATTAAATATATTAAGTATTTTTTAATATCTTACCAGTTTATGTACAAATCAATAGAAAATATTATTTTTTTTTTATTTTTTTCCTTAATAACCTCCCTGTGGTCTTATAATTATTTCCATCTACTCGTTTAAACAACGTTAAATAAAAAGGAAGAAGAAAAAGCAAATTGTCCAACATAAACAATTTCAAGGCTAGTTAGTGCACATGTTTGTAAAAAAAAATTACAATAACGATGATTTCTATTTACAAGTTGAAAATTTTGATTTTATAGTTTGGTCTTATAATTATTTTCCCCAGTGTAGTAGGCCTAAAGTATACTTTTAAGATAAGTCAACTTTAGAACTCCATTGTTTTTATTAAATTAATTTAAAAAATTATAATTTTTCCCCCATTCATTTAATTTTTTTTTGTTTCGTCCATTTATTTAAATTTGTATTTATTATGAGAGGGGAAGGAGGGTTTCTAATTAAAGCCTTCAAAGAAACAAGTAGTTAAAGCTTGGTAAAAGCAATATGAGTTTTAAGTTAATAAATAAATGAAGAAATAAAAATAAATTGGTTATTATTCATGACATTTCGTTCAGTGTAATGCTCGCAATATGCGTCGATACCACCTTACTGTACGAAAGCTTAATTGAGACTGATTTATTATTTTCATTTTCATGCTATCTGTGTTAGTATGAGTAAGTCGCCCATGGGCGACTCTTTGCCGATCACTGGTTTAGAACTTATCTTAAGATAGAATTAAGACTAAGGATAGTACTAAGTTATGGAGTGTACTTTAGAAAGTCACTCAAAGGGGAAGTTAGAACTTCTGTATGAAATTTGTATAAAAACCTGAAAATTCTAAAATAAAATCAGAGTTTAACTTCAACCATAAAACTATACGACTAGTTTTATTCTAGGGGCCATTTTTCATTTTTAAAAATTGGGGCTAAATTTCATAATGAAATTCGACCCCATTTACAAAAATTAATTTTGACCCCAAATTTCTGGAGCCATTTTCATTTTTTATTGCAATGCCAAAAGGCCTTAAAAGATGAAAATATACCTCAAATTGTTTCCCCTTTTCCTGGGCGATTATTCATTTCTTGGGGCCTCATTTCATAGCGCCTTTTCGGAACAATTATCTAAAAGTATAAAATCTAAGTAAAAGATCGATTAATTTAAATAAATATATATAAATGTTCTAACTTAAATTATTTATTAAATAATTATTCATTTATCAGTAAATCTTAATTGAATAAAGACACCTGAACATATCAGTTTAGTAATTGATATGTTGATAAGAAGGAGTTTATTATTGGAGACTACGGAAATCGTAAAGCTGAATTTGTTAGTTGTATGGAACAGAAACAGAGTAGGAACGCAAATATACTGTTCAAATTTACAAACAGATGATTACAGATCAGTCTTATTGATTTCATATTTAGATGAAATAATCTTATAGCCTGTTTCTCTATTTCGAAATAACACGTTCGTTCGCTTTCTATGCGAAAGAAAACTGATTTGGGTTTCACTAACTCTATTTCTATGAGAACGATGACTAAAACGACAAGCCGAATGAAAACGTAACTGTTTTATACAAAATTTGGTTTCTCTATTTCGAACAGCGCGAACCAAATGTAAATATATATTTGTAAATATATATAGGGTCCGCCAAATAACTTTTTTGGAAGGGTATATATAAGTTTGTCATTCCGTTTGTAATTTCTACAATATTGATCTTAGACCCTATAAAGTATATATAATCAGGGTCCTTATGAAGAGCGAAGTTGATTTATCGATGTCCGTCTGTCCGTCTGTGTGTTGAAATGGGTTTTCCGAAGACCTCAGACATGATGAGGACTTGATTGTCATATATTTCTGTTGCTATTAAAAATCAGCCAGATCGGTTGATAAATGGCTGAGATATTAGCAAAAAACCAGGACTACCTCTAATTTTTTCCGTAAAATTCCTTTGTTTTTATATGTATGTTGAATATTACGCTTAACAAAGACATCAATTTCTTTTTATTCCTTTCATACACAAACAACAAACACATACAAAGATTTCTCATTTAAATAAAAACCAAACAAATCCCTATTGAACGAAAACTGTTCATTTAACTGTATAAATGATGATTCCATATAGCCTTCATAGCTGAGTTGTCTAAACGCTATGTCACAAATACTTTTTTTCTCTAAGAACGCGAGTTCGAATCCTACTGAAGACACAATTCAACTTTTTTTTGTACATTTTTTTTTATTTTCTTAAGACTTTTTTTATTTTTTTGTTTTTTTTTAACATTAAATAATTAATTAAAATAAAATTATATATTAATAATTAAATAATCCATAGGCTAAAAACATCAAAATTTGTATAAAAACCCTCTGATACAAACAAAATACAAACGGTTTTATTTCTATTTTTTGCTCCGATTTAAAAGAATTTATAAACAGATTTTTAAACCATTTTCTCATATATTAAGAAAATTTTATACATAATTTCTCTTTGAGTGCAACTATTTTAGGTCATAACTTATAATAATTTATAAAAAAAAATTATAAACTATTTTCCTTCAAATTTTTAAAATTAAGCTAAATAAATTAAAAATATTTTGTAATAAAAAAGCGAAATAAAATCCCAAATGCAAGTTTGCCAGCTAAATCAAACTTTTTTGTAGAAATAAAACCCTTGCAGTTCTAGTGATTTCTTTTAACGATTTGCTGAACTTCTTTCACCTCTTCACCTTTTATACACAACCACCAAACACATGCAAATATTTCTCATTTAAATAAAAACCAAACAAATCCCTATTGAACGAAAACTGTTCATTTAACTCTATAAACGATGATTCCATATAGCCTTAATAGCTGAGTCGTCTAAACGCTATGTCACAAATACTTTTTTCTCTAAGAACGCGAGTTCGAATCCTACTCAAGACACAATTCAACTTTTTTTTTTGTACATTTTTTTTATTTTCTAGACTTTTTTATTTTTTGTTTTTTTAACATTAAATAATTATTTAAATAAAATTTTATATTAATAATTAAATAATCCATAAATAGGCTAAAAACATCAAAATTTGTATAAAAACCCGCTGATACAAACAAAATACAAACGGTTTTATTTCTATTTTTTGCTCCGATTTAAAAGAATTTATAAACAGATTTTTAAACCATTTTCTCATATATTAAGAAAATTTTATACATAATTTCCCTTTGAGTGCAACTATTTTAGGTCATAACTTATAATAATTTATAAAAAAAAATATATAAACTATTTTCCTTCAAATTTTTAAAATTAAGCTAAATAAATTAAAAATATTTTGTAATAAAAAAGCGAATTAAAATCCCAAATGCAAGTTTGCCAGCTAAATCAAACATATTTGTGATTTCTTTTAACGATTTGTAAAAAAATATTTTTTTGGTCGAAAAAAGCTTTTTTTAGAACTAAAAAGATTTTTGAAAAAAAAAATATGACAACACTGATTGGCATTATGATCGTGATTGTTGTTGTTTTTATTTGTTGAACTTCTTGTCTTTCACCTCCTCATCTTTTACCCACAAACAACAAATCCATACAAAGGTTTGTCATTTAAATAAAACCCAAACAAATCTGTTTTAAACGAAAACTCTTTATTTACTTCTATTAACGACGTTTGCTTATGTCCTTCAATGGCTCAGTGGTCTAAGCGCTTTGTCACAAATACTTTTTTTCTTTTAGTCGCGCGATCGAGCCCCGTCTATTCAACTTTTTTTATTTTTATATTTTTTTAACACTTTTTTTTTATTTTCTTAAGACTTTTTGTTATTTTTTTATTTTTTGTTTAACAAAACAAATGCGTCCAGCACAGTTGTCTTAACGATGTTGGTCAGCTTTTCTGTATAATTGGAGAACGAAAAGAGGAAAAGTTTCCAAATAAGGTGCAAGCATCTTGGTTATCAATACACAACATCTGACCATATGTGGGCGGCATCCTTGAATTGGGCGTGGCACAAAATAGATTAATTTATATCTTAAGAACGGTAAGACCGTAATTAAATACTCCATAAATGGGCTAAAAACATCAAAATTTTTTTAAAAACTAAAATGTAATATGACCTATGGATACGTCCTATATATCCAAAGATCGAAAATCTTTAGTAGAACATATTTGCTGAAAGTAGTTATGACCAAAACATAAATTTTTTTTAATACCTATTTTCGGGAACCATAAATCTTTCAGAGTCCAAGTTTTATCACTAAACTAAATGGTAAATTTCCACTTAAAGATGTCCGTATATAAATCTGTCCATTCCATATATGTCCATATATAAACTTCACTATTTTCCCAACCATGGTGAAGGGTATATAAGATTCGGCATAGCCGAATTTAGCCGCTCTTACTTGTTTTTTTTTTTTTGAAAATGGTATAAAAAAAACTACTGAATATTTTCTCAAATGTCTTTTTTTATTTGAAAGTACAATATGGAAGAAAGGAATGATTTTGCCAGAGGGACTCTGGTGTTCGGAGCAAATAAATTTTGTGCAGAGGACTAAAATTTGACCAGAAAACTAAACTCCGTAATAGGGGTTGAACTATTACGTTGTTGCTGAGTGGTAAAAGGCAAGTGTGTGTTGTTTGTGGCTTACGTTTGCCCCAAGCAGCTCATATTTGCATTTTTATTTTACAAGAGCTAACAGGACAATAACAACAGGCAACAGAAAAGCTTTCCGATTAACAATCTCACCCACAACCAACCGATAACAAAAATTTTCAAAAATAAACACATTCTCAAATAAAAATTGATTTGTTTATTTTTATTTTTTATTTCATTTGTCATATCCAGCTGATCACTGTTAAACAGGGTTGTTTTTATTTAAGCAGTTTAGTAGTATTTTTGGTACTTTTAAAGAAAATTGTAACAAATGCTAAAAATATATGATCTGGCATTGCTGTGTAAATGCAATTTCGAAGGCTTTCGAAATAGAGAAACACAAATTGATTCGAATTCGAATGACTTGCTTTCGTTCGACTAGTTTTTCGTTCGAAATCAACGAACAGGCTACTAAGTATGACAAATAGATTTTCCGGTCTCGATAATGTCGTAAAGAATTTATAAAATATTGTCGTCTTGGTGCACGTCAAAATATGTTTCGTCAAAAGAATTTTGTAGCCTAATAGATTCTTAACAATATGATTTAAAAGCGGAGAGAAGCTTTACAACACAAAAAAAAATCAACACGTACTTAAGAAATTCAATGGGCGACGTAAGACTTTCTGCATTGGCTCGAATGTATGTATATCGTGAAGAGGTAGACCCAGCCAAATCGTCAAAAGTTTTATGTCGAAAAATCATCGCATTAATTTTTAAGTTCAATATTAAATTTATGAATACATTAGATCTCAGTCAATGTGATAAATAAGTTTTAAGTAAAAATTTTATATGAATTTAAAAGCTGTAAATTTTGTTTTAAATGCTTTAATAGGTCAAAATATTTAGGTTTAGAATTAAAAAAAAAAATTTTAGAAAATATATTTTGGGCCGCCCCCCCACCGAAATAAAATCCTGGTAAAATTTGAGATCAGATCTATTGAAATCTGTTCAGAACTTTTTACACGGAAAGAATTAATTAAATTAAGTCTCTGTTAAAATCCGAATGCCATATTTTATTTGGTGGTTAAAAATGTATCGATCAAATTTAACGTGAAGAGTCCTTACTTATACTCAATCGAATGGTAATTAACGTAGATTTATAACCTAGTAAAAACAGTAAAAGATTCATTTCGGTACAATAAAACAAAAATATCCCTTAATATTCCATAACATTAATTACATTTTATTAACACCACCGATTTTCAAGAAAATTTGTATATAAATTAAATACCTAAAACTGTTAAAACTCCCCCATTATAATATCTAACACGCTTAGGAGTGTACACATATGGATAATAACCATAACCATAAGGATATTGCACACGTGGTATTTGTTGTACTTGGGCTGTTAAAATAATTTGACGTGAATCACGTTTTAAAGCAGATTCGTCAGTTTCAGTTAACGATGATTGTTGTGTACTTTCAACAGCCGAAATAGCTTTCTCTAATTCCGTTTCCAGATGGATGTTTTGGCCTTCTAATTCTGCCTTGCCTGATGAAATTGGTTCACAGAATGCTAAAAGAATACAAAATAAATTAACGACAATGATTGAAGAACACATGTTGTACTCTTTATCTTTTAGTTTAAATATAATGATTTATCTTTTGTAAGATTTGTTTAATACTGAGTATTTTTTTTATTAATGGCTTATTTATATGAAATTATATTTTCGGTTTGTTCTGCCAAGTTTTGTTTTTAATATTATTCTGGGTGAATTATAATTAATAAATACTATTTATTAATAATTAGTGCTATTTAACTTATTTTTATACCAACAATGACTTGTGATTTTTAAATATTTGGGAAAATATATATTTTTTGTATTTCATTCTTGACTGACTTTATGTACAGTTTATGCTCGGCATTAAGAGTACAATTAGTACAATTTTTTACTAATATTTTATTTAAGTGTTTTTTATTTTTTGAAAATCTTACTGAAGTAAAACGTTAGTAAAAATTCGTACTGACTATAATACTGGCCATTTAATCGACTATCTTTAAATTGTGTTAATTTATTTTTAAATTAAGTGTAAATGTCACGCAATGGCAAACTGTATAATAATATATATATATATATATATATATATATATATATATATATATATATATATATATATATATATATATATATATATATATATATATATATATGCATTGCCCATACTTTGAAGACATCTGTATATACAGCCAAAAAAGTCCCTATAAAATGCGCTGTGTCCAGTAAAATATATATATATATATATATATATATATATATATATATATATATATATATATATATATATATATATATAAATATATATATATATATATATGTGCACGGCGCATGCTGCGGGGGCGGTTTTTCGTTCCACAAGTTACTATGAAGACATTTTGTTACTTTGGGGACTGTCCTTAAACTTTTTGTTATTCTACTGTTTACATTGAAGACATTTTACTGGATTCAGCGCATATTATAGGGACTTTTTTGGCTGTATATACAGATGTCTTCAAAGTATGCGCAATGAATATATATATATATATATATGTATTATTATACAGTTTGCCATTGCGTGACATTTACACTTAATTTAAAAATAAATTAACACAATTTAAAGATAGTCGATTAAATGGCCAGTATTATAGTCAGTACGAATTTTTACTAAAGTTTTACTTCAGTAAGATTTTCAAAAAATAAAAAACACTTAAATAAAATATTAGTAAAAAATTTTACTAATTGTACTCTTAATGCCGAGCATAAACTGTACATAAAGTCAGTCAAGAATGAAATACAAAAAATATATATTTTCCCAAATATTTAAAAATCACAAGTCATTGTTGGTATAAAAATAAGTTAAATAGCACTAATTATTAATAAATAGTATTTATTAATTATAATTCACCCAGAATAATATTAAAAACAAAACTTGGCAGAACAAACCGAAAATATAATTTCATATAAATAAGCCATTAATAAAAAAAATACTCAGTATTAAACAAATCTTACAAAAGATAAATCATTATATTTAAACTAAAAGATAAAGAGTACAACATGTGTTCTTCAATCATTGTCGTTAATTTATTTTGTATTCTTTTAGCATTCTGTGAACCAATTTCATCAGGCAAGGCAGAATTAGAAGGCCAAAACATCCATCTGGAAACGGAATTAGAGAAAGCTATTTCGGCTGTTGAAAGTACACAACAATCATCGTTAACTGAAACTGACGAATCTGCTTTAAAACGTGATTCACGTCAAATTATTTTAACAGCCCAAGTACAACAAATACCACGTGTGCAATATCCTTATGGTTATGGTTATTATCCATATGTGTACACTCCTAAGCGTGTTAGATATTATAATGGGGGAGTTTTAACAGTTTTAGGTATTTAATTTATATAAAAATTTTCTTGAAAATCGGTGGTGTTAATAAAATGTAATTAATGTTATGGAATATTAAGGGATATTTTTGTTTTATTGTACCGAAATGAAGCTTTTACTGTTTTTACTAGGTTATAAATCTACGTTAATTTACCATTCGATTGAGTATAAGTAAGGACTCTTTAAATTTGATCGATACATTTTTAACCACCAAATAAAATATGGCATTCGGATTTTAACAGAGACTTAATTTAATTAATTCTTTCCGTGTAAAAAGTTCTGAACAGATTTCAATAGATCTGATCTCAAATTTTACCAGGATTTTATTTCGGTGGGGGGGCGACCCAAAAAATATTTTCTAAAATTTTTTTTTTTAATTCTAAACCTAAATATTTTGACCTATTAAAGCATTTAAAACAAAATTTACAGCTTTTAAATTCATATAAAATTTTTACTTAAAACTTATTTATCACATTGACTGAGATCTAATGTATTCATAAATTTAATATTGAACTTAAAAATTAATGCGATGATTTTTCGACATAAAACTTTTGACGATTTGTCTGGGTCTACCTCTTCACGATATACATACATTCGAGCCAATGCAGAAAGTCTTACGTCGCCCATTGAATTTCTTAAGTACGTGTTGATTTTTTTTTGTGTTGTAAAGCTTCTCTCCGCTTTTAAATCATATTGTTAAGAATCTATTAGGCTACAAAATTCTTTTGACGAAACCAAGACGACAATATTTTATAAATTCTTTACGACATTATCGAGACCGGAAAATCTATTTGTCATACTAAGTAGCCTGTTCGTTGATTTCGAACGAAAAACTAGTCGAACGAAAGCAAGTCATTCGAATTCGAATCAATTTGTGTTTCTCTATTTCGAAAGCCTTCGAAATTGCATTTACACAGCAATGCCAGATCATATATTTTTAGCATTTGTTACAATTTTCTTTAAAAGTACCAAAAATACTACTAAACTGCTTAAATAAAAACAACCCTGTTTAACAGTGATCAGCTGGATATGACAAATGAAATAAAAAATAAAAATAAACAAATCAATTTTTATTTGAGAATGTGTTTATTTTTGAAAATTTTTGTTATCGGTTGGTTGTGGGTGAGATTGTTAATCGGAAAGCTTTTCTGTTGCCTGTTGTTGTTGTCCTGTTAGCTCTTGTAAAATAAAAATGCAAATATGAGCTGCTTGGGGCAAACGCAAGCCACAAACAACACACACTTGCCTTTTACCACTCAGCAACAACGTAATAGTTCAACCCCTATTACGGAGTTTAGTTTTCTGGTCAAATTTTCCTCCTCTGCACAAAATTTATTTGCTCCGAACACCAGAGTCCCTCTGGCAAAATCATTCCTTTCTTCCATATTGTACTTTCAAATAAAAAAAGACATTTGAGAAAATATTCAGTAGTTTTTTTTATAGCATTTTCAAAAAAAAAAAAAAACAAGTAAGAGCGGCTAAATTCGGCTATGCCGAATCTTATATACCCTTCACCATGGTTGGGAAAATAGTGAAGTTTATATATGGACATATATGGAATGGACAGATTTATATACGGACATCTTTAAGTGGAAATTTACCATTTAGTTTAGTGATAAAACTTGGACTCTGAAAGATTTATGGTTCCCGAAAATAGGTATTAAAAAAAATTTATGTTTTGGTCATAACTACTTTCAGCAAATATGTTCTACTAAAGATTTTCGATCTTTGGATATATAGGACGTATCCATAGGTCATATTACATTTTAGTTTTTATAAAAATTTTGATGTTTTTAGCCCATTTATGGAGTATTTAATTACGGTCTTACCGTTCTTAAGATATAAATTAATCTATTTTGTGCCACGCCCAATTCAAGGATGCCGCCCACATATGGTCAGATGTTGTGTATTGATAACCAAGATGCTTGCACCTTATTTGGAAACTTTTCCTCTTTTCGTTCTCCAATTATACAGAAAAGCTGACCAACATCGTTAAGACAACTGTGCTGGACGCATTTGTTTTGTTAAACAAAAAATAAAAAAATAACAAAAAGTCTTAAGAAAATAAAAAAAAAGTGTTAAAAAAATATAAAAATAAAAAAAGTTGAATAGACGGGGCTCGATCGCGCGACTAAAAGAAAAAAAGTATTTGTGACAAAGCGCTTAGACCACTGAGCCATTGAAGGACATAAGCAAACGTCGTTAATAGAAGTAAATAAAGAGTTTTCGTTTAAAACATATATATATATATATATATATATATATATATATATATATATATATATATATATATATATATATATATATATATATATATATATATATGTGCACGGCGCATGTTGCGGGGACGGTTTTTCGTTTCGCAAGTTACTATGAAGACATTTTGGTGCTTTGGGGACTGTCCTTAAAGTTTTCGTAATCCTACTGTTTACACTGAAGACATTTTACTGGATACAGCGAATATTATAGGGACTTTTTTGGCTGTATATACAGATGTCTTCAAAGTATGGGCAATGAATATATATATATATATATATATATATATATATATATATATATATATATATATATATATATATATATATATATATATATATATATATTCATTGCCCATACTTTGAAGACATCTGTATATACAGCCAAAAAAGTCCCTATAAAATGCGCTGTGTCCAGTAAAATGTCTTCAGAGTAAACACTAGAATAACGAAAAGTTTAAGGACAGTCCCCAAAGTAACAAAATGTCTTCATAGTAACTTGTGGAACGAAATCCTGTCCCCGCAACATGTGCTGTGCACATATATATATATGTTACTATGTCTTCATAGTAACTTGTGGAACGAAATCCTGTCCCCGCAACATGTGCTGTGCACATATATATATATATATATATATATATATATATATATATATATATATATATATATATATATATATATATATTTTTTTTTTTTTTATACCCTTCACCATAGGTGGAAGTGTATATATAAGTTTGTCATTCCGTTTGTAATTTCTACAATATTGATCTTAGACCCTATAAAGTATATATATTCTGGGTCCTTATGAAGAGCGAATTTGATTTAACGATGTCCGTCTGTCCGTCTGTGTGTGGAAATGGGTTTTCCGAAGAACCCAGACATGATGAGGACTTGATTCTTTTTTATTTCTGTTACATGTGATCCATTTCTGTTTGCTATTAAAAATCAGACAGATCGGTTAATAAATGGCTGAGATATTAGCAAAAAACCAGGACTACCTCTAATTTTTCCAGTAAAATCCCTTTGTTTAATATGTATGTAGAATTTTGAGCATAACAACACATCCATGTGTTAAAATTCTTTTCTTTCATCTCCACCTTTTATACACAAACAACACACATACAAAGATTTGTCATTTAAATAAAAACCAAACAAATCTCTAATTAACGAAGACTTTTATATATGTACCTCTATTGACGATGATTTTGTGTGAGCTTCAATAGCTCAGTTGCCTAGACGCTGTGTCACAAATACTTTTTTTTTCTCTAAGGCCGCGGAGTTCGAGGTTCAAATCTCGGTCAGGTCAATTCACTTTTTTTTTGTACATTTTTTTTTATTATTTTCTTAAGACTTTTTTTTTTGCTTATTTTTGTTTTTTTTAACATTTAATAATTAATTTATATAAAATTTTATATTAATAATTAAAATTCTTTTCTTTCATCTCCACCTTTTATACACAAACAACACACATATAAATATTTGTCATTTAAATAAAAACTAAACAAATCTCTAATGAACGAAGACTTTTATATATGTACCTCTATTGACGATGATTTTGTGTGAGCTTCAATAGCTCAGTTGTCTAGACGCTGTGTCACAAATACTTTTTTTTTCTCTAAGGCCGCGGAGTTCGAGGTTCAAATCTCGGTCAGGTCAATTCACTTTTTTTTTGTACATATTTTTTTATTATTTTCTTAAGACTTTTTTTTTTGCTTATTTTTGTTTTTTTTTAACATTTAATAATTAATTTATATAAAATTTTATATTAATAATTAAATAATCCATAAATAGGCTAAAAACATCAACATTTTTATAAAAACCCTCTGATACAAACAAAATACAAACGTTTTTATACCTTTCACCACAGGTGGAAGGGTCGCGGGTTCGTTAAGATTTTTTTTTTGTTTATTTTTTGTTTTTTTTTACATTTAATAATTAATTTAAATAAAATTTTATATTAATAATTTAATAATCCATAAATAGGCTAAAAACATCAAAATTTGTATAAAAACCCTCTGATACAAACAAAATACAAACAGTTTTATTTCTATTTTTTGCTCCGATTTAAAAGAATTTATAAAAAGATTTTTAAACCATTTTATTTCTCATATATTAAGAAAATTTTATACATAATTTACCTTTGAGTGCAACTATTTTAGGTCATAACTTATAATAATTTATAAAAAAAATAAACTATTTTCCTTCAAATTTTTAAAATTAAGCTAAATAAATTACAAATATTTCTAATAAAAAAGCGAAATAAAATCCCAAATGCAAATTTGCCAGCTAAATCAAACTATTTTGTAGAAATAAAACACATGCAGTTCTAGTGATTTCTTTCAACGATTTGTTGAAATTCTTTTCTTTCACCTCTTCACCTTTTATACACAAACAACAAACACTATTCTAGAGCTGTATTATGACCTATGGATACGTCTTATATAGCAAAAGATCGAAAATCTTTAGTATAACATATTTGCTGAAAAACTCTGAAATATCGGTTCAGATACAAAAAAGTTATGCCCAAAACATAAATTTTTTTAAAATACCTATTTTCTGGAACCATAAATCTTCCCGAGTCCAAGTTTTATCTCCAAATTAAATGGTTAATTTCCTCTTAAAGGCGTCCGTATATAAATCTGTCCATTTCATATATGTCCATATATAAAGTTCAGTTTTTTCCCAACCATGGTGAAGGGTATATAAGATTCGGCATAGCCGAATTTAGCCGCTCTTACTTGTTTTTAACTGCTTTTAACATTATTATTTTTACTTTGAGTATTAAAAAATTCACAATGTGACTATGAACAACTACATACATTCTTTTTTTTTTTGTATCCCGAGTAAAAAAGTTTAGATATAATCATATGCGGCTTTATCTAATAATACATTATCATATATATATCCATATGTCGGCATTATTATATATAATTATATATATATTACCATATATAATTATATATAACATTAATTTTTTTAAATTAGCTTATATTTTGTCAGATATAACCACATCTAATTATATATTGACCACATTTAATTATATATTGACCTATAATATTAGATATGGTTTAACTGATAAGATATGGTATATAAAGTTATATAACACTTAATATAAATACACATATGTATATAACGTATACAGAACCATATATACTTATATACAGTCATGGACTAAAGTATAGGCACAAGCTGTATAATGAAACAAAATGGATTGTTTTTGTTATTGCAACGCAAAAAATATTTATTTTATGAACATATAATAGCTATAGAACAAGTATATTTAAAGAATAACAAAGAAACTTTAAAAAATTTATTCACAGTTAAAACAATAAAGAAAAATATTAAAAAATCTCAGTTTCCCGTGGTACAAAAATATAGGCACAACTATATTGACATGTTTACGAAATCGATCTTCCGCCTATGTGGCAACGCTTTACTTTTGACACAAACTGGAATATTCCGTTATAGTTTATAATTGGGTTGTTCCGTTATAGTTTTTTATTTTTGCAGTAAGTGAAAAGTTGAAAAATATAATTTTAAGAAATTATTTCCTTGACAATGAGCCCGAAATTAAGTGAAACTACAGAATCACAGCGAAAGATTATTCTCCACTTGCATAACCAAGGAAAACCTTTTGCTGAAATTGGGCAATTGATGCATCGTAGCCGTTTTACCATTCGGACAATTATAAATCGTTTTAAAGGCGAAACTGACTTCAAAAGTGCTAAGCGTAGTGGTCGTCCACGCTAGTTAACTGAACAAGAATGTAACCAAATAGTAAGGGAAGTTAAAGCAAGGACCCTTGAAACCAGGATGAACAAACTACAAAATTTTTAGCCACCCATGATGCCATGATGCCAAATGATGGGACTACAAAAATTCTTAGCCGAGACCACAACATTCTTAGCCGATTTTCAGAAAAACTTAGCCTCTAGCAAGGGTTGTAGCGCAAGTTCAGTGATTGTGATGTGATGTTTGAATTGTTACAACCCTTGCTAGCGGCTAAGTTTTTCTGAAAATCGGCTAAGAATTTTTGTAGTCGCATCATTTGGCATCATGACATCATGGGTGGCTAAATATTTGGTAGTTTGTTCATCCTGGTTTCAAGGGTCCTTGGTTAAAGTTGATCCGAAAATAACATCAATGTTAAGGATAATTTTGGTAAGAACATGCACTCAAAAACTGTACGCAGATTGCTACATGAAGCTGGTTACAACTCACGAGTTGCTAGACGAAAACCATTGATATCTGATATTAATCAAAAGAAAAGATATGCAAAAAAGTATAAAATGAGTCTTGCAGTTTCTGGGATTAAGAGATGTTCTCAGATGAGAGCAAATTTAACATTTTTCAACCTTTTGGACACTCAAGAGTATTGCGAAAGTCCAACACTGCATACACCAACGGTAAAATTTGGTGGCGGGGGAGTAATGGTTTGGGGCTGCGGGTGTAGGGGAACTTGTATTTATTGATGGAATTGTGGATAAAACAGTTTGCCTTAACATTTTGAAGGAAAATATTAAAAAAAGCGCAGAGAAATTGAATCTACCTATGTTATTTACATTCCAGCACGACAATGACCCCAAACATTCAGCTCGCGACGTAAAGATGTGGCTTGCTTATAAACAGCATATGTTTTGCCACATCCTCCGCAGTCCCCAGACCTTAACCCCATCGAGCATTTGTGTGACGAATTGGGCCGAAGAGTCAAAAAACGCACTATATCAAGCAAAGGCGATCTTAAAGAAGTGTTAAAGGAAGAATGGCTAAAAATTGGAGAAAATCTTGCTAGGAAACTAGTCCACTCCTTGCTAAATAGACTTAAGGCAGTTATTAAGCAAAAAAGATTGCCAACTAAATATTAAGCTAAGCTGCTATTTTAATTTTTTACTTTACAACAATGGTTGTGCCTATATTTTTGTACCATGGAAAATTTAACTTTTTAGATATTATTCTTTATTGTTTAAAATGTGAATAATTTTTTCTTAAGTTTCTTTGTTATTATTTAAATATACTTGTTCTATAGCTATTATATGTTCATAAAATAAATATTTTTTGTGTTGCAATAACAAAACAAAATTCATTTTGTTTCATTATATAGCCTGTGCCTATACTTAAGTCCATGACTGTATAGCTTATGCAGAACCATATAAATTATATATGCCATTTTATATTTGAGATATAATAATGTATGGTCCATTATGAAAAAATATATATTTTAATATGGTATGAGATATAATTCAATATATGGTGCAATATTTGCAAACTAATTTGAGAAATCTTAGAGGACTTTTGATATGATATAAGAAATAATTAGATATAATTATACGTGGTTCTATGTCAACGGTTTCAAATCCCAACCAGGGATTTTGAATCTTTTTTTATTAATATTTTTTACAAAACTCAAATTAGGTACATTTGGTGGTCCAAAAAAATCAAAGAAAAAGGACGACGTGGTGCAATTATAGGTAGTGATTTGGTCTTAGCAAAAAGAGAAAAAAGAAAAACACTTCGACGAGAAAAATAAAGTCGCATGAGTGAGAAATGTGCATCCGCTAGGGAAGGTATGTAACAGAATTTCTGTGGGTTATCAAGTTCCCAGCAAAACCTTGGTAAACACTCGAAAAAGTTTGTAACTTACTAAATAAAATTAAACTTTTAAATCAAAAATGATGTATTACCGATTACCATGTCATTACCTGTAAGGGTATATCATTACATCTAATTGTATGGTGCTAAAATAAAAAAATAAGTTTAGTATTTAAAAATGAGATATAAAGATTTCCTAAAAGTGTTATTCTTTACATTTTATAAATGTGAAATTATCTCATATTTAATTGAAATATTTTTAAAACTAATTTTACAGAAGAGTACGAAAATTTGGACTCCGAATCAAGATGAAGAACATCTTGAGCTGGATGGTATTGAAGACCCAAAGAATGAACCAGGTCGAGTCCATTTAACAAAAAACGAGGTCAACATCATTTTATTGCACCAAAACTAATGCAAGTATTAGATAAATGTAAAATAAGTAATCGTGACGCAAAACGAATCCTTATAGCAACTGCTGAAGCTTTAAAACACGACGTAAATGATTTAGTAACAAATGAAAATTTAATTCGCCGATGCCGCACACAAGTTTGATAAGAAACATGACAAAAACTTCGAGATACACTGTTTAATATATTTAGAAATGATTGGAGTAAAATTAATAAATATAACTTTAAGCTTAGTGTTGAGAATCATCACGTGAAAAATGTACTTGGCGATATAACAGAGATAACGGAGTTTGTAGAAAAAAAGTCTTAAGGAAAAGCAACCACGGGACGATTACAAGGATTCGGGACGATTTCATTGTGACTGACTGTGAGAAAAATGGTATACGAGACATTTGTATTTTTGGATAGAAGCTATTGTTGCTGCAAGAGTTCCTAATCAAGATTTAACTTTATTAAAAACATTATATACTTACAATTCAATTGATGGAATTATAAGTCGAGAATTACTACGCAAATTTTGCAATCATTTATGGTATTCATCACCAGGATCTGCAGCTCTGGCTTTTTTCGATGATAAAATTTCTTATGCATCAAAATAAGTTATGGTAGCGGCTTATGTCAATCTAATGATAGTGACAACAAAAAATTGGCAATTCTTCCCCATCAAATTAGCCAGTACGCCGAAAAAAACATTGAGGATTTTATTTCGCAAAAAACACTAAACTTTTTTAAAAGATTTTCTATTTTAACGGAATTTCTAAAGAAAGATTCTAAAGAATGGAAAAATGGCATCTGTTATAATAATGGTTTGGGCATAGTAAGTAAATTGAAAGTTGTTAATGACTCAGCAGAGTAAAACAGAGAGTAAAGCTCTTGGAAGACTATAATTAAGTGTTGTCACGAGACGAAGAAGAGAAGCAATTGATAATGCAAATTGCGGCAGATTATTGGAAACATTATCCTGATACAACCAAATTAGGTCTTTAAACTTGATGTTTTATGTAGACATAGATTTCAAAATAAGAAATAAACTTCAGAATTGTAATGTTCAACATAATAAAACAAGTAATAAATAATATTAAAATAATTTTTAATTTGGTAGAAACTAATTTTAATATATATATTGTAACGACAGAAGTCGCGTCGCTCGTTTCTGTCTACACACTTTGTTATTACACTGGCGACAACTACAAATAGCTGCCCTTAGGGGTATATAAAGAGCAACATTGAACAAATCTGGGTCAGTCGCCAGCAGCCGTGAACGAGAACACAAGGTAATTTCAGCACTAAATATTAAATTCTAATCCTGCGAGCATCCTTGGGCAACTTGTAAGTATCCTGCGAACACCCTTGAAGGTCCTGCGGATATCCTTGAAGGTCCTGCTGATATCCTTGAAGGTCCTGCGATACCCTTGAAGGTCCTGCCGATATCCTTGAAGGTCCTGCCGATATCCTTGAAGATCCTGCGGATATCCTTGAAGGTCCTGCTGATATCCTTGAAGGTCCTGCGATATCCTTGAAGGTCCTGCGGATATCCTTGTAGGTCCTGTCAACATCCTTGAAAGTCCTGTCAACATCCTTAAAGGTCCTGCTGATATCCTTGAAGGTCCTGCGATATCCTTGAAGGTCCTGCCGATATCCTTGACGGTCCTGCCGATATCCTTGAAGATCCTGCGGACATCCTTGAAGGTCCTGTCAACATCCTTGAAGGTCCTTTCAACATCCTTGAAGGTCCTGTGAACGTCCTGGAAGGTCCTACGAACATCCTTGAGGGTCCTGCCAATATCCTTGAAGATCCTGCGGATATCCTTGAAGGTCCTGTCAACATCCTTGAAGGTCTACGAAGGTCTCGGGAGGTCCTGTGGAGATCCTCGAACAGTTCATCAGAGGAAGCGTGCCGTCCCCGGTCGCTGTCCTCCCCCGTGAAGATACCAGAGGGAGCGTGCCGTCCCCGGTCGCTCTTTCATCCTCTCTCTTTATCTCTTTATCTCTCTCTCTCTCTCCCTCTCTCTCTCTCTCTCCCTCTCTCTTTCTCTCCCTCTCACTTAGTCAACGCAGGTCACACGGAGTTCATCAGTGTAAGCGTGCCGTCCCCGGTCGCTGTCCTCCCCCGTGAATATACCAGAGGGAGCGTGCCGTCCCAGGTCGCTGCCCTCACCTGGACGTAGTTCATCAGAGGAAGCGTGCCGTCCCCGGTCGCTGTCCTCCCCCTTGAAGATACCAGAGGGAGCGTGCCGTCCCAGGTCGCTGCCCTCGCCTAGACGTAGTTCATCAGAGGAAGCGTGCCGTCCCCGGTCGCTGTCCTCCCCCTTGAAGATACCAGAGGGAGCGTGCCGTCCCAGGTCGCTGCCCTCGCCTAGACGTAGTTCATCAGAGGAGGCGTGCCGTCCCCGGTCGCTGTCCTCCCCCTTGAAGATACCAGAGGAAGCGTGCCGTCCCCGGTCGCTGTCCTCCCCTTTGAAGATACCAGAGGGAGCGTGCCGTCCCAGGTCGCTGCCCTCAGCTAGACGTAGTACCTCAGAGGAAGCGTGCCGTCCCCGGTCGCTGTCCTTCCCCTTGAAGATACCAGAGGGAGCGTGCCGTCCCAGGTCGCTGCCCTCGCCTAGACGTAGTTCATCAGAGGAAGCGTGCCGTCCCCGGTCGCTGTCCTCCCCCTTGAAGATACCAGAGGGAGCGTGCCGTCCCCGGTCGCTCTTTCATCCTCTCTCTTTATCTCTTTATCTCTTTATCTCTCTCTCTCTCTCTCCCTCTCTCTTTCTCTCCCTCTCACTTAGTCAACGCAGGTCACACGGAGTCCATCAGAGGAAGCGTGCCGTCCCAGGTCGCTGTCCTCCCCTTTGAAGATACCAGAGGGAGCGTGCCGTCCCAGGTCGCTGCCCTCACCTAGACGTAGTTCATCAGAGGAAGCGTGCCGTCCCCGGTCGCTGTCCTCCCCCTTGAAGATACCAGAGGGAGCGTGCCGTCCCAGGTCGCTGCCCTCGCCTAGACGTAGTCCATCAGAGGAAGCGTGCCGTCCCCGGTCGCTGTCCTCCCCCTTGAAGATACCAGAGGGAGCATGCCGTCCCAGGTCGCTGCCCTCGCCTAGACGTAGTTCATCAGAGGAAGCGTGCCGTCCCCGGTCGCTGTCCTCCCCCTTGAAGATACCAGAGGAAGCGTGCCGTCCCCGGTCGCTGTCCTCCCCCTTGAAGATACCAGAGGGAGCGTGCCGTCCCAGGTCGCTGCCCTCGCCTAGACGTAGTTCATCAGAGGAAGCGTGCCGTCCCCGGTCGCTGTCCTCCCCCCCTTGAAGATACCAGAGGGAGCGTGCCGTCCCAGGTCGCTGCCCTCGCCTAGACGTAGTTCATCAGAGGAAGCGTGCCGTCCCCGGTCGCTGTCCTCCCCCTTGAAGATACCAGAGGGAGCGTGCCGTCCCAGGTCACTGCCCTCGCCTAGACGTAGTTCATCAGAGGAGGCGTGCCGTCCCCGGCCGCTGTCCTCCCCCTTGAAGATACCAGAGGAAGCGTGCCGTCCCCGGTCGCTGTCCTCCCCTTTGAAGATACCAGAGGGAGCGTGCCGTCCCAGGTCGCTGCCCTCAGCTAGACGTAGTACCTCAGAGGAAGCGTGCCGTCCCCGGTCGCTGTCCTCCCCCTTGAAGATACCAGAGGGAGCGTGCCGTCCCAGGTCGCTGCCCTCGCCTAGACCTAGTTCATCAGAGGAAGCGCGCCGTCCCCGGTCGCTGTCCTCCCCCTTGAAGATACCAGAGGGAGCGTGCCGTCCCAGGTCGCTCTTTCATCCTCTCTCTTTATCTCTCTCTCTCTCTCTCCCTCTCTCTTTCTCTCCCTCTCACTTAGTCAACGCAGGTCACACGGAGTTCATCAGAGTAAGCGTGCCGTCCCAGGTCGCTGCCCTCGCCTAGACGTAGTCCATCAGAGGAAGCGTGCCGTCCCCGGTCGCTGTCCTCCCCCCTTGAAGATACCAGAGGGAGCGTGCCGTCCCAGGTCGCTGCCCTCGCCTAGACGTAGTCCATCAGAGGAAGCGTGCCGTCCCAGGTCGCTGTCCTCCCCTTTGAAGATACCAGAGGGAGCGTGCCGTCCCAGGTCGCTGCCCTCACCCAGACGTAGTTCATCAGAGGAAGCGTGCCGTCCCCGGTCGCTGTCCTCCCCCTTGAAGATACCAGAGGAAGCGTGCCGTCCCAGGTCGCTGCCCTCGCCTAGACGTAGTCCATCAGAGGAAGCGTGCCGTCCCCGGTCGCTGTCCTCCCCATTGAAGATACCAGAGGGAGCGTGCCGTCCCAGGTCGCTCTTTCATCCTATCTCTTTATCTCTCTCTCTCTCCCTCTCTCTTTCTCTCCCTCTCACTTAGTCAACGCAGGTCACACGGAGTTCATCAGAGTAAGCGTGCCGTCCCAGGTCGCTGCTCTCCCCTAGACGTCGTA
Organism: Eustalomyia histrio; assembly: GCA_949748255.1. NCBI lineage: Eukaryota > Metazoa > Arthropoda > Insecta > Diptera > Anthomyiidae > Eustalomyia > Eustalomyia histrio. The sequence continues at coordinate 84,363,130 of OX456523.1, forward strand.
GTTCATCAGAGGAAGTGTGCCGTCCCCGGTCGCTGTCCTCCCCTTTAAAGATACCAGAGGGAGCGTGCCGTCCCAGGTCGCTGCCCTCGCCGAGACGTAGTTCATCAAAGGAAGCGTGCCGTCCCCGGTCGCTGTCCTCCCCGTGAAGATACCAGAGGGAGCGTGCCGTCCCAGGTCGCTTCTTCATTCTCTCTCATTATCTCTCTCTCTCCTCTCTCTCTCTCTCTCGCTCTCTCTCTCTCTTTTAAACCCTGTAGTATTACCAACAATAAACGAATTTACCTTTGTATAACATCACGTCTTTTACTCTCGGTCACTGGATCAAACAAATTTCTGTGACGATCCCTACCCCCGCGAGCTTACCCCAGCTAACGGAGGAAATCTCGTCGTTACAGTGGCGCCCGAGCAGGGACTTGGGAGTTTAAGGCTTTGTCGTATTGGATTAAAAGGACACTAAGCAGAGGAAATAAAAAACATTAACACCGAGTGGAAGAGAGCGAACTAAAGTTCCGAACAAACGTACAACAAGGAAGGTAAATGTATCTAATATACGAGTAGTATCCCTAGTTTAATCCGTAGAAAAACAAAATGGCCCCCATGACGATAACTGCGGAGCTGGTATCGAAATGGAGCGTCTATTTCGACGGAGCGGTCGAGCCTTTTGACTTCATCGAAAGACTGGAGGAATTGTCCTTTATGTACTCCTTGGATATGAATGCTCTGCCCCGCATGATGCCTTTACTTTTGACGAACAATGCATTGGTTTGGTTCAGGAATAACAATCGTCGCTGGGAAACTTGGTCCAGTTTCAAACAAGATATTTTTAAGTTTTTTCTACCGGCAAGATACTTCGAACGACTCGAAGATACAATTCGAGATCGCTGTCAGAAGGAAAAGGAATCTTTTAGATGTTACGTGTTAGCCATGCAAAATCTGATGCGAAACACCAAATATACGGAGGCACAAATGCTGGAAAGGATCTACAGGAATTCCTTACCTAAATATTTGAGGTACATTCGGAGGGAAGATTTCGATACACTAGACGAGCTCTTGGAGTTGGCCGCGGATCTGGAAAACATTCAGGCCGCCCAACAATATCCCAAAGAACAGCACAGTGCGGAAAATTTATATGAGGCCATATTCGGGAGGGACAGTAACTGTATAACCTTTCAGCGTAGTCCTAAATCATCGGGTCCGCACCAAACGAGGGAATACAGGTCTTCTGGCCAACATTCCTCCCAATTATACACGTCGGTATCACCTATCTCACCTCAACGTCAAGAACGATCTTTCCGAAAATGTACCAAATCATTTACCAACGACAAACACGTGCACAACGTACCAGCAGAACGATCTTTCCGAATATGTACCACTTCATTTACCAACGACACACCCGTGCACAACGTACCAGCAGAAGTTACCATACCAGAGCCATCTTCGCCATATCAAAGGTCAAGAGAAAAATTACCAGAAGTAAATCTGTCTTTCACTTCATCACTGGAGTCATCTCAAACGTTATTTTCATCAACGCAATCCCCATCATTGTCCTCCCAACCAGACCCATCTCCACCGTTGCCATCGCCACCAGAGCTAGTTCCACCCTTGCTACTATCACCAGCGCCATTCCTAGGGTTGCCGTCTCCGTCATCGCCGACAAAACCAGTTGCATCATTGCCGTTACCTCCGGAGCCATGTCTATCATTTATAGCACCACCAGAGGCATCTTTATCGTCGCATCCAAAGACCTTACCAACAGAGCCCCCTCTAACGTGTTCCGCACTATCAGAGCCATCTTCATCGTTGTCATCACCATTAAAGTCATCTTCACCGTTGTCATCATCACTGAATCCAATTCCATCATGGCCATCATCAACAGATCTAGCGCCTACTAATTCAGCTCCAGAGTCACCTCCATCGTTTATTTCACCAACAGAGCCATGTCCAGCGTTGCCACCACTAGAGTCATGTCTATCGTTTCCATTATCCCTGGAGCCAGCTCCAACGTTTCCTTCATCGCCCATACCACAATCCCAACCAATCCCAACACCACCACGTCATCGTTTTGAAACCATTGTATCACTTTATGGGGTTCCAAAATATACCAGACACCCGTTCCAGAACCAAATTAGCCATCTCAAAAAGTTTCATCGAAAACATAGGCGATTGAAAGGAAAATAACCGGCCCACCCTCCCCAGGGGAGGACCATGTGTAACGACAGAAGTCGCGTCGCTCGTTTCTGTCTACACACTTTGTTATTACACTGGCGACAACTACAAATAGCTGCCCTTAGGGGTATATAAAGAGCAACATTGAACAAATCTGGGTCAGTCGCCAGCAGCCGTGAACGAGAACACAAGGTAATTTCAGCACTAAATATTAAATTCTAATCCTGCGAGCATCCTTGGGCAACTTGTAAGTATCCTGCGAACACCCTTGAAGGTCCTGCGGATATCCTTGAAGGTCCTGCTGATATCCTTGAAGGTCCTGCGATACCCTTGAAGGTCCTGCCGATATCCTTGAAGGTCCTGCCGATATCCTTGAAGATCCTGCGGATATCCTTGAAGGTCCTGCTGATATCCTTGAAGGTCCTGCGATATCCTTGAAGGTCCTGCGGATATCCTTGTAGGTCCTGTCAACATCCTTGAAAGTCCTGTCAACATCCTTAAAGGTCCTGCTGATATCCTTGAAGGTCCTGCGATATCCTTGAAGGTCCTGCCGATATCCTTGACGGTCCTGCCGATATCCTTGAAGATCCTGCGGACATCCTTGAAGGTCCTGTCAACATCCTTGAAGGTCCTTTCAACATCCTTGAAGGTCCTGTGAACGTCCTGGAAGGTCCTACGAACATCCTTGAGGGTCCTGCCAATATCCTTGAAGATCCTGCGGATATCCTTGAAGGTCCTGTCAACATCCTTGAAGGTCTACGAAGGTCTCGGGAGGTCCTGTGGAGATCCTCGAACAGTTCATCAGAGGAAGCGTGCCGTCCCCGGTCGCTGTCCTCCCCCGTGAAGATACCAGAGGGAGCGTGCCGTCCCCGGTCGCTCTTTCATCCTCTCTCTTTATCTCTTTATCTCTCTCTCTCTCTCCCTCTCTCTCTCTCTCTCCCTCTCTCTTTCTCTCCCTCTCACTTAGTCAACGCAGGTCACACGGAGTTCATCAGTGTAAGCGTGCCGTCCCCGGTCGCTGTCCTCCCCCGTGAATATACCAGAGGGAGCGTGCCGTCCCAGGTCGCTGCCCTCACCTGGACGTAGTTCATCAGAGGAAGCGTGCCGTCCCCGGTCGCTGTCCTCCCCCTTGAAGATACCAGAGGGAGCGTGCCGTCCCAGGTCGCTGCCCTCGCCTAGACGTAGTTCATCAGAGGAAGCGTGCCGTCCCCGGTCGCTGTCCTCCCCCTTGAAGATACCAGAGGGAGCGTGCCGTCCCAGGTCGCTGCCCTCGCCTAGACGTAGTTCATCAGAGGAGGCGTGCCGTCCCCGGTCGCTGTCCTCCCCCTTGAAGATACCAGAGGAAGCGTGCCGTCCCCGGTCGCTGTCCTCCCCTTTGAAGATACCAGAGGGAGCGTGCCGTCCCAGGTCGCTGCCCTCAGCTAGACGTAGTACCTCAGAGGAAGCGTGCCGTCCCCGGTCGCTGTCCTTCCCCTTGAAGATACCAGAGGGAGCGTGCCGTCCCAGGTCGCTGCCCTCGCCTAGACGTAGTTCATCAGAGGAAGCGTGCCGTCCCCGGTCGCTGTCCTCCCCCTTGAAGATACCAGAGGGAGCGTGCCGTCCCCGGTCGCTCTTTCATCCTCTCTCTTTATCTCTTTATCTCTTTATCTCTCTCTCTCTCTCTCCCTCTCTCTTTCTCTCCCTCTCACTTAGTCAACGCAGGTCACACGGAGTCCATCAGAGGAAGCGTGCCGTCCCAGGTCGCTGTCCTCCCCTTTGAAGATACCAGAGGGAGCGTGCCGTCCCAGGTCGCTGCCCTCACCTAGACGTAGTTCATCAGAGGAAGCGTGCCGTCCCCGGTCGCTGTCCTCCCCCTTGAAGATACCAGAGGGAGCGTGCCGTCCCAGGTCGCTGCCCTCGCCTAGACGTAGTCCATCAGAGGAAGCGTGCCGTCCCCGGTCGCTGTCCTCCCCCTTGAAGATACCAGAGGGAGCATGCCGTCCCAGGTCGCTGCCCTCGCCTAGACGTAGTTCATCAGAGGAAGCGTGCCGTCCCCGGTCGCTGTCCTCCCCCTTGAAGATACCAGAGGAAGCGTGCCGTCCCCGGTCGCTGTCCTCCCCCTTGAAGATACCAGAGGGAGCGTGCCGTCCCAGGTCGCTGCCCTCGCCTAGACGTAGTTCATCAGAGGAAGCGTGCCGTCCCCGGTCGCTGTCCTCCCCCCCTTGAAGATACCAGAGGGAGCGTGCCGTCCCAGGTCGCTGCCCTCGCCTAGACGTAGTTCATCAGAGGAAGCGTGCCGTCCCCGGTCGCTGTCCTCCCCCTTGAAGATACCAGAGGGAGCGTGCCGTCCCAGGTCACTGCCCTCGCCTAGACGTAGTTCATCAGAGGAGGCGTGCCGTCCCCGGCCGCTGTCCTCCCCCTTGAAGATACCAGAGGAAGCGTGCCGTCCCCGGTCGCTGTCCTCCCCTTTGAAGATACCAGAGGGAGCGTGCCGTCCCAGGTCGCTGCCCTCAGCTAGACGTAGTACCTCAGAGGAAGCGTGCCGTCCCCGGTCGCTGTCCTCCCCCTTGAAGATACCAGAGGGAGCGTGCCGTCCCAGGTCGCTGCCCTCGCCTAGACCTAGTTCATCAGAGGAAGCGCGCCGTCCCCGGTCGCTGTCCTCCCCCTTGAAGATACCAGAGGGAGCGTGCCGTCCCAGGTCGCTCTTTCATCCTCTCTCTTTATCTCTCTCTCTCTCTCTCCCTCTCTCTTTCTCTCCCTCTCACTTAGTCAACGCAGGTCACACGGAGTTCATCAGAGTAAGCGTGCCGTCCCAGGTCGCTGCCCTCGCCTAGACGTAGTCCATCAGAGGAAGCGTGCCGTCCCCGGTCGCTGTCCTCCCCCCTTGAAGATACCAGAGGGAGCGTGCCGTCCCAGGTCGCTGCCCTCGCCTAGACGTAGTCCATCAGAGGAAGCGTGCCGTCCCAGGTCGCTGTCCTCCCCTTTGAAGATACCAGAGGGAGCGTGCCGTCCCAGGTCGCTGCCCTCACCCAGACGTAGTTCATCAGAGGAAGCGTGCCGTCCCCGGTCGCTGTCCTCCCCCTTGAAGATACCAGAGGAAGCGTGCCGTCCCAGGTCGCTGCCCTCGCCTAGACGTAGTCCATCAGAGGAAGCGTGCCGTCCCCGGTCGCTGTCCTCCCCATTGAAGATACCAGAGGGAGCGTGCCGTCCCAGGTCGCTCTTTCATCCTATCTCTTTATCTCTCTCTCTCTCCCTCTCTCTTTCTCTCCCTCTCACTTAGTCAACGCAGGTCACACGGAGTTCATCAGAGTAAGCGTGCCGTCCCAGGTCGCTGCTCTCCCCTAGACGTCGTAGTTCATCAGAGGAAGTGTGCCGTCCCCGGTCGCTGTCCTCCCCTTTAAAGATACCAGAGGGAGCGTGCCGTCCCAGGTCGCTGCCCTCGCCGAGACGTAGTTCATCAAAGGAAGCGTGCCGTCCCCGGTCGCTGTCCTCCCCGTGAAGATACCAGAGGGAGCGTGCCGTCCCAGGTCGCTTCTTCATTCTCTCTCATTATCTCTCTCTCTCCTCTCTCTCTCTCTCTCGCTCTCTCTCTCTCTTTTAAACCCTGTAGTATTACCAACAATAAACGAATTTACCTTTGTATAACATCACGTCTTTTACTCTCGGTCACTGGATCAAACAAATTTCTGTGACGATCCCTACCCCCGCGAGCTTACCCCAGCTAACGGAGGAAATCTCGTCGTTACAATATATTAAGATTTTAAAATTCAAGGAAGTCCTTTTGTCAAAAATAAACGTAATAATTTTTGTGTAAAGGGATATAAAGTGAAACATTTCAATAAATAATAGCGACTCTTTAATAACTAATAGCGACCCTTGAAGATAATTTTTTAAGTGTTTGTAGTGGGAGGTTTTACTCTAGTATAAACTATTTTGTATTATGTTTGTAAATATGTGCATATTTTTATGCTTACATACAGCAGAATCGTTGTTTTTTGCCTTATTACCTTTTAAAAAGTTTTCAAAAATCATTTTTTTTTCAATAAAAAAATACCATAACTGGAAAAGTTGGCGTGCTATGAAAATTTAACTGGCAGATTCTGATCCACCTTAAAATATTTCAGTTTGTTGAATAGGTGTAGCTCAAAATTAATATTTTTGTAAATTTTCTACAAATTTTACATATTTTAGAAACTTTAGGGCGTTTGAGCCACGCCTTCCCGATATGCGATCAGCATAATTTTTTCCAAGATGCATTTTTACACTAATAGGAGCATTTCTAGGGGGAGTTACGGTCTAAGTCTCCTAAAAAAATTTGGCCCATATAACGAAGGCGCACCCTAATGTCTACGGAATGCCTTCTTACATTGAAATTTACCTTTTTTGGTATTAATATTAGCAGTTAATATTTACCCTTAATAAATTATGAAAAAAAAGTGAAAGAAAACTTGTTTTTGTTAATAAATTTTGAATTCAAAAATGAAAACTATGACCTTTTTTTATTTTGAAAAGAATTATTTGACAAACTGTATATTAATCTTTATAAAATTATATATGACTTATGTATAAGATTTTATATGATAGAATATATACCATATATATTCTATCATATAAAATTATATATAACAGTATATATAACTTCATATCGCTTGCACAGGACCATATTTACTTGTATGTGACTTATACCAGGGGTGCCCAAAAGTTCCTTATGGAAGAGCAAACACCAATACATTTTAAGAATAACTAATTTTGATTCAATATTTTTTATTGTAAAAACCAATACATACAAAGAAAAAATAATATTTCATATCATACGTTAAACAAAAAGAAAATCTACATTGTTGATCGCTGTCGTCAATGTTTACCAGCAAAGCATACGAAAGTGTTGTTGCTTTGCACTTGCTAGTATACAGAGAAGAACGACAAAATAAACTAATGAGGCAAAGTTGTTTGTGTGTTTTGTATTGCTATTGCTGAGTGCACTATGTGTATTAAAACACACAGCCTATAGCTAAGCGCTTTTACAAAAACAAATGAGCATCAAGCGCATTGGGCTTGGGCACCCTTGACTTATACACTACCATATATACTTATATATGGCTTATAAAGAACCATAAATAATTATATATGCTATCTCATATTTGAGATATAATAATATGTGGTCCATTATTAAATAATAAATTAAATAATGGTATATGATTTAATATATGGTCCAATATGAGAAATATTTTTTGATAGGGTATAGATATAGAGCAATTCCATATGAAAACGATCAAAATTGGCAAATTTTTGGACGACCCCTCTCCGATTTTAAAATAAATAGTCTCAATCGATTTCCCAGCAAAAAATAATGTACCTACATATTTTTTTTTATAGTGACTGGTTTAGTGGTGGTGTACACCACTGTCATGTGACAAAATTGAAGAATTCTTCATAAGGGACCTCATTGAAAGTTGTTTAAAAAAAAAACTTTAATTGAAAAATAAAATTTTCCTAATTTTTCTCAGAAATTTACCTTTTTTCCCATGAAAATTAAATTTTCCGATTTTCCACAGAAGCTCCTAAATTTTCCGGCTAATTTTATTTTTTTTGGATTCCTCATAATTTTTGCATTAAGAATCAGCAATAAAAAAATGGGCCCCGACTCCTTGTTTGGACAGGAGAAGAGCATTTAAGAGACCACCTTGTTCTCATTGTTTTTATATATTTTATAATTGAATTATTTTTAATTATTTAACATTATTTTATTTTATTATTAAAAATAAATTTTAAAAATTATTTTACAGTTAAAAACACATTTATGAAGAAAAAATCAATTTTTTTTTAAGAGCCCCAAGTTGAGTGTGTAGTGAATATGGTTTGCCTGCCTTCACAAGATCGGCCATAAATCCATGGATAATAGCAGCAGTGGCATGTAATGGCACACCAAACCCGACTGAGGCTACAGGTCATAAAATGTTTTGTAAATTTTTTAAATTACCAGGTAATAAATATTTCGCCTAAAATGACACGTGCAGAAACAAGTCATAAAACACGGATTTTCCATAAATATGGCGAAATATTTATTACCTGGTAATTTAAAAAAATTTACAAAACATTTTATGACCTGTGGTCGGCTTATTGGCAGTAACCAATTAAGTCCCTCTTTAAAAAAGATTTTATGACCAGTAGTTCACGCAAATTTTCCTATTAAAGAAAAGCAATTATCGCTTATTTTTTTTACCAAAAAATAAATATAAATACTTCACACACTCTGAGTCAAATTTCAGTTGAATACTAAACGTGAAAGTGTTAAAGTGTTTTTTTTTGTAAAGTAAAGAGTGAAGCTGTAAAGACAATTTAAAGTAAAATGAATAAATTTTGCTGCAATCCGTTTAACAAGAGTGGACATCGTTCGAAAAAAATAAAAGTATTAAGATTAACTGGTGTTTCGAAGCGATACATGAATGAATTAAATATACAATACGGTGAAGAAGCACAATTCATTTGCCCCAAGTGTAAAATCGATTTGTCTCAACAAGCAAATGCATTGAAACAAATGCAACCACAATCCGAGAGTGAAATGACAATTGAACAAAATGTTTCATCTGATAGTGAGGCAGACATTCCGATGGTCAATATGTCTTTGAGTCCTTTGAATGAGGCTATTACCACTTTTGGTGAAACGCCTATTAGAAAAAGAAAGTTGCGAAGTGAAAAATACAGGAAAGATAAAAAAGGCAAGGTTATGAGTGAAATCGCGACAATATTTGATGAAGGCTCTGATAACGAATGCAGTCAAGCAGATGACGTTGATGACGGCAAACAAATGATTGAGCAGTTGAAAAGAAAATTCAATTTAGCGACCACTTTTCCGGAGAAATATCTCATTTTATCTGTGCTGCCTCAATCATGGTCTATACGCAAGATTTCTGAACAGTTTCAAACATCTTTTTACATCGCGAGAAGAAGCAAAGAATTAGTTCGACAGAAAGGCATATTGGCGACTCCCACCAAGAAATTTGGCTCAAGGACCCTCAGCGAAGCAACGGTGAAATTGATTCAAGATTTTTACTGCAATGATGACAACAGCCGCGCCTGCCCAGGTACACGTGACTATGTTATCACACGTGAAGATGGAGAAAAAGTACACAAGCAGCGCAGATTATTATTATGTAATCCATCCGAAGCATACCATCAGTTCAAAGAGAAATACCCAGCAGAAAAAGTGGGATTTTCTAAGTTTGCCATCCTAGACAGGCACGGAACGCATTCAGTCCGCGTTTGCATGTTTCATCAAAACATCAAATTAATGTTCTTTCCATGCAAGAAATTGAAAGTATTTCACGGTGAAATTGAAACATATAGGAACCTCCTGTCGAAGTCGTTGTGCGCATACCCCACGGAAAATTGTCATCTGTCCAAATGCGACAATTGTCCGAAGATTGACGAGCTAGAGCAATATTTGGCGGAAAAGTTTGAACAGCTGTTAATTCAGGAGGTGCATTTCAAACAGTGGATAATTAGCAGCGGCAGATGTTCCCTTGAGACCGTGGTAAAGCAGATTCCGGAATTCATCGAGGAATTCGGATTCAAGTTGAATGAACTGAAGGCGCACCATTTCATATCCGAGATGCAATCGAAATTTCTGGAAAGTAAGGAGAAATTAGCCCAAAATGAATTCATTGTGATAAGCGACTTTGCCGAGAATTACACTTTTCTCGTTCAGGATGAAATTCAGGCTTATCACTGGGCAAACGACCAGTGCACGGTGCATCCTTTTTGCATATATTTCAAAAACGAAGATAACGAACTACAGACCGTAAGCCTTGTTGTTGTCGCGGAGAGTTTAGCTCATAATTATGTGTCCGTTTATTTATTTCAAATGAAACTGTTTGAATTCTTAAGATCAAAATTCGATGCAATCGACAAAGTAACGTTTTTCTCAGACGGCGCGGCTTCTCAGTACAAGAATAAAAAAAATTTTTACAATCTTTGCATAATTGAAGAAGAACAAAACTGCAAGGTCGAGTGGCACTTTTTTGCGACGTCCCAAGGTAAGGGCCCATGCGATGCGTTAGGGGGAACACTAAAACGCATGGCGACTAAGGCAAGTTTGCAAAGGCCATATACTGACCAGATCTTAAATGTACAACATTTGTTTTCGTGGATTCAAAGCAAGGAAATTGCCATTAACACAGTTTTATGCACTCAAAAAGAACACGATGCCATGGAGCGACGACTTCAAAACAGATATAATAATGTCAAAACTATAACTGGAACGCAAAAGTTTCATTGCTTCATACCAAATATTTCTGATATGTCAATTAATGTAAAGGGGTACTCTTCGTCTGCCGACGTGCTAAATTTAAAGTTACTTTAATTTTATAATGATGCCAAGACAATTGAAATTTTTAATAAATATTGTAATTAAGTATAAGCAGCAAAATAAGAAAGTTTTTTCTTCATAAATGTATTTTTAACTGTAAAATAATTTTTAAAATATATTTTTAATAATAAAATAATGTTAAATAATTAAAAATAATTCAATTATAAAAAATATAAAAACAATGAGAACAAGGTGGTCTCTTAAATGCTCTTCTCCTGTCCAAACAAGGAGTCGGGGCCCATTTTTTTATTGCTGATTCTTAAAGCAAAAATTATGAGGAATCCAAAAAAAAAATAAAATTAGCCGGAAAATTTAGTAGCTTCTGTGGGAAATCGGAAAATTTAATTTTCATTTAAGCTTTTTGGTTTTCTAAATAATTTTAAATTTACAAATGAAAGTTCATCAAAGAAATGTAAACATGTTCTATCCGGCGAAAAATATTACTAAGCTTTCAGAACTAAAAAATTTGTTATTCTAATTTTGAAAGATGTAGATCTGTGTATGTAAAATGAATGTCTAAGAAACATTTTCTGTTGATAAACGTTTTTCGTTGATAACCTGATAACCAAAGCTGTCGTTAAAGGTCTGTTAAAATAAACTGTTTTAAATTCAGTAAACTTTTTGGTAAACGCAATATTACACTTTAATAAAGTTACATTGAACATAGTTTTAATTACTTTTAGATATTTAGCTAGAAAAATAACGAAATCCAAATATTTTGAATAATAAAAACAAATTAAACAAATCGCAAGTGTCTTTTTAATTAAATTGAGTTTGGAAATATTAGTAAAGCGCAATAATAAAAATTTAAATTTAACCAAAAACAACGGTTATTTTACGCAGATTCTACCAAGGACCCTTGAAACTAGGATGAACAAACTACATTTTTTTTAGCCACGCATGATGCCATGCTGGCATGATGCCAAATGACGAAACTACAAAAAATTCTTAGGCGACACCATGAAATTCTTAGGCGATTTACAGAAACATTTAGCCACTTGCAATGGTACAACCCCAAGTACAGTGATTGTGTTGTGAATGTATACATGTTTGAATTTTGTTTTTCCTAACATTCAACAAAAACACAGTTTTAATTATTATTAAAACAAACAAATAGATATTTGATTTTTTTTTCTTAAGACAACAAACAAAACAATGGTAAACGTGAGTATGAAAGAGACAAAAAACAGAAAACATCGGTAAACATGAGTAAATATTAAAAAAAAAAACCATTTTAATAAACATTTACATTTTATTATAATATTTCTATTTTTTATGTAATAAAAAAAATATCCATTTGTTTGTTATAATAATAATTAATATTGTGTTTTTGTTGAATGTTAGGAAAAAAAATTCAAACATGTATACATTCACAACACAATCACTGTACTTGGGGTTGTACCATTGCAAGTGGCTAAATGTTTCTGTAAATCGCCTAAGAATTTCATTTGGCATCATGGGTGGCTAAAAATTTTGTAGTTTGTTCATCCTGGTTTCAAAGATCCTTGGATTCTACAATATGTGCAAAGTAAATTTACCTTTTGAAAAAGGTAAAATACCCTAACAAGGCATTAAGCAAAACAGTGTTGCATTTTTTCGAACAAAGCAAATACCTATTTTTGTTTGTATTGTCGTAAAACATATAAAACCCTATGATGCCTGTGAAAATATGTAGGTGATATCACCCTATAGTTTTAGGCAATATTACCTATATTTTTTTTGTGTGCATGTATTTCGAGCTGACAAAAGATCTCATCAGAACGCGAAGTTTTAGAAAAGCTAGAGCCTCTAAGCAGAGCTTTAACAAAAAACCTATTAAAATATATATTTTTTTCTCATTAGCAATGAAACACATGACTTGGTATATTCCTTACAAGCACTATGCCGTTACTTATGTTATATAATAATAATATAAAATTGCTTTAAATTCGAAAACTGTATTTTCTAAAAAACAGTTTCATTTAAAAATCTATTGAAAAAATTATAAAAACTAAAAAAAGATGGAATTTTGTTTCTAATTTAATATATCAACAAATTTTGATGAAGTAGGAACTTCAGTATAATTAATAATTCGCTTATTTGAATTCTTAATGGCACAATCACAGACAAATCGGTGAGGATATGCGTGATTTTTATATCTTTTCTAATAGATAACCTCTTAAACACTAAAGATTAAACCAGAAATTGAATGAGACAGGAAACAGTGTCAGTTCTATCAAACTTTGTAAATTTCGAAAAAACCATTTATACCGTATTTTTATGAATTTTTTGTTGTGTTTTTTGAAGGCAGCTCTTGTTTATTTAGCTTTTTTTATTTTGGACAGTGTCATATAAAGAATATAAAACGCAATTTTATTGACAAAATGTCCCACTTTGGTAAAACACTTTCTACACTGCGTTTTTAAGGGTTTACTTCCACATCAGACATTTTCTTTTTAAAGAGTCGTCAGATTCCTCTGAAAAAACCCAAAATTATAAGCCATGATTAAAAAATCTAAGGATGCTTTGAATTGTCTTAAACAAACACTTTAGACTTAACATGATATTTCAGTAAGAAACAGGTCTTTGTGTTCTTATTGATGAAAGAAATACATTTATTACGCATTAAACGAGTAATCGCCAATTTTTCCGATAAATAGACCCGAATAAGCGATTAATCAATTTTCTTCATTTTTCGAATAATGACCTAACCGATTAACCGGCAGGGTCGAATAATTGGAAACACTAGATATATAAAAAAACATTTAAAATTAAAACTACATTAAAAAATGCAATTTTTTGACATTTTTTTTTTTTCAATTATTTATTATAAAACTAGAGGTATGTACCTTTGTGATGCAATTTAAATAGTGACACTCGGATAAAAAGTCATAAAAATTTAAATTTGATTGAAACAATTATTTACATCTATCACATTTTTTCGATCGTACATGTACTATTTTTTTTAGCTGTACACGTATAACTAACTCTACACAAGCATTAATTATACCTACATACTATCGAACCAAAAAGTATATAATTTTTTATAGAGTATGTTTGTCTCTCACGAACTTTTTAGTACTCTCTTAGAACACGAACATAGTTTGGCGGCAACAAAGGTGAGTTTTGGTCGGCAACTTTTAGTTGTGTTTAGCGGTGCTGCCATATAACCAATTTTAACTTTTTTTTGCCGTTTTTTGGGATGCTAGAGATTTTTCAGATTATTTCATAAAAAAAATGTTTTTTTTATTTTATTCATGTATTTTTTCAGATTTTTCATATAAAAATATAATATTTGTTCAATAAACTATTTATTTTTACTAAAATTAGACATGTCTAATAAAGTAAAAAAATACAACAAAAATTTGCAATTGTGTTAAAAAATAGTTACGAATTCAAACATAACATTGTGACATGAAAAGTATTAAAGTGTGTACACACACATTGACCAACTATATATGATAAAGAGAATAAATATGCTATTAATTGTTGCAACATATAACTAAAAAACCTATAAAAAATGCAATAATTTGAAAAAAAATTGTTTTCATGAAAAAACTGATAAACAGTTAAGAATCCCAAAAACTGAGAAAAAAAATTACACTGTTTATGTGGCAGCACTGCATACACCAAATTTAATGTTTTTCAACACTTTAGCAACTTTGAAAATGTTGCCCTCTCATTTAAAAATGTTGCCGCTGAACTCTGTACAATGTTGAATTTCTGGTAGAGCGGGAAAAATACTCTATAGAAAATTATATACTTTTTGATCGAACGTATGTAGTTGAAGTATGTTCCAATCAAACAATTTGTGAACTATACATGTCGTGTATAAAAGCAAATATTAAAATAATACACACATGCTTGTGTACTATATTTTGCAACATTTAGATACATACATAAATAATTGATATGAAAATAAAACAAGGTGTATGTTGCTTTTGAACAGTACATTGTGTGTATCGTATGTGTACTTTCAGAACTCTGGTAGACAGTAAAGGCTGGTACAATGGTTTTAAAACCGCAATTTTATTGTATTAACTGATTTTCGGTCGCCACAAACAAATATTTCGGTAGCTCCAAGCAACCATTCGGTTTACAAAAAATTCGGTTGTCACACATAAATCTGTTTTCTCTGTGTATAAATTGTTTAGGACAGATTTAAAACGACATTAAACAAAACGCAAAACTAAGGGTTATCAAATAAGGCAATTAATTATATCGCTCATTTGCGAGAAGACCGGCATAATTCAAAAAACACGATTTTTGAGTTAATGATGCAGAAATCTAAAACATATCAACAAAATTATTAATATATCTTTTCCTCATTAAATGGTGACCAAAACTATTTTGTATTTTTCTCAATAGTTAGGCTAAATGGAAAACTTTAAATGCGATTATTTCGAAATCGCTTTTTATTATAAATAAGAACAATCAATATTTATATCTCATATACGACACATTAAACTATGTAAAACATTTTCGAATATGTGGCTTATGAGTTATATTTCAGTTAATAATGTTCAAACGTTTAGTTTCGGGTTACTTAATTTGTAGATGTTTTTCATTAAAAAAAATGTACATCAACACCATTAAGTACTGCATGCAAACATTAAACTACTTTACCATTCCTGTTGTGTTTCAACATTTTCATCTGTTTTATATTGTAAATATATCATAAAAACATTTGTCGCATAAATGAATAAAATCTACATGTTAAATTAATTGCCAGACACTTGTAGAAAATGATGTGAAACAAATGCCTAAAGATATACAAAAAGAACAAAACTACCACGTTTCAAAACACTACACAACCGTGTCAATAAAAATATGGGCAATATGCCTATTTTATGCCATCAAACTACTACTTGAAAATTTATACAATATTAAGGCTGTGTAGCAATGCTGTCTTATATTGTTTTTATTATAATCTTTTTTTTTCATGCTACAGCTAGCTGTCAACCTAAAAGAGACTAGAGAAAATAAAGAATGATTGTTCTTATTACAAACATCAATGGTATTGTTTTCACTTATGATGCTTGCAGCTAGGGATTCCTAGCTAGCTAGGGGGTGCATGAAGAATCTCGAAAAAATACTAAACATCATTAATCTAATTTGTCAAAAAATTAAAAGTTTTCAAATAAAATACATTTTAATATTTTTTTAATTCGCTCATTAAAAATCGTTGTTAAAAAGTTTGCTTAAACTCCTCTGATTCTAAGATTTAAAAATCATGATTTTTTACATAAAACCGTCAAACACAAAGTACCTATGTACCTTATACACGTGTTTCCTAAAGTTTTGTAAATAAAAGACCACTAGAGCACTCCCGACAGCTTTCCTCTTATATCGTATATTTTGCAATATTTTTGGCTTTTAGAACGAGCAGTAACTGTTTGCCTCTAAGCTTACGAGTAGGGAGTAAAAGGACTAGTTAATGGTAAGGTTAAAATAACTAGTTATATACACAAAAAATAAGTTGGTTGGAATTCTATCGCAATTACCAAAATTGTATCCTTATTTGCAAATGTGCAAATTTGCAAAAGTGCAATTTGCAAGTGTGGAAAAATTTTCACCCTTGCCAAAACCGTTGGAGCTGGTAAGTTAAAATTTGGTGCAAATGTTCCTCCTCCGGTGTAGGCATTCACCTGGTCGGATTTTTGGAAATGAGTACGGGGAGGGACAAAAAGGTGAACAGTCTCCTTCTTAACGGGCTGCCCACACCGATTTAGCCAGAAATCTGAAATTTTAAATATTTGAACTGGAGTATTTGCTAACTCATTGATCAGCTACATTTTAGAATTTTAGCCAGGTACATGGTAAAAATAAGGGTTCAAAGGAAAAACCCTGAAAATTGAAATATGTGTTACCTGGAGTATGGGCTAACCCAATATTGAGGTACATCTTAGAAGTTTCGTCTGAGACATGGTAAAAATTGGGGACTCCGGATAATTATCTGGGAATCCCGTATACTGCCAGGCGCACAGTGCTTTGTCCCCATATAGTGAATCGGCAAAATTAGAGGAGTTGTCGCAGAAACTTGAAATTTGGTATGCTGGCTCAGAATATCTAAATTAAGAAAAATTTGAAGTTTCGAAAAAATCGGCCCAAGGACACGCCTACTTCCGATACATCCTTAAATTTAAAAGTTTAATTCCAGCTACTATTATGAGCAGAATGAAGCAAAAATTGGTAAATCTCTGTTAAATTATGTCATTTAGCTAAGTGCTTAATTTTGTTTCATTCGGAGCAAGGACATAACAACCTCCCATATATCCTTTTTCTTAAAATCTACATTTTGGCTACATTAATGATAAGAATACAGTAAGAATTCGTAATAGTTTATGAAATTATACTTTTTTGCTCTGTGACAATTTTCGTTTCATTCGGTGCAAGGACATTACTACCTCCCATATATCCTTTTCCTCAAAAACTGAATTTTAGCTACATTAATGATCAGAATGCACTAAAAACGGATAATAAGTTTTAAAAAGATACTTTTTAGATCTCTGGAGATTTTTTTTTATTCGGTACAAGTACTTGACTTTCTCCCACATGTACTTTTTCTCAAAAACTAAGTTTTTCCCAATTTTGCCATTTATTAATACAGATATATACTTCTGGGATTTTATTTTACACAGATATCCAAAAAGCAACTATACACAATTTTAAATACAATTTACCATTATCGAAAAATATGACTTTACAATTATAAAATAAATTTTACAAAATGGCTTCATTATGTATATACATATGTATAGAGAAAATATGTCAAAAATTGATAATTTTAAAAAGGGCTACACTTATTCCTTCAAATTTTGTAAAATAACTTCAAAATAATGTTAAATTTGTTTAAGAACGATAGCAATCGTTTTCAATGCAATTTTATAATTTTTTGGAAATGCACTCTACATGAAGCATTGTCCGAATTGATACATTTTTTTAAAATGTTTGCAAGTTTCGATTGTGTGAAAAAATGTCAAAACTATTCTTTGCTTTAAAAACATGTTATTCGACCAATAAATGCGGTTACCTATGCTGATTTTTGTAAAAAAAATATAGAATACTAGGTAATCGGGAACTAGAAGAATAATTTGAACGGTGGATATGCAAAATTTTGTATCCAATTCGGATAAAACTAGGTACAAGAGATTTTATCCGATTCGGAAAAAATTTCCAAATTATAGACTTAGAAAAGCCGAAATAAAAAGTTGTATAATTTTATATAATTTTTTTTATACTCAATCAAAGATAATAAATTTTTTCAAACAAATGCGGTAAAAATCACAAATTTAGCCATTTTTTACAAAAGCCAATATTTTGATTTTTTGTGAAAAACCGGCACTTTTTTTTTAATAATATGTTAGATAATATTATAGACTTACAAAAACCGAAATAAAAAATTATTTAATTTTATATAATTTTTTATTATACTCAATCAAAGATAATACATTTTTTCAAACAAATGCGGTAAAAATTACAAATTTAGCCATTTTTACAAAAGCCAATATTTTGATTTTTTGTTAAAAACCGGCACTTTTTTTAATAATATGTTAGATAATATTATAGACTTACAAAAACCGAAATAAAAAATTATTTAATTTTATATAATTTTTTTTTATACTCAATCAAAATAATAAATTTTTTCAAACAAATGCGGTAAAAATCACAAATTTAGCCATTTTTACAAAAGCCAATATTTTGATTTTTTGTGAAAAACCGGCACTTTTTTTTTAATAATATGTTAGTTAATATTATAGACTTACAAAAACCGAAATAAAAAATTATTTAATTTTATATAATTTTTTTTTATACTCAATCAAAATAATAAATTTTTTCAAACAAATGCGGTAAAAATCACAAATTTAGCCATTTTTACAAAAGCCAATATTTTGATTTTTTGTGAAAAACCGGCACTTTTTTTTAATAATATGTTAGATAATATTGTAGACTTACAAAAACCGAAATAAAAAATTATTTAATTTTATATAATTTTTTTTTATACTCAATCAAAGATAATACATATTTTCAAACAAATGCGGTAAAAATTACAAATTTAGCCATTTTTACAAAAGCCAATATTTTGATTTTTTGTGAAAAACCGGCACTTTTTTTTTAATAATATGTTAGTTAATAAAAACCGAAATAAAAAATTATTTAATTTTATATAATTTTTTTTTATACTCAATCAAAATAATAAATTTTTTCAAACAAATGCGGTAAAAATCACAAATTTAGCCATTTTTACAAAAGCCAATATTTTGATTTTTTGTGAAAAACCGGCACTTTTTTTTAATAATATGTTAGATAATATTATAGACTTACAAAAACCGAAATAAAAAATTATTTAATTTTATATATTTTTTTTTTATACTCAATCAAAGATAATACATATTTTCAAACAAATGCGGTAAAAATTACAAATTTAGCCATTTTTACAAAAGCCAATATTTTGATTTTTTGTGAAAAACCGGCACTTTTTTTAATAATATGTTAGTTAATATTATAGACTTACAAAAACCGAAATTAAAAATTATTTAATTTTATATAATTTTTTTTTATACTCAATCAAAGATAATAAATTTTTTCAAACAAATGCGGTAAAAATCACAAATTTAGCCATTTTTACAAAAGCCAATATTTTGATTTTTTGTGAAAAACCGGCACTTTTTTTTTAATAATATGTTAGTTAATATTATAGACTTACAAAAATCGAAATAAAAAATTATTTAGTTTTATATAATTTTTTTTTATACTCAATCAAAATAATAAATTTTTTCAAACAAATGCGGTAAAAATCACAAATTTAGCCATTTTTACAAATGCCAATATTTTGATTTTTTGTGAAAAACCGGCACTTTTTTTAATTATATGTTAGTTAATATTATAGACTTACAAAAACCGAAATAAAAAATTATTTAATTTTATATAATTTTTTTTTATACTCAATCAAAATAATAAATTTTTTCAAACAAATGCGGTAAAAATCACAAATTTAGCCATTTTTACAAAAGCCAATATTTTGATTTTTTGTGAAAAACCGGCACTTTTTTTTTAATAATATGTTAGTTAATATTATAGACTTACAAAAACCGAAATTAAAAATTATTTAATTTTGTATAATTTTTTTTTATACTCAATCAAAGATAATAAATTTTTTCAAACAAATGCGGTAAAAATCACAAATTTAGCCATTTTTACAAAAGCCAATATTTTGATTTTTTGTGAAAAACCGGCACTTTTTTTTAATAATATGTTAGTTAATATTATAGACTTACAAAAACCGAAATTAAAAATTATTTAATTTTATATAATTTTTTTTTATACTCAATCAAAGATAATAAATTTTTTCAAACAAATGCGGTAAAAATCACAAATTTAGCCATTTTTACAAAAGCCAATATTTTGATTTTTTGTGAAAAACCGGCACTTTTTTTTTAATAATATGTTAGATAATATTATAGACTTACAAAAACCGAAATAAAAAATTATTTAATTTTATATAATTTTTTATATACGCAATCAAAGATAATACATTTTTTCCATATTCCTAGTATGTTCTTCTAATTCATAGGGAGCTAAAAGAATAGTTTGTAAGTAGACTATTCAAAATTTTCATCCGATTCGAATGAAATTTGGTACATGATGATTTTGACTAATTCTTTTTACTGATATTTGTACATATATCCAATTTGCTGAAAATTGGTCAATATTCAATCATATAAGTCAAAAAAATGCGGTAAAAATCACAAATTAAGCCATTTTTACAAAAGCCAATATTTTGATTTTTTGTGAAAAACCGGTACTTTTTTTTTAATAATATGTTAGATAATATTATAGACTTACAAAAACCGAAATAAAAAATTATTTAATTTTATATAATTTTTTTTTATACTCCATCAAACTTAAGAAATTTTCGAATTTTCACCAAAAAAAAAACCTATTTTTTGGAGTTGTAAAAAATATTTGTTTTCAAATATATATTAAATAGTGTATTAAAGGTTTACTACAAATATATCTAAGTATTCAAAAAATAAAACTTTAAATCAGTATTTAAAAAAATATATTTTTGAGAATTATTTTCGTGAAACAACTGAAACAATATTTTTTGCTCAGTAATTTTTGCTTAATATTTTCAAACTTTGGCGCCCTCTACTGACGGCGAAAGCTATCAGACTAAATTTTTTTTTTGCATATTTATTTCAGTTAACTTCTTGTCTTTCAAAAAATGTACTTTTAAGAACAATTTGAGCCCATGCTTAATTTTTGATTTTTGCCTATGGGACAAAGCACCGTGCGCCGTCTTGTTGGAACCACATGCCCTCCACATTCATTTCTTCAATTCTAGGCAAGAAAAAACTGGTTATCTTTTCACGATACCGAACACCATTGACTGTTTGCGCTTGACCTGCCTCATTTTCATAAAAAAAGGTCCAATGATTCCTCCAGCCCAAAAACCACACCACACAGTGACACGTTGAGGATGCATTTGCTTCTCGTGAATCACTCGAGGATTTTCCTCACCCCAAATGCGACAATTCTGCCTATTGACGAAGCCATCAAGATGAAAATGGGCCTCGTCACTGAAGATGATTTTATCGGCAAAATCAGCATTTTCATGTTGTCTCTCCAATACCCAATTAACGAACTCCCTTCGCTGTCCATGGTCAGCTGGCTTCAGTTCCTGAGTCAATTGAACTTTGTATGCATGAAGATGCAAATCTTTCGTCAAAATTCGCTGCAAAGTGGATTTGGAGACACCAATTTGCTGAGCTCGGTGTCGAATTGAGGTGGATGGAGTTTGAGCGACATCATCACATACAGCTGCGACATTTTCGGTCGATCGACCTGGTCGATGGCGCGTTGTTGTCTTTACATCACTAACAGAACTAGTTTCGGCAAATTTATCCATTAATCTCTTTACAGTTGACTCTTTGGGAGCATTATTGTGACCCCAAATTGATCGCAATTTGCGAACTGTAGCCGCAAAACTTTCACCATTTTGGTAAAACAATTTCACAATGAGAATGCGTTGTTCATTCGTGTAGCGCTCCATTTTTGCTAACCTCGTACCTTCTACTAGCAAACAATAACAATTGTTCAAATGTCAAACAATGACACAATGAATGTTGCCAGATTTAAAAATTGCGTTCTTCTTGGGACACCCTTTAGAATATTATAATGTATTTATAGAAAAGCAATCAAATATTACAATAAAAATTCGGAATTAGTAAATAAAATTCGGTAGTTAAAACAGTATTAAAAATTTAAAAAGTGATGCAATTATAGGTTTCTCAATAAGGACTTGATAACATTTTTTTTAAATAAAACGCAAACCATTTGAGATATTTCCAAAACTTTATGATCGACTTGAAATACAATCAAAACATTTATGAATGGAACTCGACTTCGTTCATATGTGTGTAGGTAAAGCAAAAATAACTGGTTACAATTCATATAATAAAAACTAATTTTTGTTAACAACCAAAAATAGATTTTAAATGCCAAATAAGTAGTTAAAACATATTACTAGTAGCTCATTATTTTCGCTTAAGAAGTAATGCAGTGGGCAGGGGTAGGTCATTATTGTTAATGCAAAAATCAATGAGCTACTATTACTAAGTTTTTCCTGAGTTATGGTACTAAAATTAAAGAAGACTAAAAATGTTCTAATTATATAAAAAATAAATATAAATTTTCAGTTATAATCTGGCTAAAGTAATATTTAATATATATTTAATACATTGTTTTTCAGTTTTTTTATACAATGAGGTTTTTGTTTGTTATTATTGTTAATTTATAGCGAGCTTTACAACAAAAAAATAAAATTAACGATTTCCAGCCAGGCTGCTACACGTATTTCGATCCGGCTAAAGATCTCTTTAGAACCTGAAGTTTAGAAAAAGGCACAGCTTGAAACAACATAATAAAAACCATTTAAAACATTTTCTTTATATTCGTACCACTTTTTATGGTTTTGTTTAATATTTTTCTAGCAAAAATAAGTTATCCGTAAAGTAAAATTTAATTTAAACTTCTGTTTTGTGTTACAAATGTGTTGTCTAAAATACTAAAGAGCGCTAAAAGGTATTAAAAAAAAGCTTTCACAATTTTTACCTATTAATTCAAAATAATTTAAATAAAGTAAAATATATGTTTGTTGAAAATCATAAACATATACTGCCACATGCATTTAGTAAATTTTTATAAAACACATATATCAAATTAAAAATGTAAATAAACAAAAACTTTTTTAATTGACTGTTATAAGAATCAACAAAATTCCTATGCATATAGCTGATAATCTTTATTTATATTTTTAATAATGAAAACAACTTAAAATACTGATGAAAGTTTTCAAACGCATGGAAATTTGTTTCTTTGTTTGAATTTGAAATTTTGTTACATTTTTTAATTCATTAAATTCTATAAGCTGTAGACAAATTTGTTCAAAAAAACACAATTTTTAGTGATATAATTGATTTTCACTGAAAGTCGTATAAGACCTTAACCCACTAAGAATACACCTATGTATATTGCTACCATAGTATACTTACATAAATATTTTCTCAGCTATAAAAAATATTTATTAATTTATTTTGTATGAAACAAATTTGTCAGAATTTTGTTTGTATAAGTATCTTTGGTATTGATTTGTACATTTTATTATTTGTTTTCTATATTTTTTATGTAGTAGCTTTGTAAGAAAATAAAATAAGGTCAATATGATATTCATAACAAATATTGTTCAACCCAAGATTACTTTTTTGTGGGTCTTTTGGTTTGTGTTCATTTTTTTTTTATTTTTTAATAGCATAAAAATAATAATTGACAGCATTTCGAAAAAGATTTAGTAAAATATGTGTATAAACTGTTTTAAGTAGTTTTTGTGACTTGCTAAAAATTACATAGTATAACAAAACATTTTGATGTGTCGGGGTTGCGACCCATCTTACAGTCTACTTTGGAAAGAACATCATTGATATGGCCTTAGATGTATTAAATTAGTTTATTATTTATTATTAAATAAGACTTCATAAAAAAATTTAAATTTTTGGAAACTTCGAGACGTAATAACACTGAATACGCGCCATGTAGTATTGGATTGGCCGCCTTAGTGAGTTTCTTTAACATAGCGTCGGCGATGGTTATGCATTGGTATATTGAGGGACTAACAATCTTAAGAGAATTTTCCTGTTACCCGATTGATAATGTCGCCCGGCAAAAGTTTTTGGACCGGTTACGTCTGAAAAGAATTCTAAAATATTTTCCGATTTTTTAAATTTTAGCGTCATTTTGTAGCTAATATATCAAAATTAAGGTAGCCAAAAAATTAGGTTATAATATTGCTAATTGTGGGCGTAGCATGCTTTCAAACTCAACTTTTTTTTAATTTCAGAAAAAGGTGATTTTTTTTTGTTTTTTATCAAAAGTAAATGGTTACACTCACCAAAAAAAGTCTGTAATGGCAACTGAAAATTTTGCTGTTATTACGGGAAATTTTGCTAATTTGATCCCAGCGGTATTTTTTGCTAATCTTAGCAACACATGTCTGCTGACGTGTAGTACAATGAAATTTGTAGAAAAATTAGCTACCGCTACAAAATTTTAGTAAACTTTTTTTAAAGTGGAATTTAAAATCTGGTTGCTAAAATCAGCAAAAAAAATTACTAAATATTATTAATATTAGTACGAAATTTCAAATTTATATTTTTTTATCGAGCATCAACTTTTTTTTATTTTATTTATTTTTTTCAAAAAATATTTTGTTTAAAATTAAAAAAAAAAACAAAGGCTTAAAAATTGTAACAACAAACGAATTTATCATTTTGTTTTAATTTTTTTTTTGAAAAATTTTTTAGTCAATTTTTTTACTCTAAAGGTCAAATTTTAATTGTTTTTAGGGCTGATTTTTCGAACCAAAAAATTTTTTAGTGTTATTTTAAGTGGATGTCCTATTTTTAGACATGAGTCGGTATATTTATTTCCGATCCCTTTTTTAATCTAAGCGTAAGTAAAATCCACTTTTTAAAAACTAGTAAATTTTTTTGCTAATTTTAGCAAATCGGCTTTTAAAAATCTGTAAAATGATTTCTGAAAATAGCAACAAAAACTTGTAAATATTCTGTAAAAATTCTGTAATTAGTAAAATGTAAGTATCAAAAAGATTTTCGAAATAGTAATTTTTTACTAAAAATTAGAACAAATTTTTCTACTAACTTTTTTTTCTGAGTGTGCTACTCCCAAGTTATCATCGATAATGACCTGCGGTCCTTTTTACAAGGTTGGTAGGATTGTAGTCTTTAGTTGTTGTGTTTTGCAGAGTTCTACCGTTTATTATTAGGGGTGTTCTAAAATATTTATTAAACTACTACATTAATTGAAAGGCAAATAAAATCTAATAAGACAATATCATTTTAGATTTTTGGACTTAAGGTAGAACAATATCTTAACTAAGTATATGCAAATATAGAAAGTACAAAAATAAATATTTTTGTATTTTTAAATACAAAAATTACAATAACTGTTAACAACATATTTCTTAGTTAAAATTAACCAACCATCATTTACTTTATGCAGATAACTGATGATTAGGATGATGCCTATGAAACAATTGTATTGTCTATCATGAAAATGATCAACCTTTTTGAAAGTCAATAAATAAATAAAATCTAATATGACAATATCATATTCGATTTTTGGACTTAATGTAGAACAATATTGTAAAGAATTACACTGGAATACTCTTTGAAGTACTGATTTAGTTCTTTTAATTTGGTTCCTTATATACTAATGTGGAAATCTTGAAACTAATTTTAGTATTAAAACTAAAGATAAGAATTATAATATAATTACAGACAAACTAATGATATATCTGGCGTAAATTGATAACACATGTTGACAAAGGGTTTTCGTAATATTTCACTCATCATCTAACAAAACTTGGTACATTTTTACCAAGATAAAACAAGATAAACAAAGGTTTATTTTGAAAATACAAAATGTCGATCCTAAACAAACATAAAACTAAATACAGATTACAATATAACATGTATACATGTTCATATTTGAACATTCTGCCGGCCGGAAAGTGCGGTAGGGACTGCAAAATCTAATTGTATTCTCGACCTTCTTGTACAGCACCTAGCTGTAACGAACATAATTATTAATATCACCAGGACGATGAATAGAGATGAATGCCCTCTGATTGCATGGAAGCGTAGTTCTCTTAGCTCGATTTGTGTTGATTGAAGCTTGTTCAGCTGAATGGACAAGTCGTCGAGTTGAGTAAAGTTAGAAATGTGAACCTTCAATGGGTTACTAAGCCAAGAGGTAAGTTCACTCATATTTTTGTTCCACATTATGTTTCTGGGTGTGAAGTTCACGTTTGAACTCAGTTGTTTTGACGCCTTTAAGCAGATTTGTGGGGAGCTCGCAGTACATCCAGATTTAGCCAGTTTACTAGACCCTTGCCACAATTTACTTTTATGTCCATATCTTCGGTCACTTTGTACAGCCAGCGGTTCTCTTCCCAGAGCTTATACGAAGCATTTTTAGTTTTGATTTGCTTAAAGTTGCAGTCGGTCTTACGTACCCCCTTTATAACTGCTATTTCACATGCCTTATTTGTAGCGGGTACCCATGCCATGTTTGCAATTGTTTAAGTCTGTCTGAGATATCATTTTATAGCCACTTTATTCTACATCGTATATAATATAGTCCCCTTCAATCATTAGTATTACTGTTGCATTCTCCTTGCCTAAAGGTATACGAATTATCTTATATATAAGTTAAATAAAGTTACACTTATTTGTTCGAGTACTTGTTTTATTGTTTCCAAAAATTGAATATTTAAAAGTATAAAAATGCTTATTCGTAAATAATTATTAAAGCTCGTGTAAGAATAAGGCAAGTAATATTTATCTAGAAATACTACAAAACAAAACAGCAGACATAGTGTCAGCAGTTTTGACTTTAATAAAAATGTAACTATGCTTGGTAATATGATTGAAAATTAACATGAAGACGTCGCGTGTTAAAAGGACGCAACTCAACAAAACACAAAAGGTAAGAATAGTAGGGTGTCCCGTAAGTATTAGAGAGTCCCATGAGAATAATGTCTTTCGTGTTAACTCTTCCCCCTTTAAATTCCAATGTCCTCGTTGGATGGGTAAGTTTCAACGCTAACAATAACTCCAGGATATTTTTCATCGTTTGATTTCAATGGCACTTCATATGTTCTCTTTTTATACCCTTCACCACAGGTGGAAGGGTATATATAAGTTTGTCATTCCGTTTGTAATTTCTACAATATTGATCTTAGACCCTATAAAGTATATATATTCTGGGTCCTTATGAAGAGCGAAGTTGATTTAACGATGTCCGTCTGTCCGTCTGTGTGTTGAAATGGGTTTTCCGAAGAACCCAGACATGATGAGGACTTGATTCTTTTTTATTTCTGTTACATGTGATCCATTTCTGTTTGCTATTAAAAATCAGACAGATCGGTTAATAAATGGCTGAGATATTAGCAAAAAACCAGGACTACCTCTAATTTTTCCAGTAAAATCCCTTTGTTTAATATGTATGTAGAATTTTGAGCATAACAACACATCCATGTGTTAAAATTCTTTTCTTTCATCTCCACCTTTTATACACACACAACACACATACAAAGATTTGTCATTTAAATAAAAACCAAACAAATCTCTAATTAACGAAGACTTTTATATATGTGCCTCTATTGACGATGATTTTGTGTGAGCTTCAATAGCTCAGTTGTCTAGACGCTGTGTCACAAATACTTTTTTTTTTCTCTAAGGTCGCGGAGTTCGAGGTTCAAATCTCGGTCAGGTCAATTCACTTTTTTTTGTACATTTTTTTTTATTATTTTCTTAAGACTTTTTTTTTTGCTTATTTTTGTTTTTTTTTTTAACATTTAATAATTAATTTATATAAAATTTTATATTAATAATTAAAATTCTTTTCTTTCATCTCCACCTTTTATACACAAACAACACACATATAAAGATTTCTCATTTAAATAAAAACTAAACAAATCTCTAATGAACGAAGACTTTTATATATGTACCTCTATTGACGATGATTTTGTGTGAGCTTCAATAGCTCAGTTGTCTAGACGCTGTGTCACAAATACTTTTTTTTTCTCTAAGGCCGCGGGGTTCGA
The DNA here is from genome assembly GCA_949748255.1 of Eustalomyia histrio. NCBI lineage: Eukaryota > Metazoa > Arthropoda > Insecta > Diptera > Anthomyiidae > Eustalomyia > Eustalomyia histrio. The sequence continues at coordinate 84,390,810 of OX456523.1, forward strand.
GGTTCAAATCTCGGTCAGGTCAATTCACTTTTTTTTTGTACATTTTTTTTTATTATTTTCTTAAGACTTTTTTTTTTGCTTATTTTTGGTTTTTTTTAACATTTAATAATTAATTTATATAAAATTTTATATTAATAATTAAATAATCCATAAATAGGCTAAAAACATCAACATTTTTATAAAAACCCTCTGATACAAACAAAATACAAACGTTTTTATACCTTTCACCACAGGTGGAAGGGTCGCGGGTTCGTTAAGATTTTTTTTTTTTTTGTTTATTTTTTGTTTTTTTTTTTACATTTAATAATTAATTTAAATAAAATTTTATATTAATAATTAAATAATCCATAAATAGGCTAAAAACATCAAAATTTGTATAAAAACCCTCTGATACAAACAAACTACAAACAGTTTTATTTCTATTTTTTGCTCCGATTTAAAAGAATTTATAAAAAGATTTTTAAACCATTTTATTTCTCACATATTAAGAAAATTTTATACATAATTTACCTTTGAGTGCAACTATTTTAGGTCATAACTTATAATAATTTATAAAAAAAATAAACTATTTTCCTTCAAATTTTTAAAATTAAGCTAAAGAAATTACAAATATTTCTAATAAAAAAGCGAAATAAAATCCCAAATGCAAATTTGCCAGCTAAATCAAACTATTTTGTAGAAATAAAACACATGCAGTTCTAGTGATTTCTTTCAACGATTTGTTGAAATTCTTTTCTTTCACCTCTTCACCTTTTATACACAAACAACAAACACTATTCTAGAGCTGTATTATGACCTATGGATACGTCTTATATAGCAAAAGATCGAAAATCTTTAGTATAACATATTTGCTGAAAAACTCGGAAATATCGGTTCAGATACAAAAAAGTTATGCCCAAAACATAAATTTTTTTAAAATACCTATTTTCTGGAACCATAAATCTTCCCGAGTCCAAGTTTTATCTCCGTACTAAATGGTTAATTTCCATTTCATATATGTCCATATATAAAGTTCAGTTTTTTCCCAACCATGGTGAAGGGTATATAAGATTCGGCATAGCCGAATTTAGCCGCTCTTACTTGTTTTTATCCATTTTCCGAATAGTAATAGTAACAATACCACTCCCATGGCACTGGGGATTACGACACTAGTTGTGAGTGTGGTTCTATAATTGCTGACCAATTGTTGAATCTCTGCAGCATTATTTATATGGAGATCCTTTAGCATCTCCAAAGACAGCATCTCTTCGTAATTAGCTATGAAATTGGTGGTTTTCAAGATAGCCGGTAATGGCTGTAACATAGTTATCTCGTTGTTATAATAAGTTCGGTTTTCTATCTGGACTGTGGCATTGTGATATTTTATAAGATAGGTTCCGTTTAACCAAAGATTTTTTCTGTCGACCTCTATAGAACCGTTATAACCATTCAGCAGTATTAAGCCAGGTGAGAGCTCAGTTATTGTAGCTATGTGTTGATCATTTGAGGTTGGACATGTAGAAGATATACCGGATAACAAATTGGGCAGACATCTAGATGAAGTGACATTTACTAGATTCTCATTTCCGCAAACGCTAATATCATACATCATTTTGCATGGTATTTTAATTTCAATTACCGAGTTCTTACATATTATAAAGTTTTCATTATTTAATCTGATTGTCTTTTCCTTTTGTTTAACAGGTTTTATAAACAATTTTCTACAAGTTTCCTTTTCCGTTTTAGGCAAATTCACGACATAAATTAGCGTCGTTTGATTCATGCTTATTTTTACCTCTCCGAATTCTAAAGCCTCTATCAGATTTGAATAAGGGAAATTTTGGGTTTCAAAAAGATTCTTAGTTACGTTCAATTCGTAACCGGAAAATATAAAGGAATTAATTACCCCTGATTTGCCCACTGAATTGAATAGTTAATATTAGTCAATTCCTCTTTTATTATCTTTCGATGTTCTTAATAATTTCCATCTCCAGTGCATCCCTCGAACCTATGTTATTCAGTATGGTGTTAGTCATTTTAGTGATTTCCCTAACCCTCAATTCCAGGGCCCTATTTATAACAATTTGCTTATGATTGTTCCCGAGCAAACCGTTGACCCTATCAGATATTATCTGAAAATCCTCATGGTCGGGTGTTCCCGCGATCCATTTCCAGGCCGTCCCAAGAATCTCAATTGATCTAGTTTTCCGTATAGGACTTAGCTCTCTGAGCGTTTTATACAGGGTATCCACTTCATGAATAAGAAATTGGTAATTATTGTCTTTCCTGGTTATGTCACGATTTATTGTCTCGTATATCTTGCCAATATATTCTCATACTGTTCCAAGTCTATGATATGGATCAATTTGAAGTTTCCCGTCTTGAGTTTTGCTGTACCAGTCTCTATTGTAACAATCCGAGAGTTCGTATAGTCCAGTATTTGAGTCTCCGTTTTTGCAAGAGCAAGTAATGACCTGAAATGAAGGCATCATTTTCTTATAAGATTTTTGTGAACAATTTTCCTAGAAACGGTCAGAACTATCTGTCCTTTATCTTCTTGTACTATTTCCCTTTTGTAACGGGGTGTCAATTTGTTCCCTAATCGTTTGTTCCCTTTAACAAAAATTTCGTCACCCTGTTCGTACGTTTTACCGTCATGTCTATTTTTGTTGTGGAATTCCAAATTTCTTTTTTGTTTTTCCGTTAATTTCCGTACTGTTTGTTTCCGTTCCTGTTCAGTTCCAATGATTCTCCCAAAAAAAACTTCAATAGGTTTTCTATTGGTCGTCGAATGGATCGAGTGATTATACTTGTTCAAAGAACTATCCAATAGGTCCTCAAAAGAACTGTGTAATTTCTCCGCATTAATGCACCTTAAGATTTTAGCCAATGTCGAATGAAACCTTTCAACCTGACCATTTACGCTACTCGTATATGGAGGTGTCGTATAAACTGCAATTCCCATCCGATCCTTTAACATGAATAAAATGAAGGATGAGTTCAGAGATTTTTCATTATCAATTACTATGTTTTCGGGAGTTCCGAAAGAAGTAAGTAAATTTCGTAAAGGAGATTTAATATCTTCTGCTGATCTAGATTTTACAATTCTCACTTGAGCGTATTTAGAGAATTTGTCTACAGCAGTTAGTATTATTCGATTATTTGTATAATAGAGGTCAACGTGGACCATTTGGCCTGGATACTGTGGGATAGGAGTATTTCCCAATATTAACTTATTCGGATGCCGCTCATATTTGTTCTCGATGCATATTCGGCATTGTTTGACGACTTTCACTACCTTCGCATGCATCTGGGGAAAATAGTATTTTCGTAGTAGTTGGATCTGGTTTTCCCTGGCATTTCTGTGAGCCCTTTGATGCTCATTAATAATCTCAGTATCCTGCTTCGTGTTGGATGTCAAATCCCTTACCATTATTCTAGTATACCTAACTTTATATTGACCAAAATTAGAAGGATAGATTTCCTGAATTTTCCCTAAGATTTTATCTTCGGTTTTAATTCCATTTGTTACCGTTGGACTTAAGTATTTCCCCAATATCCTTGTCAATTTTTGCAAATCAAAATCATTATCGATTATCGTGTGTCTATTATATTTTGGGAATATGGTTTCACATTTATATGAAGGTGTTTTACCAGTTGATATTATCAATTGATTTTTAAAAACATTAATGGGAACATCTGTGAATGGAATTAGATTTTGAGGTGAAGTTTCGGCACTGTGTTGAGTAGCCGCTATTGAGTTTAACTCAGAAGTTTGTGGTGGTTCGATAATGCATCTGCCACCACATTCGTGCTACCCGGTTTGTATTTCAACTCGTAGTTGTATTCCTATAAAATAGCCTTCCACCTTTTGAGTTTACTGTTGGTGTTTTTATTACCCAATGCGTATGTCAATGGTTGGTGATCAGTGAAAATCTTCACCGATGCGTAACCGTATAAATAACCCCTCAAAGCCTTAAGGGCCCATACCATTGCGAGCATTTCCTTCTCATTTGCCGCATAATGCTCTTCGGCCTTATTTAATGTTCTCGATATGAACACAATTGGTTTGCCCTCTTGCTCTAATACCGCACCTAGTGCGTAATTCGATGCGCGTAAATCTCGTCACGGGCGAAAATTATGATATCGTTTATATAAACGTAGCAAATTTTCCCTATGTGCTCCCTAAGGATATCATCCAACGCTCGTTGGAATATGGCCGGCGCATTTCTCAAACCGAAAGGTAATCTTGTGCACTCATATTTCCCATTATTAATTGAAAATGCAGTTTTCTCAATGTCCCTGTCCCTTAAAGGAATTTGGTGAAATCCACTTTTTAGATCCAATATCGAAAACCACTTATTTTTTACAAGATTAGAAAGTACCTCATTGATTTTCGGTATAGGGTACCTATCAGGTATGGTTACTTGATTCAGTTTCCTGTAGTCAATAACCATACGAAATTTCCTCTCGCCCGAAGCATCTAACTTCTTTGGGACAATTATAACTGGGGAGTTATATGGTGACCTTGATGGTCGAATTATGTCATGATCAAGTAATTCTCTTATTTGTTTCTCCACTTCATCTTTCATCGATATCGCATATGGATTACTTTTCGAGTAAATTGGTTGTAAAGTTGTAGTCCTGATGTCTGCCTGTACTGTTGTCGTAAATGTTTATTCAGTTATAACGTTAATTCAGTTATTTCGGTAACGATATTTTAAGGGTAACGTTATTTTTGTTATTGCAGTATCGGTATTTTAATGATAACGCTAGTTTTAATGCAATATAACGGTGATATTTAACCCAATCATAATCAGACTTATGGATGATAGATATATGTATGTATAGATAATATATTTTTGAATCTTCTTACTTCACAGCGTCCCCTTGCAAAAATACCTATAACTAACACAATAATTTTTTTTATTAATTAATAATTTATTAAGAAGCCTTTAACACATGCAGTTCCGCATGAATATAACCTTTTTAAAAGAAAGGTTATGTTCATTGAATAGTTGAACCACAGATGGTTTGAAATTAAAAAAATAAATATTGTATCATATCCAACATTATATTCCTTAATATCTTATGTGATCCGAAAAATGGCAGATCAAATTAGATCCAGAAATATATTTGGGTATTTAGAAGGATCTGAATTGATCCGAAAAATGGCATATCAAATATATTTCGGGATAAAGTAATATCCAAATTTATCCGAAAAAAGTCAGATCAAATTGTATCAGATTAGACCCATCAATATAATATACACGAAAACCACACCTTTTCCAATTGTACGAGGGCGGATCAATAAGTCCGTGGATTTTTGAATGAAACACAGTTTTTTTTGCAAAAAAAAAAATTATTTTTCAACATAATCTCCTTTTAGCTCAATACACTTTGTCCAAAGTTCCTCCAATTTTTGTATCCCTTCAAAAAAAACAGGATTTTCCGAGGTCCATAAAATAGGCATTTGTGTGATCAATAATTTCATCGTTGAAGCTAAATCTCTTTCCACCGAGCAATTTCCTTAGGTTTGGAAATAGGAAATAGTCACTGGGGGCTAAATCCGGAGAATATGGCTGATGAGGTACCGATTCGTAGCCCAATTCATGGAATTTTGTCAATCCTTTGAAGTTGTCACACGATAACGTTTATGGTCAATTGGAAGCAAACGCGGCCTCTTGCAGACAGCTTTATTAAATTCAACTGATCATTTAAAATCGAAACCACACTGCCATATGAAATGCCTATGGCATCAACCATCTCACGCACTTTTACTCTTGATCGGCCAACACCAGAACGTTCAGCCACTTTTTTACCATTGAAATCGATGGTGCAGGGTGCTTATAGTATTTATCAAGCTTTTCCTTGGTTTGATTGACGGATTTTTTCGCAAAAAATAATGTTTAATGAGCACTCGAAGTTCACTTTTTTCGATTTTTAAAAAAATACACGAGGTTGTATGTTTTGAACAGCTGTTATACGCAAAGTAAATGACGAAACTTGTTAAAAATTTTACAGTAGTATATTAACAGGTGGTACTTGATGGGAGCAGTGTTGCATTTCATATAACTATGAGGGAAGTTCGAAAAGTCGCGGACTTATTGATCCGCCCTCGTATTTCAGAAATAGTCAATTGTATTTTAGAAATTGTAAGTTGTATTTCAGATACTGTCAGTTGTATTTTAGAATAGTCAATTGTATTTCAGAAATAGTCAATTGTATTTCAGAATAGTCAGTTGTATATCAGAAATAATCACTTGTTTTCAGAATACTCAATTGTATTTTAGAAATAGTCAATTGTATTTCAGAAACAGCCAATTGTATTTCAGAAATAGTCAATTTTATTTCAGAAATAGTCAATTGTATTTCAGAAATAGCCAATTGTATTTTAAAAATTGTCAATTGTATTTTAGAAATAGTCAATTGTATTTCAGAAATTGTCAATTGTATTTCAGAAATAAAATAAACAGTACACCCTCCATTTTGGAGTGGTTCTATCAAATTTTGTTATTGTCTTGTATTTTAATAATTTTTGTATTTTCAAATGCTGAAACTAGAAAGTTGAAATTTGGTATGCAGGTTCCTTCTCCAGCGTAGATAACAGCTATGTCGTGACTTTTGGAAAATCCGAAGCGGTGGGGCAAAAAAGCGGAAAATCCTCCCCCTTGATGGCCTGCCAAAACCGCTGGAGCTGGGAAGTTTAAATTTGCTACAAAGATTCCTCATTCAATGTTAATGTGCAATTATGCAAATGTGTAGATGTGCAAATGTGCGAAAGTGCAAATGTGGAAATTTGCAAAAGTGCAAATGTGCAATAGTGCAAATTTGCAAAAGTGCACATGTACAAATTTACAAAAGTGCAAATTTGCAAAAGTTCAAAGCATATGTGCAAATTTGCAAAAGTGCACAAGTGAAAATTTGATTGATTGTTTGATGGTTTTATGGATTGATGGTTTGATAGATTAATGGTTTGATGGATCGATGGTTTGATGGTAATGTAAATGTGCACATGTGCAAATGGGAAAATTTGCAAATGTGTTAATGTAAAAATGTGTAAATATGTAAATATTTATTTCTTTATTTTATTCAACATCGCCCAGCTCAAACCGGAGGACATTCGCTAAGACGAGGTTGGTTCTTGGAAACTCCTTCGGGGAAGAGAAAAACGGGGAAAACTCCCCTTTCACGCCCTACCCAAACCCCAATAGCTAGAAACCGGAAATTTAAAATATGTCCTAACTCATCGATAAAGTCTCCCCCTTAACAAACTGCACACACCGTTGGACCTAGATGTTGAAATCCAACGGTGAGGGGCAGAAAAGGGAAAAATTCTCACCCTTGACGTCCTGCCAAACCCGCTGAAACCGGAAAGTTGAAATTTGGTGCATAGGTTTCTTCTCCGGTGTAGACATTCACCTATTCCGGATTTTGTAAATGTCTATGGAGAGGGGCAAAAAGGTGAACAGTCTCCCCCTTAATGGGCTGCCCACACGGATTTAGCTAGAAACCAGAAATTTTTAATATGTGTTAACTAGAGTATGTGCTAACTCATTGCTCAGCTACATTTTTGAATTTTAGCCAGGTACGTGGCAAAAATGGGGGTTCGAAAGGAAAAATCTGAAATTTAAAATATGTGTTACCTGGAGTATGGGCTAACTCATGATTAAGGTACATCTTAGAATTTTGGTCTGCGACATGATAAATATTGGGGATTCCGTGTAATTATCTTAGAACTCAATATACTCCCAGGCGTTAGTCCGGGCAATCATGGCTGAATGGTACTAAATTGGTCCTGATTTAATATAATTATATAGCTATATATAATATTATATATTATTATATATAATCATATCCCAGCAAAAAAAAGTAGCAAAAGAAGAGAAAAAGAAGCAGTGATTTCGATTCCGGTGTTGTGAAAATTTGGATCGGAACCAATGATTTTTACATAGGGGTGTCATAGGGTGGAAGTTTTCTTTTATGATCCTTTTTCATTGCATCTAATGCACTTCTTATGGTTTAGTGAAAAATTAAATCTTTTGTTCTTCCCAAATAAATTTTGAATTTGTAATTTAGATTTCTACAGAATATCTGTAATCGGGCCTTAGCCTCATTTTCACAATCTCCCGTTAGCTTCTACCTAGGAATTTAACTGACAGATTTGTTGTTATTTCCTATATAAAGTTTGAGTTTTACTGTTCGTTAAAGTTTAGCGGGAAATTCAGCAATCGGGCCTTATTTATCTCTATTCGAAATTCTTGCGATTTTTACTACAATAATTTTTTTACTTTTTGTAGCATCATAGATTTGAAAAGTGTTAAATTTCATTAAAAATCACATTTTTATAAGTTGTGAAAAGGAACTGCCTTAGAAGAGAAAAATCAGAACTAAACGATACTTTAGAATCAATGAAAAATTAATTCCTTAAGAATCACTTCCATTTATTTTTGCTGGGATATTATTGACTAAGAAAAAATGTGGAGAAATAATTATATTTAAAGCGAAAAAAATATATATACATATAAATTTTCACCACTTATATCCTATCAAAAATTTCTAGTTCTTGTTATCCCGAAATGATTTAAAATTTAAAAGTTTTGTAAAAAGATATTAATAAGGAAATAAAAATAAACTAAAAGCACAAACAAATTGATCTTACTGGCTGGGATTCGACACCATTATCATGGGGCCACATATAATTATATGAAATTATATCTTTTACCATATCAAAAATAATCTACATTTGGAAATATATATAACAATATCTCAAATTTCCACATATTGTATCATATATAATTATATCTTATACCATATCAAAAAATATTTCTTATATTAGAAAATGCATAATTATGTATATAATTTTATATCATACCATATTAAAAAATATTTTTGATAATAGCTCATATATTATTACATTTCAAATATAAGATAGCATATATAATTATTAATGGTTCTGTACAAGCCATATATAAATATATACAGTCCCGTGCAACCCATATATAATGATATATAGTCTTATAAACAATTTTATATGATATAATATATACCATATCTTACAATATATCTACAAAGATTTGTTAAATAGTTACAAAACGTGGGGTTAGGTTAAAAATAAAGGAAACCCTTAAATGATTATACATTTTTTAAAATAGTTTTATTTAAAAGTGGGAATAAGGTAGAGTTGTACAAGTATAGAGTATTTAGAATTTTACAACTATAGACCAAGGTGCTTTAAAACTCCGTATTTTTGTGAAATATTTTCTTGTCAATTCTTAATTTCACGCAAACTTGTTAAGATTTTTCTAAAATTTAAATTTGTTTTTTTCGACTCAAAACTCTACATACGATTATAATTTTTTTTTATCGCTCAAATTAAAAAAAAAAAATTTGGATCTTTTTCTATTTGAAATAATTTTTGTTTAATATTTTTATAAGTATCCAATAAGGGATACACTTTGGTGATAGGAATTTAGGAGGTTTATTAGACATTTCTGGGAAATTTTTTAAAAAAGGCTTGAAAATGTTGTAATCCTGGTTAGGTAATTTTTTCAGCAGTTGTATTTTTACAGAAAAATGTTTAATAAGAGTAAAATATCCACATTTCTGTATGTTTTTTAACTGATCGGTGAAATTTTATATAACATATATGTAACTTTGCTAGAAAATTTTAGAAATTCTAAATAAAACAATTTCAAATGACTAAAATAAATTATTTAATATATGTCTTCACATTCAATATAATATGCAATGAAATTTGAAAATTACACACAAAAGAACAACGAAAAGAATTTTATTGCTGTTTTTTGTGTAATTTTCAAATATCATGGCAAATTTTATTGCATTTGAAGACAACTTACCAGGTGTCAAGATCATAACTTCTGTAGAAATTACTTTAAAAAAGTGTCGATACAGTGTTATCAATACAAAAAGCGTTCGCAAAGTTAACAATAAAATAATAAAATAAATAAAGTAATCAAAAAATGTATGGGTATTTTAAGGGTAAAGTTATTTTCTAATATTTCGGTAACGATTTTTTCAGTTATTTCGGTATCTGTATTTTAACGATAACGATTTTTTCTATTATTTCGGTAACGGTATTTTAAGAATAACGATTTTTTCAGTTATTTCGGTAACGGTATTTAGGGGTAACGATAGTCAGTTGAATGGGTATTGAATCGATAACGGTATTGCCTGCCAACCCTGTTAATCTTCCATCTAATATGATACCTTTAGCCATCAATATGTTCTATACTTCTTTTAAGGCCATTCCAGAACTACAAACATAAATTGCCTTAAACTGCTACATATATTAAAAAAGGGATCGGAATTGAATATACCGACTCATGTCTAAAAATAGGACATCCACTTAAAATAGCACAAAAATTTTTTTTTGGTTCTAAAAATCAGCCCTTAAAACAATTAAAATTTGACTTTAAAAGTAAAAAGATTGACTAGAATATTGAAAGAAATAAATAAAATAAAAAAATTTTGATGCTCTATAAAAAATATTAATAATATTTAGTAAATTTGTTTGCTGATTTTAGCAAACAGATTTTAAATTCCACTTTACAAAAAGTTTACTAAAATTTTGTAGCGGCAGCTAATTTTTCTACAAATTTCATTGTACTACACAACATCAGACATGTGTTGCTAAGATTAGCAAAAAATACCGCTGGGCTCAAATTAGCAAAATTTCCCGTAATAACAGCAAACTATTCAGTTGCCATTACAGACTTTTTTTGGTGAGTGTATCATTGACTTCGTCTTTTGTTGTCTTTACTGTGTTTACTGTGGAATTTATTATAGATGTTTGTTGCTTGGCTAATTGCGCCAAATCTTCCTCGTCATCTGAAAGGTTTTTCATATTTTCCTCCATCTGTGCTCTGTCCTCAGCATCCATCATTCCAAAAAGTATATGGTAGAGAGATCCAACTTATTCAAATGGTGCCCTTTTTGTTCTTTTACGGCTGATTATCAACTTATTATTCAGCTTCAAGGTATTGAATTTAAGTTGTAATATATAACCAGGTTCCATTTGGAGTTCACCACGTCTAGTTTGCCGATGTTGTCAAAATACATCGCTGTTTGATTATTAATTGTAGATACTTTGCTCCAATGGTTCCATACAGTTTCTACGAGAAACCAAGGATTATTTTGAAGTGTATTCTCTTTACCAATAATATTCATTGCAGAGACCTTTGTAATATTACTTTCAGACTTCTCATGTTCCAGAGAATCTTAAACATTGGAAGTCATTAGAAGACAAAGTTTATGTATAGGACGTTCGATATTTCCACTCTGAACCTTTGATGTAACTACCCGTGCTTTACCATCCTCTCCTTTGTCGACTTCTATTATTCTTCCCAAAGGCCATTTACAAGGATGAGTGGCCTCATGTTTTATTAATACTACCTGATCCTTTTCTTTTGGGTGTTTGCATTTATAACGCTGCTGTAATGTTGTAAAGTAGTCTTCCCTCCATCGTTTCCAAAAATGCTGCTTCATTTTATGGATTAGGTTCCATCCTCTGACTCCGATATTGGCTCAGCGATGTCGATAATCGGGTGCCCAATAAGAAAAAGTCCTGGAGTTAAAAAAATATTTTTTTGGTCGAAAATAGTTTTTATTTCAACTTAAAAGATTTTTGAAAAAAATAATATGACAACACTGATTGGCATTTCAACTTAAAAGATTTTTGAAAAAAATAATATGACAACACTGATTAGCATTATGTTTGTGGTTATTGTTCTTTTTTTATTTTATTTGTTGGACTTCTTTTCTTTCATCTCTTCACCTTTTATACACACATACAAAGATTTACCTAAAAACCAAACAAATTAGTTTTGAACGAAAACTGTTTATTTACTTCTATTAACGATGATTTCGTATGTACTTCAATGGCTCGGTGGTCTAAGCGCTTTGTCATAGTTTGTTTCTTTTAGTCGTTTTTTAGTTTTTTTTTACAGTTTATTAAGACTTTTTTATTTGTTTTTTTTTTTATTTTATAACATAACAAATACGTACAGCACAGTTGACTTAACGATTTCGGTAAGTTTTTCTGTATATTTGGAGAACGGAAAGAGGAAAAGTTCCAAAATAAGGAACGAGCATCTTACTTTATATCTTACTTTATATCTTAAGAAAATTAAATTATCCATAAATGGGCTAAAAACATCAAAATTTTTGTAAAAACTAAAATTTTAGAGCTGTAAAAAACCTATGGATACGTCTTATATAGCAAAAGATCGAAAATCTTTAGTATAACATATTTGCTAAAAAACTCGGAAATATCGGTTTAGATACAAAAAAGTTATGCCCAAAACATAAATTTTTTTTAAATACCTATTTTCTGAAACCAAAAATCTTCCCGAGTTCAAGTTTTATCACCAAACTAAATGGTTAATTTCCTCTTTTCCGTATATAAATCTGTCCATTACATATATGTCCATATATAAACTTCAGTTTTTTCCCAACCATGGTAAATGGTATATAAGATTCGGCATAGCCGAATTTAGCCGCTCTTACTTGTTTTTTTTTTTGATTCGTCTTCAAATGAAGCGTGATCACCAACGTAGAACAGATTTTACTGCTAAAAATGGTTCTGATGACATGCCATATGTTACAGTTGTTAGTTCTTATTCTTTTATGCACTCAGCAAAAAGGTCTATAATGGCAACTGAAAATTTTGTTGTTATTACGGAAAATTTTGCTAATTTGAGCCCAACGGTATTTTTTGCTAATTTTAGCAAAACATGTCTGCTGACGTGTAGTACAATGAAATCAGTAGAAAAAATTAGTAGGCGCTACTAAATTTTGGTAAACTTTTTGTAAAGTAGAATTTAAAATCGGTTTGTTAAAATCAGCAAAAAAAATTTACGAAATACCATTAATATTAGTATAATCAAATTAGTATAAAAACTTAGTAAGCGCTACTTAATTTTAGTAAGTTGCGGTAAACTCAATGAGTTGTAAAATGAAGCAAAATTTTAATCTATAAAAAAAATTATTGGAATGCACAAATTAAATCAATTATTTTTAAATACACTTGTTAAACTTTAAAGCTGCTAATTTCTTTGAAATTGCCTTACGATTTCAAATATACAATTTATATTTTTTCGAGCAACAGTTTTTATTTTTTTATTTTATCAAAAAATATTTTAGACAAAAGTAAAAACTCAGAGCCTTAAAAAATAGTAAAAACATAAACGATTTTGGCTTTTTGTTTTAATTTGCTATTTTTTGTTTTGAAAAATATTTTAAGTAATTTTTTTGGGTTTTAAGTTCCAATCATTTTTTCAACTTATGTAACATTTTAAGGCAATTTAAGTTTGTAAGTATAAGTTTTAATTATTAGAAAAAAATTTGCTTCAATATCCACTTTTTTAAAATTAGTAAAAATTTTTGCTAATTTTAGCAAATCGGTTTTCAAAAATTTGTAAAATGATTTCTGAAATTAGCAACAAAATTGTAAATATTCTGTAAAAATTCTGTAATTCGTAAAATGTAAATAGCAAAAAAATTTACTAAATTATAATTTTTTTACTAAAAATCAGTACAAAAATTGTAAACCGTTTACAAATTTTTCTACTAACTTTTTTTTCTGAGTGTATGACCATTTTCATTTTCTCTCCAGAGTAATATGTTGATATGATCGATCACTGTCTGCCAGTTTTTCCTGGCGGTACATTTTCGCCGATATAACATATTTCCACAATCTCCACTTTATGATGATATCTAAAAAAACTTTTTGCAGTTTAGGTCCAGTGAACATGACATCGTTTAAACTTTTGTTATTTGTTGTTTAAGCAGAAGCGTCAAACACTACACGCAATTTTGTTGTTAAGCTGCTTTCTCTAATTACTGGATGATAGGGCAAATAATACTTGCCGCTGTTAGTTACTCTTCTTAACTTATTCCATATGCCCAGGATTCAGATATTCATTCAAAAATTGATTGTAGTTTTCTTTAAGCCTCGGCTCTTGATCTAATTTTTTTTCAAGAGATAGGAACCTTGTCATTGCCTGGTTTCTGGAATTTCCCAACACACGGTCTTCTTTAAGCGGCAACTTAACTTCAATTCACTTTGGTTGTTTCTTCATAGTATTGTTCGCAACATTTATCATCACGGTAGTCCTCTGTGTTTAAAAGCTCCTCAATCTCCCAAAATCTTTCCAAATTTATCGAAATAGCTGTGAGACTTTTGCCTTTATGTGGGAATGATTTTATTATCCCTGATAATATCCATCCCAGCTTTGTAGCTTGAGCTAAAACTTTATCCTTTTTATGGATTTCATCTTCTAAAATAACTGAGTAGATATCACTGCCTAACACCATATCTATTCTATCCGATTTGTTAAAACTCGGATCTGCTTGTATAATATTTTTCCAGTCATCATTATTGTATTTAAGTGATCTATCTGGAATAGCTGCTGATAATTTGCTGATGACTACTGCTTCAAACATAAATTTTTTATTACTTAGAAATCTGGGTCGTACCCCCAGAAATAGTATCAGTTGTGGCTATCGAATTTATTGCCAATCGAATTATGGCGGTTACGATAACTATCTTCATATTAAATTATATTTTTAGTCATAAAAGACAATATTCAGTTGTCTAATTTAATATTTGTATTCCACATAAATATTATAACGTTCCACAAAATTTTATTTTTCAATTCTTCCGGTATCGAACCTGGACATTCAGATTCATAGTTCACACACTTGCTTACTGCAACACTACTACTTATAACTTTCTTTGATTTATTTGATATTAAAACATTTTAATTAAGAAAATTAAATGTTTGCCTTTTCCAGGATTTTAACTCGGATATACGGATTAGTAGGCTTGCTCTCTACCCTCTATACCACAAACACTTATAAATGTTGATTGCTATTTTGAATTTAATTTATTTGTTAGGAAAATAAATATAGTTTAACATTCCTTTAGCAATAACAATCATTAGTGACGTCTTTAATCAATACAATCCACCATTCGGTTGGTTCCATTGAAACCCTAATTTAATGGCATATTTGACAAGGATAAC
Organism: Eustalomyia histrio; assembly: GCA_949748255.1. Lineage (NCBI taxonomy): Eukaryota > Metazoa > Arthropoda > Insecta > Diptera > Anthomyiidae > Eustalomyia > Eustalomyia histrio. Next base: position 84,405,836 of record OX456523.1, read on the forward strand.
CGCATTTGTAATAGTTACCACTTTCAAATATCGACAATTTTTAATAAATTTGATAGATTGTACTAATTTTCTACTACATTCACTAAATAAATGATTGCACGCAGTTACTGACCGAATGTTATTTTTGAAGTTGTTTGGAAATACCAATAATTGGATAATAGTATTTTTTTTAGTTCCTTTTGCCTATTTTTAATTCCCAATACAATATTTTTGCTTTATTAATGAATTATAGGTCAGTCTAAACAAAAAACGTGAATACAAATAAATTTTTATAAATTTGATCGAATTGCAACCAACCTTTTTTTCTGGGTGTACTTCCAAATGTATCTTTCGATATACCGACAATTGTATTTACAAGACCATGAAATTGTGTCCTTTCTTTTAATCTTTGCAATTGTAATATTTGAGCTGCTTTTTCTGAAATAGTTGACTTCTGTGATCCTTAATCTATTAGCGCCCTCAAAGTAGTGTAATAGTAAAGCTACCATCTGCTGCTTTTACTCTTATTTCTGCCGTTGCTAACAGCACTGTTGGGTTTTGCTCTTGTTCGGTCATCATATTTATGATTGTTGCTGGACTTTTCGATTAATTCTTAAATTCATTAACATGAAGAAGAGTGTGATGATATCTACCACATTTTTACAGTTGTCTGTATTATTTGCACATTTTTCATCTATAGTCTATTTTTTTTATAAAATTTCTCTTTTCTATAATTGTCATTGCTTATAACTTTTTGCAGTTTACCAGCTTATGACCTGTTAGTTTACAATAATCACAATATCTTTGTGATATGTGAAACGAATTTGACTGTTTATGATTTGCCTTAAAGTTGTTGTGGCTTTTTCTTCTAAATGCTTACAGAGTTTGATATTGCTGTTCCAAGAAGAGACATACGTCTTCTAGTGTCTTTATGTCTTTTGTTTTTCTTTACGCTTTGTTTATATAGACGTACCCCATCACTGTCTAATTTATGGACGGATTATTCTTGCAATAAAAGCTTCAGCATAATCAATCTTTATATTTAGCCCTTTTAGTGCCTGAACACATTAATTTGTTTTCCAACAATTGCCTCACGTTGAAAGCTGATTCAGTATTCACCATTCGATGATCCATGATCTTATCCACTTGTGTTGTAAATAGCAGTCATTTATTTTCATACCTCGAATTCAAGATATTTCATGCTGCTTCATAATTAGTGTCCCTCACTTTTAAGTGCTGGATAAGACTTCCAGCCTCTCCTCTAACATAATATTTTAATCGATACATTTTTGCTGCGTTAGAGAAATTATGTTGATTATGAACGAGATTTTTAAAAAGGTCATGGAATGACGGTCATTCCGTTACGTTTCCAAAAAACACTGTAATTTTTATGTCCTTCAGTTTTACTGAATTAACAATTGGTTTTGCTTCAGCTTTTTCCAGTGGAACTACTATTTGTTATAGAGTAATTCTGTACTCACCAGCAACGTTTACAAATTGCTCATTATCATTTATCTTCCAATACTACCTTTATTATAGCAAATTCAGTTTTTTTATTGTTGTTGAGTTCCTCATGTGCCTCATCCATTTACCCTTGTAGACTATTTATTTTTCTTTTAAATTTTCGGTTTAGCGATACGTGGTTACTATTGCTTGGGTTTTCACTTTTGGTGTTCCCTTCTATATCTTCCTGAGAGGCTGATGCTACTTCGAGGTGTTCCTCCCCTGATTCCTTTTGATGTATGATCTTAAATGCTTCTTCAATTACTGCATTAATAACTTCAAAATAATATTTCTTAAAATATTGCTCGTCATGTATTCTTAATGCGATTAATTTTTTGTGAGTTGATGCAAACTCTGCATGTATTTTTTTCAAACATTTTTATTTTGTTTCGTTGTACTGTGATGACCGAGTTCTTCCTTCGGCAAGTTCTTTTTGTTGCTCAAGTAGTTTATCTTTCGACATATTGCTGATTTTTCCTTATTTAATTATTTATTTTACACGTTCTACACACCTTTTCTGATATTGAAGCCTCGTATACGCTTCTGATATTCTTTTTCCGATGTTTAAGCCTGGGATACGCTTCCTGTTCTGTATGTTTATTTTAAACAACTTCTAAGTTTCTTACCGCTAGTGGGGGAAACAAAGAATTTTTTATATTGTTTTTGTTAATCTACTCTATTTCAGAGTTTAGAATTCAGCAATAAATTTAAAATATTTTATTAGGCTGATTCAAAGTTCTCAGAGTCCCTTACCACTGGTGGGGGAAAACACTGAGAAAAATTCGAAGGACCAAAATGTAAATAATTACACTTGAATACTCTTTTAAGTACTGATTAGTTTCTTTAAATTTGGTTCTTTATATACTAATGTTGAAATCTTAAAACTAATTTTGGTATTAAAACTAAAGATAAGAATTACAATGTAAGTAAAGACAAACTAATGATATGTCTGGCGTAAATTGACATGTTTACAAAGGGTGTTTGTAATATTTTACTTATCATCTAACAAATGTTGGTATATTTTTACTAAGATAAATTAAGATAAAGAAAGGTTTATTTTGAAAATACAAAAATCTCGATCCTAAGCAAACATAAAACTAAATACCGATTATGATTTTTTTGTATTGATTGCCGAGCCGAAAATGTTTCCATTTGCCCTACAAGCCTCCAATAAAAAATTGGTCTGCCCAAAGTTCATTGAAAAATTAAATCACTCTTTATATGGTGAAATATTGGGTTTTTAATCAAAATACGTATGTTTTAGCATTTAAAATAATTTTTTGGATAACTAGACTTGACATCGATTTTAAATAACAAGCCATAAATGATCAAAATCGTTAGAGAAACAAAAAAGTCACAACGGTTTTCATTTGAATTTTACGTCAATTGAATGTTGTAGCTGACATGGCATGCACAATGTGCACATGCATGCTGATTCTTATAAACTTTTGCACATTATCTTTGTTTGTTTTTTGTTGTAACTGGGTCCCTTTACTTTTTTGCCTACAACAACAACACATATGTTCGTCTGGCTAATTGTATTGACGCTCCCACATGTTTGAGTAGATGGTTGGTGATAAGGAAAACCACCCCTATATAGTGATTTCTCGCTGTCTCTAAATAAGTATAGGTTAAGATTTATTTGACTTGTTAGCTATTAAGAGATCATATTTTGAAATAGAAAACAGTGTCTTACAAACAAATAAGCAGTTCAGTCTTGTTTATTCTGAACACTTGCCATCCTATATATAGGACGTTATCCATATCTATGTAATTAAATATAAATTGTTTTTTCGAAGTTGGATTTACCATCTACATCAGCTTTGTAGTTAACATTGACTACATCCACGATGGTTACTCGATCCAGTGATAAATTGCGCTCCGTGTAATCAATTGGGCATGTATCACACCTGATATCTGGAGCAAAACTGGCGTCAAACAAACAGATACTGCAAGTTTTTTTTTTACAATATGCGGTTTGTAAATGTTGACAGACAAAATTGTGCAAAAGAAAGTGCTAAGCTAGCAGTGGATACAGCTATAATTGTTTGGCAACAGGCGCGCATACCAATACGTGATAAATATAAATGTCAAGATAAATTGCTAAAATTGTACGGCGACTGGAGAAAGGTCCACAAACAAAGTGCAAACAACAGATCGGATACATTAAAATCGAACGTGAACATTTTCAAGAAACGAATGGACGATCTGTTCGATATCGCTAGTGCAAACTCCCTGGATGAGATGCGTATACAAGAAGTTATTGTTGATGCAAAGACAGAAAGGAAACCAGGGTACATGGCAGGCGTTGACAGAGCTCAGAACAACGAAAGCAAAAAGAAGAATCGCGGAGGAGAAAATACTCAGAATCTAACAATCAATATTGTAAATGAAATTATTAAACTGTTTGAATTCCCTAAAACATGAATCATCAACTGATATTTTGCAGTACTTGATACAGTTTACATTGGAAGTGAAGACGAATATGAATTCGATGATAGCAGTACGGGTACGGATGCGGCATGCGAATTGCATACCGATGATGACGATAATCACACCAAAAGTTCAAGAGGACGACATCATTGGATTCGCCTCGTCTTACTGTAGTACTTGATAAGGCCAAAATTAGCTGGTCCGATGCTTGTGATCAATCGATCTACGATCTGTGACTTACGAAAAGAATATCGTAAGCGAGAAGCGGAGGAGACTCAAACATAATTCATTACAAAGGCAATTCTCGCCAGTTATGAAGGGACATCTAAATTTTTGGGGGCTCCCAAAGTCCTTGCTGGAACAGGAGAAAATGTGGGATATGTCGTTCATAATGCACTCATCAAATGGGATATTTTTAATAAAGTTTCCGCCATGGGTTTCGATACCACTTCATCAAATACAGGCCAAAACACTGGCGTATGCGTTTTGTTGCAGCACAAACTTGATCGGAAATTAATCAAGTTCGCATGTCGCCATCACATGTTGTAAATCGTTTTGAAACATGTCTTTAAAGTCAAACATTCCAAAACAAGTGGGCCTGAAGTGCATATTGTTAAATGTTTTGCTGCCACTTGGGAAAATCTCGACAAATCATTTAAAAGCGGACTCGAAGACCCAATTGTACGCACAAAAATTAGAAATGCTGAATGCGAAGCCATAAAGAATTTCTGCAAACAACAGCTACAACAAACACATCCGCGCGGATTACAAGGAACTACTGCAGTTAACAATAACTTTCTTGGTGATGTCGGCGGAGGCTTTCGTACACCTGATGTAACATCCCACGCAAGGTTTATGGGAAAAGGCATATACACCTTGAAAAAGTTCCTCCCGAAGTTCACTTTGACAACGAGAATTTAATAGACGTGCGACTGTATGTCAAAGCGTAAATTACATGCCCAAATCCAGATATACATTTTTTGAAAGACTCCATCGCATTCGCAGAAACCGACCCAGATGTGTCTGAAGCGGTTTTACGTAAATGGAAAAGTCATTTGTGGTATTTGGCACCGGAAACAATGGCTTTAGCGTTTTTAGATTCGGATGTTTCACATGAAGAGAAACGAAACATGGTAAGGCGCCTGCAATCAACAGAACCAATCATAAAATTGGATGATGATCCAAAATTCTGCGAGCCAAAACTATTGCTGTACAATAATTTGAGCGATTTCGTGTCATACAAAATCAAACATTTTGTCGATGCCTTCCGAGTGACCACTGAATTCTTCCATCCATTTGGGAAACGAAAGAAGATTATCAAGATGCTGTTGATGTTTGTCGTGATCTGTTTGTTGTTAACGACGCTGCTGATGCGGTGTACAACTTATGAATGATTACAACAGGATCTTTACGAAAGACGAATAACAGAATCAATTTATCTTACAGTGCATTGAAGCATATGTCGAAAATATACCTCACACAACAAGTCGGATCTAATATAATCTTCAAATTGTTGTAACTTTTTTGTTTCTCTAATCATTTATGGCTTGTTAGAATAGGAACTGCATTTAAAATCGATGTCAAGTCTAGTTATCCAAAAAAATATTTTTAGATGCTTAAACATACGAATTTGTATTAAAAATATAAAGTGTGTTTTAATTTTTCAATGAACTATGGGCAGACCTTAGCGTTCTTCGATCGGCCCAAAATTTTGTATTGGGGGTGTGTAAGCCAAATGGATACTTTTTCGGCCCGGCAATTAAGGATCGCAGCAACTTTCAGTTTCTGCCTATTATGCTATAATTGGTCTAATGTTCATATTTGTACAATAACTAACTAAATATATGCAAATAAAATTTTATAGAACGTAATAATATTTATGAGGAATATAAATATTAAATTGGACAACTAAATATTGACTTTCACAACTAAAAATATAATTTATAAGATTGTCTTTCAGATAAGATAAATAATATTTAAAGTGAGCCGTGGAACTTAAAACTATCGACAATTGAATTAAGCATTAAAATTTCATAATTATGCATATAATGACTAAATCGCCAGTATTAATGTACTTGGAAAGATTGGTTGCAAGGATTTTGTAAGAATTTTATTTTATTTGCAATAACTTAAAAAATTAAAAAAAAAGGAAAAGGAACCAAAAATTATTACAATTATTGATATTTCCAAACAACTTTATGAATTAAATTTGATTAGAAATTACGTACAGTAGAAGCAACCATTTATTTAGTACAATCTATCACTCACAATATATTTTTCTTTACCGACTGTAGTTTCTTAGCAAAACCACACATTACCAAATAATGTGTAAAGTAATGTGTAGCCATAGGGGCTCATGGATTACTTTACACCTTACTTCACTGATGAATTTTACAGGCGATGAGCCTCAAAGTAATGTATATATCCATTACTTAAGAGGTGATAATGTAAGGCGTTATTTATATGGTTACGAGAATGGAAGAAGAAATGTGTCCAAAAATAGATTTTTAAAAAGAGGAATTTTTATTAAAAAAATTATTACAAATAATTTAAACGTTATTAAAAATAATGTGTTCACGATGGGAATCGAACCACGGAACTCTGATTGCCAGCCAAGAACTCTACCCACTGAGCTATCGACGCATATAGTATTTGATTGCTTTAAACTTAAGTTAATTGTTGCGCTTCGTTTTTTCGCTAGTGTTGTCAAAACAAACATACATTACCCTTTTGCTTACAAAAAACCACAAAGTAATGTATCTAAAAATAGATTTTCAAAAATATTTCAATTATTACTCTACATTTATAAATCATATATTACGTAATCAATAATCAGTAACTTATTATTTTATGCTTGCAAATAATGAAAAAGGTAACGAGCTATCATTACAAGAATATCACACCCATTACCAAAGTTTTGATGTGTAATTTAAAAAGTAATACGTTTTTACATGAGGAATCTTAATTGATTCAAAGGAATATATTTTTTAACTATTTGAATCAGTCATTCAAAAAATAAACTATAAAAATTAACAAACATTCAGTAGGAGTTGATATTTTCTGTTAACTATAAAATTTTATGTTTCCTTTTTTAAAAATAAAAATTCATATATTTATCGATATTCGAAAGTGGTAACTACAAATACGGTTATCCTGATCAAATATACCATTAAATTAGGGTTTCAGTTGAACCAACCGAATTGTGGATTGTGTTGATTATAGAAGCCACTAGCTATTGGTATTTGTAAACAAATTTTCTGCTTATAATTTTTCCTCTATAATTATTTAAATTCGAAACATCCATCAAAATTTTTAAGTGTTTGTGGGCTAGTGGGTAGTGAGCTAGCCTAGCACTATGTATTTTTATTTTGCTTCGAGATCATAGAATTTTTTTTTTTCAAATGAAAAATTTTTAATACACAGAAGAAGTTATTAGAAACAAGCTGAATGGAATGCATTTTCTGGCCCGCTACGACTTTCATAAATATTCTTCGTGCCGAAATGCCAATTGTAAATGTTAAGAAAACATTGTTTAATTAACAACACTGCACAATCATATGCATTTTATTGCATTATGTTTTATCCTAATTCGCTAATGACGTGTCATATTCATATTGGTGACAGTATTCAGCTATTAACAATCAACATATTATAATTAGGTATATATACTTGTATTACTGTAAATTATAACTTCACTTCATTTTTAACCTTTGCAAATACATGAATTACATTTGAATATAAATTCCACTCGTGTTTTATTTTATCAGGTTATGGGCCCAGTGGAAATTAATAAAATAAAAAAATATTAAAGTGTTTGCAAATGTTAAGTAGTAGTTAAAAAGTTTTTCCAAAGTACGGTAAAACATGACTGATGAAACCATCATATCTTTCACCGAATGAACAACAGCAACTACAGGCTATGGAAGTTCAACGTCGATGCGGTTTTAAAAGGCCAGGGATTGCTAGCTTTAGCACAAGGAAAGTCAAATATGAATGAAACCGGTTCTCAAGAATTGAAGGATTTGTGGATGAAGCGTGACGGTAAAGCCATGGGAATATTAATTTCATCTATTGAAAAGGAACAAGCAAGTCATGTATTGTCATGTACAACCTCCCATGAAATCTACGCAAAATTACAAAATATTCACGACAAACAAAGTGAAGTAAAAGTTATGTGTCTTTACGAAGAATACTTCTCACAGAAGATGCATGAAGACGAGTCAGTGGCAGAATATGTTTCAAAATTGTCTTCGTTGGCAACCGAAATCGAGGCGCAAGGGGAAAAGCTTTCCGATAACATTAAAATGGTTCGAATTATTAGCAGTTTGACACCAAAGTATCAAAACTTTAAAACGGTATGGTATAACATTAAAGAAGGAAGAACAATTGAAAATCTGATGGCAAAACTGCAACTTGAAGAAGATCAGCACAAAAAGAATAGTGTGGTTGAAGTTACCGATGCGGCGTTTAATGTGAAAACAGAAAAATACAAGAAAACAATTGCAGAAAGAAAGAGAACTTCAAAATGTAATTTTTGCCACAAAATAGGTCACTGGGAAAGAGAATGTCGTGCAAAGAAAAAACAACTTAAAAACAAAACTGAATATGCTAAACAAAGGGACAAAAACATCGATGAGGTAGCTTTCGTTGCATCGACGTCTGATGTAGTTTTAGCACCATATGAAGGTGTGTGGATTGCAGACTCAGGAGCAACTCAGCATATGACGTCACGCAAAGAGTGGTTCTCTGAACTGCAAATGCTAAGTTCTGATCGTTTTGTTTGTATTGCAAACAATGAAAAATTACCAATAAGGGGTTTCGGTACTATCCACATTAATGCTCTAGTAAACAACAATTGGCATCCAAGAGTTCTCAAAAACGTTCAATACGTTCCGCAGTTGAGACAAAATCTTTTTTCTGCTGCTGCAGCAACATCACACGGTTTTTCAATGCTAATTGAAACAACAACTTGTTTTTTAATGAACAAAAATAAAAATATTTTGGCGACTGGTGTCAAAGATTCTAAAAATCAATTCCGAATGTTGTTCAAGACACAAAATAATTGTGCTGCGAATACTGCAAAGTTAGACTCTCTTCAACAATGGCATTGCCGGCTAGGGCACATCAACGTCGCATCAATTAAAAATATGTGCAATAACAACCTTGCTGAAGGAATACAATTAACTAATAAAAATAAATTCTTCTGTGAAGATTGCAAGCGAGGGAAAATGCATCGTTCATCACATGGTTTGAGCAGTAATCGTGAAGCAGCCAAATGTGAATATATCCACATGGATTTATGCGGCCCAATGAGTGAAACTGGTATTTACGGAGTTCGTTATTTCATGTTGCTTAAGGATGAAAGCACATGTTTCAGGTATGTTTATTTTTTATCTAACAAATCTGAAGTGCTTGAAAAACTAAAATGCTTTATTTTTATGATACGCAACATGACTGGCGAACGAGTGAAATACATACGGTGCGACAACGGTACGGAATTCATGAATAAAGATGTACTTGAGCTTTTAAGCAATAATGGAATTATGCTCGAAAAAATTTCGCCATACACCCCAGAGCAAAATGGTTTCATCGAAAGAGACAATAGAACGCTGCAAGAGTCGGCACGCACGATGTTACTAGCAAGTGGTTTGAATAAATTCCTTTGGCCCGAAGCAGTAAGAACAGCAGTTTACGTTCTAAATAGAACGACAGCAACAAATCGATCAAAAACGCCATATGAAAGTTGGTTTGGAAAAAAGCCAGACTTGAGTCATATTAAAGTTTTTGGAACTGAGTGTATGGTTTATCAACCGAAACAGCTTGGAAGGAAGAAATGGGATGCTAAGGCCAAGAAAATGATTTTAGTTGGGTACGAACCCACAGCAAAAAACTTTCGCCTGTATGATGGAGACTCTAGAAAAGTGGTCGTTAGCTGTGACGTAGTCTTTAATGAGAAGGCAATTCAAGTAAAAACATTCCGTGAGGAGAAAGAAGACGATGAAATGCAAACTGAGCACCATAACGATGATTTGCATATTTCATCGTTTAAACAACAATCATCTAGTACTCCAATATCTTTAGTGAAAAATGAAGTATCTTTCACCGATATAAAAACAACACCAACGAGCTCTACAAATGCTGATCCTACAATTGAATCGAGAGAATCTAAGCGATATGGCCTTCGAAAAGAAATAATTCCACCACAGAGATTTGGTTTCGACCATATAAGCTGTTTGGCAACCATCTCAGAACCGGATTCATACCAGGAAGCTTTAGCTTCAGACAACGCTGAAAATTGGATTTCTGCCATAAATGACGAACTAAATTCGCTCGAAACCAACAAAACTTGGGAAATAGTAGAAAAACCCAACAACAAAAACATAGTTGGATGTAAGTGGGTGTTCAAAATAAAGTCGGATCCAGGCAGCAAACAACCAGTTTTTAAAGCACGACTAGTGGCCAAAGGCTACTCACAAGAAGCTGGAATTGACTATAAGGAGGCATATTCTCCAGTCGTTAGATACGATTCAGTGAGAGCTGTTCTGGCATTAGCTGCCATTGAAGACATGGAGATGATGCAGTTCGATGTAAAAACTGAATTCTTGTACAGCGAGCTCGACGAAGAAGTATATATGGAAATCCCAAAAGGCATAAATGCAGAAAAAGGTAATGACTATGTATTTCGTCTCAAAAAGGGTCTTTATGGCCTCAAACAGTCCTCTCGTAACTGGAACAATAAATTCATTGAATTCTTAAAAATTTTCAATATGAAGCAATCAATTGCCGACCGATGCGTTTTCTTTGGAAATATAAATAACAGCAAATAAATTCTGCTATTATACGTTGATGACGGTTTGATTATATCTCCCAGCAAACCTGCAATTAAAATATTTATCGATGAATTATCAAAAAATTTTCTAATTACATACGGTGAACATAATTATTATGTTGGACTAGAAATTCACCGCGATAGAATAAACAAAACCATTAAAATAAATCAGCAGTTGTACATTAAGAATTTTAAAAAAATTTAATATGGAATATGCTAATCCAATTTCAACACCATTTGATTCCAACATATTTTTGTCAAAATCTAGTAAGGAAACCGTAGTACAATTTCCATTTAGACAAGCTGTTGGTTCCCTGATGTTTGCAGCAATTGTGTCAAGACCGGACATTTCCTATGCAGTCGGAGAAGTCAGCAAATTTACCGATTGTCCTAAACATAGTCATGTATTGGCTTTAAAGCGCATTTTTCGATATCTTAAAGCAACAGTAGACTATTGTATTGTATATAAATCAGAAAATACTTTTCAATTTGAAGGGTATACAGATGCTGATTTTGCCAGAGACATCGACACTAGAAGATCCACAACAGGTTACATTTTTATGATAAACAATAGTGCAATCACTTGGAGAAGTCATCGGCAAAAGACTGTAGCGTTATCGACAACCGAAGCAGAGTGCATGGCGATTTGTGAAGGTGTCAAAGAGGCGATTTGGCTCCAACAATTATTAGCTGATGTTGCCAATCATCAAAATATGCCAATAGTTTTAAATGTTGATAATCAAGGTGCAATTCGACTCATCGGAAATCCAGAACTACATCATAGCACAAAGCACATCGATATTAGACTACAATTCATCAGAGAGCTTCAAAAGAATAAAACTATTGAAATCAAATATATTAATACTGAATTACAACGTGCCGATATTTTTACTAAGCCCTTAACGCCTCAGCGATTTCTCAATAATATAAACCTTTTAGGAATGTTTAAATCAAACAATGGGTCGGAGTGTTAAGAAAACATTGTTTAATTAACAACACTGCACAATCATATGCATTTTATTGCATTATGTTTTATCCTAATTCGCTAATGACGTGTCATATTCATATTGGTGACAGTATTCAGCTATTAACAATCAACATATTATAATTAGGTATATATACTTGTATTACTGTAAATTATAACTTCACTTCATTTTTAACCTTTGCAAATACATGAATTACATTTGAATATAAATTCCACTCGTGTTTTATTTTATCAGTAAATATCTTTAACTCACAAATCAACGGAAAAAGCTATTTATGCTAACATACAGTTGATTTTTATTATTGAGTTTAGATGAAATTTACTAACTATTTTTGTGTTTGTCTAAAATCAACCTCATTTTAGACAATAATTTCTACAAACTACATACAAATTTATGTACGAAAATGTAAAATTATAAATTGTATAAAAATACTGAATTGGAAAATGAATTTGAAATTTATGAAATTTGAAACGTTTAATTGAACATTATTGCTTTAAATTATCCTTTAATTATAGTTAACTTGGTAACCATATGTTACCATGTTAAAACATCCTATTGTTAAATGAATTTCGAACAATAGGGAAATTATCTTTTCGTTAAAAAATGTACAAAAATAAAAAATATCATGAAATTGAAGCTTCAAATAACTTGTAATGTAAAATAAAAATCAATTGGATTCTACAACCCATACAATGAGCACACCAAAATTAATAATCATTTATATAAAAAAACTAATATGGGCAATTCACAACGGGTATTGTATTCGTTGTATTTGTTGTATCGTGTATTACTTTACAATAGTGTAAAACTGTTGTTGGTAGTTTACACTTAAAAATCTGATACAACTTTACAATTTCATTTGCTGTGTGTATTAAGTGTTGTATTGTGTATCATAACATATCAGTCTCAAGTGAATGCCAGTTTGTAACAAAAAGAACAAAAAAGAAAATTCATTTGTTTATAAAAAAAAATAAAGCAATTATTAGTTTGTATTTTTCACTTTCACCTTTATTGTTCGTTTTATTTTTATTTGTTTCTTCTTGTTTTTATAAATTTATAAATATTTGTATTCTTCTTCTGTACTATTTGACGTTTTACAACATGAAAATACAACTGACTGTTCACAACAAAGTATTTGTATATTGTATTTCAATACAACATACAAAATACAATACCAGCTGTGAATTGCCCAATAGTTTTCATGGTTCTATTTTATTTATCTTATCCATAACCCTATCATAACTTTACCCAAATAACCATTGGTTTATAATTTCTCGAGCAACACTGATCCTCTGCTCCCCGTACTAACTCAACAAACTCTTTGGAATCCAGTATATATATTTGTTACTTTTTATCCCATAAAAGTACATGGTTCTTTCGAACGTGTGAAAGAGTTGGAACGATTTAAAAGTCACCACACATTCATGAGGAAAATGAGGTAAATCATTTCAAAGCTGCATAACAAATCATAAAGCGAAAGAAACGGAGTAAGTGACAGTTTTATTAGTACTTAAAAACAAAAAAAGCAAAAATCATACAACATTACAAACGTGAAGAACCTAAATCGAAAAACAGAAAGAAAACCGAAAAATTATTAAAAGTCGTGTAAAACGCGGAAAAACTTAAAAAATTAAAAAAAAAAGCCGTAAAAAAGTGAAGAAAAAACATCCAAAAAAATTTTGTTAAAAACGTAAAAGTGATCGGAAAAAATAAAAAACCTCAAAATTTTGTAAAAGCAAATTAGTGTAAAAAGAAGAAAATTTTATCATAAAAACGTGAAAAATACCAAAAACGATTAAAAATCAAAAAAAAAAAAAACAAACAAATTACAGCAAACAAAAATTTACTAACAGAATTTGGAAATGGATCTCTCTAGACAAATGAACGAACGAATAAATTAATAAACGAGTTAATCGATAAGATAATATCCCTATTCATTGAATTAAAATAGTTCATGTTTTTGTTTTCTCTTTTATAAAAAATAAAAATAATTCATAATAATGATAATAATAATTTTTTGATTATATACAAGGTACTGTGCCTCATTTAATATATTTCAAGAAAATAAAAAAAAATTCTTCCCGCTCAACGTTCCACATTTTTAAGTTCAAGTGTAAACGAAAAACAAAATAAATACCTTCAATAAAAAAATACCTATAATAAAAAAATAAATATAATAAAAAATTACCTATAATAAAAAAACAAATTTTAGAGTGTAGTTTATTTCTTCAACAAAGCGGCACATACTTGCTCTGTTGAAAGTTAGCGTACTACCAAAAAGTATATAATTCTTAAGAGTATGTTTCTCTCTCACGAACTTTTTAGTACTCTCTTAAAAACACGAACATAGTTTGGCGGCAACAAAGGTGAGTTTTGGTTGGCAACTTTTAGTAGTGCTTAGCAGTGCTGCCATATAACCAATTTTAACTATTTTTTTGCCGTTTTTTGGGATGCTAGAGATTTTTCAGATTATTTCATAAAAAAAATATTTTTTTTATTTTATTCATGTATTTTTTCAGATTTTTTATATAAAAATATAATATTTGTTCAATATACTATTTATTTTTACTAAAATTAGACATGTCTAATAAAGTAAAAAAATACAACAAAAATTTGCAATTGTGTTAAAAAATAGTTACGAATTCAAACATAACATTGTGACATGAAAAGTATTAAAGTGTGTACACACACATTGACCAACTATGTCTATTCATATCCATTATATCCCATTTCTATGGTAAAAATATATAATAAAGACAATAAATATGCTATTAATTGTTGCAAGATATAACTAAAAACCTATAAAAAAACGCAATAATTTGAAAAAAAAATTGTTTTCATGAAAAAACTGGTAAACAGTTAAGAATCCCAAAAACTGGGATAAAAAATTACACTGTTTAGTTGGCAGCACTGCATACATCAAATTTAATGTTTTTCAACACTTTAGCAACTTTGAAAATGTTGCCCTCTCATTTAAAAATGTTGCCGCTGAACTCTGTACCATGTTGAATTTCTGGTAGAGCGGGAAAAATACTCTATAGAAAATTATATACTTTTTGGTCTCATTTGAGCATTCATGTGCGTAGGTTGTGTAGTCGCTTGTTGCTTATATTCAGGGTCGCCATTATAATCTTAGATTACTCATAGGAATAGGTTGTGTAGTCGCTTGTTACAAGACTGATCAAAATTTTTAATATATAATGGGAAAATGCTTTTTTATTTGCCGAAAATTACTTCGGTAAATCTGAGTGATTGGTATGCCAACCCACTGTGATGCGTGATCAGACCTCGAAAAAGATAAATCTGTATTGAATTAATTTGCGAAAAAATAATTCTTTTTGTAAATCAGCGAGTTGATTCAACATTTTATAAATCAATTTATTAATTCAGATTTAAAATCATAGTTGATTAACCAATTTCATTTGATTTTTTTTTTTTTTAATTTAATTAAATCAAATCATTTCAAAGATAATTCTTTTTTTAATTCACGAAACAAAAAAAGATTAATTTGATTTGCGAATTAAAACAAAATAAAAAAACATTAAAATTGACTTGCAAATCGCGATTAGATTTTTAGATATTTGTCATTTTGTAAAATGGTAATTTTTTAAAATAACAGGTGTCTCGAAAACTAAGCGAGATAGGGCAAAATGGACAAAATTTTTGCTCCGGTAGAGTATTAAAATACTCCGATAATAAAAATAGGCCAGGTCCGGAAGACATCCCGAGGAGGCTGTCTTATAAAAATTCCATGAAAAGAAATATTTTAATTCGCGAATCAAATCATACTAGTAAATCAAATAATTCTTTTTTGATACGGGAATCAAAATAAAATCGATTTGGTTCTTTGATTTAAATTTAAGTATTCAAATTTATTTATGTCCTTGATTCTTATAATAAAATAAAGTTTGAAAGAAAGGCATTGCCGCTTACGAGTATAACGAGTATGAAAAATTATCAAATAATTAAAATTCATTATTTGAGTTTTAAATCTTAAAAAATCTTTTTATGAAAAAATAATTAATGATTGACAAGAATCTTACAGATCGGGTTTATAAAAAAATTATATAGAACTTTCCAAGCTTTCATGTTATGTTTATTTTACATTAAGTGTTTATTTGAATATGTTATTTTTAATATATTTATATAACACGTGGCGATTGTGTGGGTTTTTTTCGAATTTGTTCGGGGACATCGACAAATATGTCTTGGCAACCCTGGCAGAGTGAGAAAAAACAAATTATGCTCAAAAACAACCAACACAAACATAAATGTGAATGTATGTGTGTGGAAATCACTGCAATAGAGTATCAGAAGTAATAATTGAGAAATTAAACATGCTATAGAGCAGTAGTCGGCACACTAATACAACCATATTGTTGCCATTGTATGGGTGAGTTGCGCTCTCCCTCTCTTAATGCACTGAAAGAAATGTGTTAGTAATATTTCTAAAGTTACATTTAAACAAAAAAAAAAAGTAATCATAGTCAAGCGCTACAGTCGGCTTTTTTTGAAAACGACTTTAAATTAAAAACCTTTTATTATCTGTTTTGCTATTATTAGAATTAAAGCCAATTTTAGGTTGAATCGGCTTTAAATGGGTATCACATCAAATGTGCCAAATGCCCGCATACATTTTGTACTAAAAAATAAGCAAGGGGCAACATTGATCAGCTGATTTTATCTTAGCTTAAAAAATGTGTATAAATAAAATATTTGCAATTGCAAAATGTGAAAAGGAAAATCTTTATAAAAAAGAATATAAAAGTGTATTAATATTAATAAAAATTAGTAACTTAATAAATATTATGCTAAATCCCCTATTTATTGGTATAATTTTCCTTTCAATATTTTGCAATTCAAACATTTTTTTATCACAAAAAATTTCTTAGCGGAAAACAGCTGTTGTAAGTGTTGTTAAATTTGATAAAACCAACTTCAGGTAGTTTTCATTTTAAAACAGGCTTTAACGATTAAATTATACTTTTACTTGTCTATAGTAGGCCTAAAGTAAACTTTTAAGAAAAGTCGACTTTAGAACTCCTAAAGTATACCTTATTTTAAGAATGATTATTCGCCATTGCTTTTATTAAATTATTCAAAAAAATTAAAAATTTTTCTCCATTCATTTAATTGTTTTCTTTGTTTCGTCCATTTATTTAAGTTTTTATTTGTTATGAGAGGCGGAAGGGGGTTCTAATTAAAGCCTTCAAAGATACAAGTAGTTTCTAAGTTAAAGCGTGGGAAAAGCAATATGAATTTTAAGTAAAAAAATAACCATATAAATAAATAAATGAAGAAATAAAAATAAATTAATCGGTTTGCCGAAAAAATTTTGGACTACCATTATTCATTTTCATACTCCCATAATTCACGACATTTCGTTCAGTGTAATGCTCGCAATATGCGGCGAAAATTAAAATAATAAATCAATTGAGACTGATTTATTATTTTAATTTTCATGCTATCAGTGTTAGTATGAGTGAGTCGCCCTTTGCCGACCACTGCTATAGAGTTCAGCGGCAACATGTTAATATAAGTGGGCAACATTTTCAAAATTGCTAATGTGTTGAAGACCATTTAATTTGGTGTATGCAGTGTTGCTATATAAACAGTTTAATACAATTTTTGGAATTCTTAACCAGTTTTTTCATGAAAACAACTATTTTTGAAATTCATGCATTTTTTATAGTTTTTTTAATTATATGTTGCAACAATTAATAGCATATTTGTTCTCTTTATTATATATTTTTACCGTAGAAATGGCAAATAATGGATATGAATAGACAGAGTTGGTCAATGTGTGTATACACTTTAATACTTTTCATGTCACAATGTTATGTTTGAATTCGTAACTATTTTTTAACACAATTGCAAAGTTTGGTTGTATTTTTTACTTATATTAAATATGTCCAATTTTATTAAAAATAAATAGTATATTGAACAAATATTATATTTTTATATGAAAAATCTTAAAAAAATACATGAATAAAATAAAAAAATTTTATTAAAAAATCTGAAAAATCTTAAGAATCCAAAAAAAACGGCAAAAACAGTTAAAATTGGTTATATGGGAGCACCGCTAAACACTACTAAAAGTTGCCGACCAAAACTCACCTTTGATGACGCCAAACCATGTGCGTGTTCTAACAGAGTACTAAAATGTTTGTAAGAGAGAACTATACTCTTGAGCAGCGATGCCAAGTTAGCCCTCTTCGGGATATCTTCAGCCCTTTTTGATTGCTTTCAACGCGTACTTTCTTTATTTAGCCCTTTTATTTTTAAGGGCTAACATAGCTCTTTTTGTTATCTCTTTTAGCTCTTTTTGAGGCATTTTTTAGTTTTGTCCCTAATCTGGCAACTTTTTTTTCGTGCTTTACATAATGTTTTTCCAATTGTTTGAATTTTTTTTCTTAAAAAATTTTAGTGTAACTCATACATTTTTTTCACAGGAACTTGTAATCAACTATTTTTTCAGAAATCCCCTTTAAAATTATGTTTAATTAAAAATGGATCTTTCCAACCAAAAATATAGAAAAGCTTGGGAAACTAATCCGACGAGGCATTGAGGTTGTACAAAAAATTGTATAGTTTGTGTGCAAAACGCCCAACTCGATTACCAAGCGAAATTGTTTAATCCAAATAATACAGTTAAGTATTTCTGCAAAAACTTACGAAAAGTAAAAGTAAGTTTAGACAAAGACAATTTTATGGCCCACAGATGAAGAAGAAAATTCAATTTTGTTGGAAAACGGAAATTTTAATGATTTCTTTCAAATTCAACATTTTCAATTTATAAATTTAAAAAAATTTTTTTTTTTTAATTTATTTTATACATTAAAACGTAAGATCGATCTCTTAAGAGTACAAATTTTTAAAACGCTTTTTGCTTTTAAAAAGTTTGCATCGTTACTCTTGAGAATTAAATACTTTTTGATGAGTCTAAATCAGTGATCGGCACTCATAGCACTCAGGGGCCGAACACAATCGGAAATTTACACTTACACTACACGAATGTCAACAAATCTCACAGCTAAGAGCACAAAAAATACAATTATTTTATTCAGTAGTACAAAAACTATAAGTCTCAAGAGTATGTTTCTCTCTCACGAACTTTTTAGTACTCTCTTAGAACACGAACATAGTCAACAAAGTTGAGTTTTTGTCGGCAACTTTTAGTAGTGTTTAATGGTGCTGCCATATAACCAATTTTAACTATTTTTTACCGTTTTGTGGGATGCTAGAGATTTTTCAGATTATTTCATAAAAAAAATGTTTTTTTATTTTATTCAAGTATTTTTTCAGATTTTTCATATAAAAATATAATTTTTGTTCAATATACTATTTATTTTTACTAAAACTAGACATGTCTTATAAAGTAAAAAATACAACAAAAATTTGCAATTGTGTTAAAATATAGTTACGAATTCAAACATAACATTGTAACATGGAAAGTATTAAGGTGTGTGCACACACATTGACCAACTATGTCTATTCATATCCATTATTTCCCATTTATACGGTAAAAATATATAATAAAGAGAATAAATATGCTATTAATTGTTGCAACATATAACTAAAAAACCTATAAAAAATGCAATAATTTGAAAAAAAATTGTTTTCATGAAAAAACTGGTAAACAGTTAAGAATCCCAAAAACTGGGATAAAAAATTAAACTGTTTATGTGGAGGCACTACATACACCAAATTTAATGTTTTCCAACACATTAGCAACTTTGAAAATGTTGCCCTGTCATTTAAAAATGTTGCCGCTGAACTCAAAACCATGTTGAATTTCTGGTAGAGTGTTAAAAACACTCTTTAATAAATTATATACTTTTTGGTCTCAGTTGAGCTTTCTTACAGTAAGGTGGTGTCGACGCATATTGCAAGCATTACACTGAACGAAATTTCATGAATAATGGGAGTATGAAAATAAATAATGGGCGTCGAAAATTTTTTCGCCAAACCGATTTATTTTTATTTCTTCATTTATTTTTCTATATGATTATTTATTTACATAAAATTAATATTGCTTTTCCCAAGCTTTAACTTGAACTACTTGTATCTTTGAAGGCTTTAATCAGAATCCCTTCTCCCCCTCTCATAATAAATAATAATTTAAATAAATTGACGATACAAAGGAAACAATCAAATGAATGGGAAAAAAATGTAATTTTTTTAAATAACTTAATAAAAACAATGGCGCATATACTTTAGGAATCCTAAAGTCGCCTTTTCTTAAAAGTATACATACTTTAGGCCTACTATAGACAAGTAAAAGTATACTTTAATCGTTAAAGTCTGCTTTAAATTAAAACTACCTGAAGTTGGTTTTATTCAATTTAAATTGCAAAGGGCTTTTGTATAATATTTATTAAGTTAAAAAAATTTTTATTAATAAAGATACACTTTTTTATCCTTCTTTTATAAAGTTTTTTCTTTTCACATTTCTATGGTAAAAATATATAATAAAGAGAATAAATATGCTATTAATTGTTGCAACATATAACTAAAAACCTATAAAAATGCAATAATTTGAAAAAAAAAATTGTTTTCATGAAAAAACTGGTAAACTGTTAAGAATCCCAAAAACTGGGATAAAAAATTACACTGTTTATGTGGCAGCACTGCATACACCAAATTTAATGATTTTCAACACTTTAGCAACTTTGAAAATGTTGCCCTCTCATTTAAAAATGTTGCCGCTGAACTCTGTACCATGTTGAATTTCTGGTAGAGCGGGAAAAATACTCTATAGAAACTTATATAGAGCAATTTCATATGAAAGCGATCACCTTTTGGACGACCCCTCTCCGATTTTAAAATAAATAGTCTCAATCGATTGCCCAGCAAAAAATAATGTACCTACATATTTTTTTTATAGTGACTGGTTTAGTGGTGGTGTACACCACTGTCATGTGACAAAATTGAAGAATTCTTCATAAGGGACCTCATTGAAAGTTGTTTTAAAAAAAAACTACTAAAGCGATCGCAACGAGTGATAGCTCGTTGGAAAGGTATTGAATAGGGCTTTAAATAAAATTTTCCTAATTTTTCTCAGAAATTTACCTTTTTTACCATGAAAATTAAATTTTCCCATGAAAATTAAATTTTCCGATTTTCCACAGAAGCTCCTAAATTTTCCGGCTAGTTGTATTTTTTTTGGATTCCTCATAATTTTTGCTTTAAGAATCAGCAATAAAAAATGGGCCCCGACTCCTTGTTTGGACAGGAGAAGAGCATATAAGAGACCACCTTGTTCTCATTGTTTTTATATTTTTTATAATTGAATTATTTTTAATTATTTAACATTATTTTATTTTATTATTAAAAATACATTTTAAAAATTATTTTACAGTTAAAAATACATTTATGAAGAAAAAATCAATTTTTTTTAAGAGCCCCAAGTTGAGTGTGTAGTGAATATGGTCTGCCTGCCTTCACAAGATCGGCCATAAATCCATGGACTGAGGCTACAGGTCATAAAATGTTTTGTAAATTTTTTAAATTACCAGGTAATAAATATTTCGCCTAAAATGACACGTGCAGAAACAAGTCATAAAACACGGATTTTCCATAAATATGGCGAAATATTTATTACCTGGTAATTTAAAAAATTTACAAAACATTTTATGACCTGTGGTCGGCTTATTGGCAGTAACCAATTAAGTCCCTCTTTAAAAAACATTTTATGACCAGTAGTTCACGCAAATTTTCCTATTAAAGAAAAGCAAATATCGCTTATTTTTTTTTACCTATTTTTTACCAAAAAATAAATATAAATACTTCACACACTCTGAGTCAAATTTCAGTTGAATACTAAACGTGAAAGTGATAAAGTGTTTTTTTTTTGTAAAGTAAAGAGTGAAGCTGTAAAGACAATTTAAAGTAAAATGAATAAATTTTGCTGCAATCCGTTTAACAAGAGTGGACATCGTTCGAAATAGATAAAAGTATTAAAATTAACTGGTGTTTCGAAGCGATACATGAATGAATTAAATATACAATACGGTGAAGAAGCAGAATTCATTTGCCCCAAGTGTAAAATCGATTTGTCTCAACAAGCAAATGCATTGAAACAAATGCAACCACAATCCGAGAGTGAAATGACAATTGAACAAAATGTTTCATCTGATAGTGAGGCAGACATTCCGATGGTCAATATGTCTTTGAGTCCTTTGAATGAGGCTATTACCACTTTAGGTGAAACGCCTATTAGAAAAAGAAAGTTGCGAAGTGAAAAATACAGGAAAGATAAAAAAGGCAAGGTTATGAGTGCAATCGCAACAATATTTGATGAAGGCTCTGATAACGAATGCAGTCAAGCAGATGACGTTGATTACGGCAAACAAATGATTGAGCAGTTGAAAAGAAAATTCAATTTAGCGACCACTTTTCCGGAGAAATATCTCATTTTATCTGTGCTGCCCAATCATGGTCTATACGCAAGATTTCTGAACAGTTTCAAACATCTTTTTACATCGCGAGAAGAAGCAAAGAATTAGTTCGACAGAAGGGCATATTGGCGACTCCCACCAAGAAATTTGGCTCAAGGACCCTCAGCGAAGCAACGGTGAAATTAATTCAAGAATTTTAATGCAAAGATGAAAACAGCCGCGCCTGCCCAGCTACACGTGACTATGTTATCACACGTGAAGATGGAAAAAAAGTACACAAGCAGCGCAGATTATTATTATGTAATCTATCCGAAGCATACCATCAGTTCAAAGAGAAATACCCAGCAGAAAAAGTGGGATTTTCTAAGTTTGCCATCCTACGACCAAAAGAATGCGTGCTGGCATTAGATAGGCACGGAACGCATTCAGTCTGCGTTTGCATGTTTCATCAAAACATCAAATTAATGTTCTTTCCATGCAAGAAATTGAAAGTATTTCACGGTGAAATTGAAACATATAGGGACCTCCTGTCGAAGTCGTTGTGCGCATACCCCACGGTCCAAATGCGACAATTGTCCGAAGATTGACGAGCTAGAGCAATATTTGGCGGAAAAGTTTGAACAGCTGTTAATTCAGGAGGTGCATTTCAAACAGTGGATAATTAGCAGAGGCAGATGTTCCCTTGAGACCATGGTAAAGCAGATTCCGGAATTCATCGAGGAATTCGGATTCAAGTTGAATGAACTGAAGGCGCACCATTTCATATCCGAGATGCAATCGAAATTTCTAAACGAAAGTAAGGAGAAATTAGCCCAAAATGAATTCATTGTGATAAGCGACTTTGACGAGAATTACACTTTTCTCGTTCAGGATGAAATTCAGGCTTATCACTGGGCAAACGACCAGTGCACGGTGCTTCCTTTTTGCATTTATTTCAAAAACGAAGATAACGAACTACAGACCGTAAGCCTTGTTGTTGTCGCGGAGAGTTTAGCTCATAATTATGTGTCCGTTTATTTATTTCAAATGAAACTGTTTGAATTCTTAAAATCAAAATTCGATGCAATCGACAAAGTAACGTTTTTCTCAGACGGCGCGGCTTCTCAGTACAAGAATAAAAAAAATTTTTACAATCTTTGCATAATTGAAGAAGAACAAAACTGCAAGGTCGAGTGGCATTTTTTTGCGACGTCCCACGGTAAGGGCCCATGCGATGCGTTAGGGGGAACCCTAAAACGCATGGCGACTAAGGCAAGTTTGCAAAGGCCATATACTGACCAGATCTTAAATGTACAACATTTGTTTTCGTGGATTCAAAGCAAGGAAATTGCCATTAACACAGTTTTATGCACTCAAAAAGAACACGATGCCATGGAGCGACGACTTCAAAACAGATATAATAATGTCAAAACTATAACTGGAACGCAAAAGTTTCATTGCTTCATACCAAATATTTCTGATATGTCAATTAATGTAAAGCGGTATTCTTCGTCTGCCGACGTGCTTAATTTAAAGTTACTTTAATTTTATAATGATGCCAAGACAATTGAAATTTTTAATAAATATTGTAATTAAGTATAAGCAGCAAAATAAGAAAGATTTTTTCTTCATAAATGTATTTTTAACTGTAAAATAATTTTTAAAATGTATTTTTAATAATAAAATAAAATAATGTTAAATAATTAAAAATAATTCAATTATAAAAAATATAAAAACAATGAGAACAAGGTGGTCTCTTAAATGCCCTTCTCCTGTCCAAACAAGGAGTCGGGGCCCATTTTTTTATTGCTGATTCTTAAAGCAAAAATTATGAGGAATCAAAAAAAAATAAAATTAGCCGGAAAATTTAGGAGCTTCTGTGGAAAATCGGAAAATTTAATTTTCATGGGAAAATTTAATTTTCATGGGAAAAAAGGTAAATTTCTGAGAAAAATTAGGAAAATTTTATTTTTCAATTAAAGCCTGATTCAATACCTTTCCAACGAGCTATCACTCGTTGCGATCGCTTTAGTAGTTTTTAAAACAACTTTCAATGAGGTCCCTTATGAAGAATTCTTTAATTTTGTCACATGACAGTGGTGTACACCACCACTAAACCAGTCACTATAAAAAAAAAAAAATATAGGTACATTATTTTTTGCTGGGCAATCGATTGAGACTATTTATTTTAAAATCGGAGAGGGGTCGTCCAAAAATTTGCCAATTTTGATCGTTTTCATATGGAATTGCTCTATACTTTTTGGTAGTACGCTAACTTTCAACGGAGCAGGTATATGCCACTTTGTTGAAGGAATAAAGTACACTCTAAATCAGTGATCACCACACATAACATTCACATTTATGTTTGTTTTTGAGCGTAATTTATTTTTTTCTCACTTTACCAGGGCTGCCAAGACATATTTGTCGCTGTCCCCGAACAAATTAGAAAAAATCTTTACAAATCCCCATTTGATTTTGTACTCAAACAGTAAATGTAAAATAAACATTTAATGAAAGCTTGGAAAGTTCTCTATAAAATTTTATTATTACAAAAATAAACAAAAAAAAAGCTGTTCTGTAAACCAAATCAGAGTAAATTTTTCCGATGTATTGATGTATTTCAAATCGTATATAATAAATTAATTTCAGATATGATATTTTAACTCTTAAAATAATAGAAAACGCTGAAACTAAACTAGTTTTCAAACGAATTCAAACAGAAGGTTTTAATATATGAGTATATATAATTCATAATTATAAAAAGGACAAGTTTTAAAACAAAAAAATAAATAAATGCGTTGGCATAATAAGCACTCAGCTTTTCCGAAGTAATTTTCGGCAAATAAAAAGGCATTCTCCCATTTTACATTAAACATTTGCAGTGTTGTCTAGTACAAGTGACTACACAACCTGGTCATAAAAATAATATAAGATAAAAATGGCAACCCTAATAAAACCAGCACGCGACTACACAACCTGCGCACATGAAAGCTCAAATGAGATTAAATGTTTTTATTTAATAAAAATACAAATTATCTTCTCATGCTCTCTTCATTTGTGTGAGAGCATTCGCACATGTGCGGTGTTTTGGGGATCTCTGCTCTAACTATTTGTTTTTATACCCTTCACCACAGGTGGAAGGGTATATATAAGTTTGTCATTCCGTTTGTAATTTCTACAATATTGATCTTAGACCCTATAAAGTGCATATATTCTGGTTCTTTATGAAGAGCGAAGTTGATTTAACGATGTCAGTCTGTCCGTCTGTGTGTTTAAATGGGTTTTCCGAAGAACCCAGACATGATGAGGACTTGATTGTTATTTATTTCTGTTACATGTGATCCATTTCTGTTTGCTATTGGAAATCAGACAGATCGGTTAATAAATGGCTGAGATATTAAAAAACCAGGACTACCTCTAATTTTTTCCGTAAAATCCCTTTGTTTAATCTGTATGTAGAATTTTACGCATAACAAATACATCCATTTGTTGAAATTCTTTTCTTTCATCTCCACCTTTTATACACAAACAACAAACACATACAAAGATTTGTCATTTAAATAAAAACCAAACAAATCTCTAATGAACGAAGACTTTTTATATATAGCTCAGTTGTCTAGACGCTATGTCACAAATACTTTTTTTCTCTAAGTTCGCGGGTTCGAATCCCGGTCAATTCACTTTTTTTTGTACATTTTTTTTTTATTTTCTTAAGATTTTTTTTTGTTTATTTTTTGTTTTTTTTTAACATTTAATAATTAGTTTATATAAAATTTTATATTAATAATTAAATAATCCATAAATAGGCTAAAACCATCAAAATTTTTATAAAAACCCTCTGATACAAACAAAATACAAACGTTTTTATTTCTATTTTTTTGCTCCGATTTAAAAGAATTTAAAAACAGATTTTTAAACCATTTTATTTCTCATATATTAAAGAAATTTTATACATAATTTCCCTTTGAGTGCAACTATTTTAGGTCATAACTTATAATAATTTATAAAAAAAAATTATAAACTATTTTCCTTCATATTTTTAAAATTAAGCTAAGGAAATTAAGAATATTTTTTAATAAAAAAGCGAAATAAAATCCCAAATGCAAATTTGCCAGTTAAATCAAACGTTTTTGTAGAAATAAAACACATGCAGTTCTAGTGATTTCTTTTAACGATTTGTTGAAATTCTTTTCTTTCACCTCTTCACCTTTTATACACAAACAACAAACACATACAAAGATTTGTCATTTAAATAAAAACCAAACAAATCTCTAATGAACGAAAACTGTTTATTTAATTCTATTAACGATGATTCCGCATGACCTTAATAGCTCAGTTGTCTAAACGCTATGTCACAAATGCTTTGTTTTCTCTAAGGCCGCGGGTTCGAATCCTACACCCGCTCTATTCAACTTTTTTTTTTGGATAATTTTTTTATATTTTCTTAGGACTTTTTTTTTGTTTTTTTTTTAACATTTAATAATTCATTTAAATAAAATTTTATATTAATAAATAAATAATCCATAAATAGGCTAAAACATCAAAATTTTTATAAAAACCCTCTGATACAAACAAAATACAAACGGTTTCATTTCTATTTTTGCTCCGATTTAAAAGAATTTATAAAAAGATTTTTAAACCATTTTATTTCTCATATATTAAGAAAATTTTATACATAATTTCCCTTTGAGTGCAAATATTTTAGATCATAACTTATAACAATTTATAAGAAAAAATTTATAAACAATTTTCCTTCAAATTTTTAAAATTAAGCTAAAGAAATTAAAAATATTTTTTAATAAAAAATCCAAATGCAAATTTGCCACGATTTGTTGAAATTCTTTTCTTTCACCTCTTCACCTTTTATACACATACAACAAACACTATTCTAGAAGTGTAATATGACCTATGGATACGTCTTATATGGCAAAAGATCGAAAATCTTTAGTATAACATATTTGCTGAAAAAACTCGGAAATGTCGGTTCAGATACAAAAAAGTTATGCCCAAAACATAAATTTTTTTTAAATACCTATTATCTGAAACCATAAATCTTCCCGAGTCCAAGTTTTATCACCAAACTAAATGGTTGATTTCCTCTTAAAGGCGTCCGTATATAAAATCTGTCCATTCCATATATGTCCATATATAAACTTCAGTTTTTTCCAAACATGGTGAAGGGTATATAAGATTCGGCATAGCCAAATTTAGCCGCTCTTACTTGTTTATTATAGGTTTTTTTATTGTAGGTATTTATTTTGTTTTTCGTTTACATTTTAAATTAAAAATGTGGAACGTTGAGTGGGAAGATTTTTTTTTTATTTTTTTTAAATATATTAAATGAGGCAGAGTGCCTTGTATGCAATCAAAAAATTATTATTATCGGTATTAAAATGTATTTTTAGTTTGACTCGAGATCATAGGAAAAGTTTTTTTTTTTCAAATGAACAATTTTTTTTCCTTATTTTTTTAATTTTAGTAAACATGGAGAATACACAGAAAAAGTTATTAGACACCAGCCGAATGGATGCATTTTCTGGTCAGCTACGACTTTCATCAACATTCTTTGTGCCGAAATACCAATTGTAAATATCTCTATTTAACTCACAAATCAACGGAAAAAGCTATTTTATTATTATCATTATTATGAATTATTTCTATTTTTTATAATAGGGAAAACAAAAACATGAACTATTTTAATTCAATGAATACGGATATTATTTGATCGATTAATTCGTTTATTAATTTATTCATTCATTCATTTGTCTAGAAAGATAAAATAACTTCTTATGGTGTAAAACACCAATGCGTATTCTCTCTTTCTGCCGACCACTGGTCTAAATCAGTGATCCCCACACACATACATTTATTTATGTTTGTGTTGGTTGTTTGTTTTTGAGCGTTATTTATTTTTTCACACTGCCAGGGCTGCCAAGACATATTTGTCGATCTCCCCGAACAAATTCGGATAAACCCACACAATCGCCACGTGTTATATAAATATATTAAAAATAACATATTCAAATAAACACTTAATGTAAAATAAACAACATGAAAGCTTGGAAAGTTCTACATAATTTTTTTTTTATTATTTTAAAAATAAACAAAAATAAACCTGTTCTGTAAGATTCTTGTCAATCATTAATTATTTTTTCATAAAAAGATTTTTTAAGATTTAAAACTCAAATAATGAGTTTTAATTATTTGATAATTTTTCATACTCGAAAGCGACAATGCCTTTCTTTTAATCTTTATCTTATTATAAGAATCGAGTTGATTTTAATAATTCTACATCAAAGAACATAAATGACTTTGATGTAGAATTACATTTTGAATCAAAGAATCAAATCGATTTTGATTTGATTCCCGTATCAAAAAATAATTATTTTGATTTTCTAATATGATTTGATTCGCGAATTAAAATATTTTGTTTTAAATCAGAATTTCGTTTTGCCCTATCTCGCTTAGTTTTCGAGATACCAGTCATTTTAAAAAATTACCATTTTACAAAAGGCGAGTATTTAGAAAACTAAGCGCAATTTGCAAGTAAATTTTAATGTTTTTTTATTTTGTTTTAATTCACAAATCAAATTAATCTGTTTTTAACTTTCGAATTAAAAAAAGAATTATCTATGAAATGATTTGATTCAATTAAATCAAAAAAAAAAAAAAAAAATGAAATTGGTTAATCAACTATGATTTTAAATCTGATTTAATAAATTAATTTATAAATAATTGAATCAAATTGCTGATTTACAAAAGAATTATTTTTTTCGCGAATTAATTCAATAAAGATTTATCTTTTTCGAGGCATACTAATCACTCAGCTTTAAAAATTTTTATCTAGTCTAGTAACAAGCGACTACGCAAACTGCTCCTATGAATAATCTAAGATCATAATGGCAACCCTGAATATAAGCAACAAGCGACTACAGAACCTGCACACATGAATGCTCAAATGAGACTAAATATTTTTATTTAATAAAAATACAAAGTATTTTCTTATGCTCTCTTCATTTGTAAGATGTATAGTCTTTGATCTCATTTGCTCATTCATGTGCGCAGGTTGTATAGAAGCTTGTTGCTTATATCCAGGGCTGCCATTATGATCTTAACTTATTTCTATGAGCAGGTTGCGTTGTCGCTTGTTACTAGACAAAGAACAAAATGTTTAATATAATTAAAAATAATGGTTCGAGATCTAGTATTGATATCAAATATTTTGCGAGTCGTAGATTATATATGTTCTATAACAGTGGTCGGCACACTAATACAACCATATTGTTGCCATTGTATGGGTGAGTTGTGCTCTCCCTCTCTTAATGCACTGAAAGAAATGTGTTTGTAATATTTCTAAAGTTACATTAAACAAAGAAAAAGCAAATTCAAAAACAACAGCACAAGAAAACAAAAACATTGGCCCGTAATCATAGTCAAGCGCTTAAATCGGCTTTTTTTGAAACTAAAAATCTTTTATTATCTATTTTGCTTTATTATTAGAATTAAAGCCAATTTTAAGCTTATTTCGTGAATGGTAACACTTAGCTCATGTCTGATTTGACAGATAATTAGTTTTATTCTTCCGCTGAACGAATATGGTTGTGTTTACGCTTGAACAACGCTGGGAAATATTGCGACATTACTTTGAAAATCATGGTAATGTTGCAGAATGTCATCTTTTCAGATGAAGCTCATTTTGATCTTGGCGGGTATGTAAACAAGCAAAATTGTCGCATTTGGGGCACAGAAAACCCACACGCATACATTGAAAAACCGATGCACCCAAAACGAGTAACTGTTTGGTGCGGATTTTGGTCCAGAGGCATAACTGGGCCATTTTTTTCGAAAATGAGCAAGGAGTGGCCGTTACAGTCAATGGCGATCGTTATCGGGCCATGTTAAACGAATTTTTGTTCACAAAAATTGAAGAGGAGGATATTGGCAACATTTGGTTTCAACAGGACGGAGCTATGTGCCACACAGCCGAAGCTACACTCGATGTTTTGCGCCCTGTTTTTGAAGATCGCATTAGCCGCAGAGCTGATGTCGGTTGTCCACCTCGGAGCTGCGATTTGACACCGTTGGACTATTATTTGTGGAATGCCGTCAAAAATAAGTGTTACGCCGACAAGCTAGAGACAATTGACGCTTTACAGGACAACATTCGTGAAGCCATTGGTGAAATACAGCTGCACACAATCGATAATGTGCTTAAAAATTGGACCGATCGTGTAGGCTACTGCATGGCCAGCCGAGGCAGCCATTTGAATGAAATTATTTTCCATTATTAACCGGAAGGATTGTACTTTCAAAAAAAAAAAGAAATTTGAGAAAATATTCAGTAGTTTTTTTTATAGCATTTTCAAAAAAAAAAAAAAGTTATTTGGCGGACCCTATATTAGCTTAAAAAAATGTGTGTAAATAAAATATTTGCAATTTCAAAAATATTATGCAAAATCCCTTATTTGTTGTTAAATTGGGTAAAACTAACTTCAGGTAGTTTAAATTTTAAAGCAGGCTTTAACGATTGAAGTATACTTTTACTTGTCTATAGTAGGCCTAAAGTAAACTTTTAAGAAAAGTCCACGTTAGAACTCCTAAAGTATACTTTTTTTTAAAAATGATTATTCGCCATTGCTTTTATTAAATTATTCCAAAAAATTAAAATTTTTTCCACATTCATTTCATTGTTTCCTTTGTTTCGTCCATTTATTTAAAATTTTTTTTGTTATGAGAGGGGGAAGGGGGTTCTAATTAAAGCCTTCAAAGATACAAGTAGTCTAAGTAAAAGCGTGGTAAAAGCAATATGAATTTTAAGTAGAACAATAACCATATAAATAAATAAATGAAGAAAAAAAAAATAAATTAATCGGTTTGCCGAAAAAATTTTCGACTCCCATTATTCACGACATTTCGTTCAGTGTAAACCTCGCAATATGCGTCGACACCACATCACTGTACGAAAGCTCAATTGAGACTGATTTATTATTTTAATTTTCATGCTATCTGTGTTAGAATAAGTGAGTCGCCCATGGGCGACTCTTTGCCGACCACTGTTCCATATATAAATTAACTGTTCTTTAAATTTTGAGAAAATTTTATAATTCAAGTTGATATTGAATGTTTATCTGAGTGAAAAGTTATTTGATAACAAGCTTTGAGAATGGTTTGAGATTATTTTACTTCTCGAGCTTTATTTTAATAAAAATAAACAAATATAAAAAATAAATAAATTGTATTTCAATCAAAATTCCATGGAAAACAGCTAATTTTCGCGTTAAAATGGTAAAGAAAATACAGGTTGGTTAAAAAGTTCCTACGCTCACCAAGAGATGGCACTGCTAGCTCCAAACTTTTTTTTTCTCAAGTTGGTATAACTGTCCTGAGAACATATGCAAAGTTGCAAGTCATTCTGTCAATTCTTTCTTTGTTTACAAGCCATTTGAAGTTGACGTGTCATTGATTTTTTTTAATATGGAAAAAATCGAATATCGTGCAGTCATTAGATTCCTTGTTTTGAAGGGTTTAAAAGCAAAGGAAATTTATGAACAAATGTTAGAAGTGTATAAGGAGTCCTCACCTTCAAAACGCACTGTTGAATTTTGGGCTGGTGAATTCAAACGTGGTCGTACCAGCCTTGAAGACGATCCACGCAAAGGTCATAATATGGTTGGTAAAGATCCAAGTTTGACTAAGCGTGAAATTGCTAATGCCATAGGCATCTCAGACGAACGAGTACTCCATATTTTACATGAAGAATTACGTATGAAAAAACTGTTTGGAAAGTTAGTGCCGCAGCACACATTAACAATTCAACAAAAACTGGATCGAAAACAAATTTCTCAGCGTAAGCCCAATAAAACCGACTTCTTGCGTCGTTTTATTACTATGGATGAGACTTGGATCTATCACCATGATGCCAAATTGAAACAAGAACGTTTACAGTGGACTGAAGCTGGTTGTTCAGCTCCAAAGCAGGTGAAGTCACAACGATCAGCAAAGAAGGTTATAGCATCAGTTTTTTGGGATGCAAAAGGAATTTTGTTGATTGATTATCTTCAGAAAGGTAAGACAATCAACTCTGAATATTATTGCAGCCTTTTGGATCAGCTGGATGAAAAAATTCGTGAGAAAAGACCTGGTTTAAAGAAGAAAAAAATAATTTTTCATCAAGACAATGCACCTGCTCACAGAAGTGTTTTGACGATGGCTAAATTCAAAGAATTAAAGTACGAATTGCTTAAACATCCACCGTATTCACCATATTTGGCTACTATCTCTTCAGAAATCTCAAACAATTCCTTCGTGCAAAGCATTTTTCGTCGAATAAAGAGGCAGCCGTAGACGGTTATTTTGCAGAGCTTCCGGAAAACCATTATAAGGATGGGATAAAATTATTGGAAGTTCATTGGAACAAGTGTATTGAGCTTCTAGGAGATTATATTGAATAAAAAATATATTTCGTATCAAAAACAGTATTCTTTCATTTCAAGCGCAGGAACTTTTCAACCAGCCTGTAAATGTTGATACTATTTAGTGCTCATCGGCCTTAGTATGTGTAAATCTTAGTAAAACCTTAAGTATTTCAATAAAAATTGTAATATGTTAATTAAAAATAAACATTATTTAATAATTTTTCGTGGTTTAAAATAATGAACACCATTTTTGTCGCTGTTTTAATTGCAATATTATAAGGAATTAATGTTCATTTAAAGAAAATCACGAACACACGGGTTTTAATGGCAGAAATCTCTTGTTAAATAATCAAATTTAGGTAAGTAATGCTTGCAAGAATTTTTCACTTTTGCACATTATATTCTTTATTTTGTGAATTAATGCGTATATATGACGTTGCATTTCATTATTTAAAGTAATAAAATAAACGCATTGTTTCATAATTTTTAAGATTTTTTTTTTCACTGAAAGAAAGTCCTTAAATACTGTTAGATTTTTTTCTTAAAGTTTTTTCCGACAAATTCGTTAGTTTTTCATTCCCATATTATAAAATCATAGAAATTATACCTACAAGTCAATTTCGAACCATTAAGCTTTCGGACCCTGTCTTTTTTGGACTTAAACACAAACAGTCCTGAAAACTGTATTCGTATAAAACTCTAAGATTCTTAACACATTATCATGCAAAAACTGTATTGAAAATCACTCTCATATATTTTTCAGTTAAAAATTTGAGTAAAGTTTGAGAAGACATGAAGTATCAAGAAATTTATTATCCAAGAGGCATAGCAGAATCGTAAAGTGATCATAAAAAGAAAGTTAATTTTACAAAAATCATACATTTTTGTTATTTACATCACTTTTTTTCTCCTTTAAGAGATAGTTTTCACATCTGTTGGAAATAATAACTATTGTATAATCAAGAACCGAAAAACGATATTTAAAATAAAATGTATCTTTATTATTTTGCAATTCTCATTTATTATTATGTTAAGTATTTTTTTAAGTGTAAATTTTTAAATAAAAAATCTAAAACAACATTTAAAATTCTTAAAAACAAAATTGAGGTTTATATGAGAAATACAATTGAAATATAATAGAAAAATAACATTTTTCTCGATTTGAGAAATACAGGTGTTTCGAGGCAATCTCAATCCTTTTTCTCTAGTCTTTATCAATTTGATAAATGCGCTTGAGCTCTAACAGCCGTTTTTATGGAGAACGCTATTATTTTGAAATTGAGAATACAAATTCTCAATGCTATTTTCAAGTGTAACATCTGAGATTTATTCAGTATCAATAGTAAATGTTTGTTGGGTTGTTTATTTTTAAAATAATAAAAAATTTATAGAGAACCTTCCAAGTTTTCACTACATGTTTATTTTACATTAAGTGTTTATTTGAGTACAAAATAAAATAACATATTTAATTTTATTTTTAATATATTTATATCACACGAGACGATTTATGTGGAATTTTTTCGAATTGGCAGCTCTGGTAGAGTGAGAAAAAAAAATTATTCTCAAAAACAAACAACCAACGAAAACAAATGTGAATGTATGTGTGTGGGGATCTCTGCTTTAGATGTTAATTATACCCTCCACCATATATGGTGAGGGTATATATCAGTTTGTCATTCCGTTTGTAATATGTCGAAATATAGATTTAAGACCCCATAAATTATATATATTCGTGATCCTTATGCAATTTTAAGTCGATTTAGCGATGTCCGTCTGTCTGTCTGTTGAAATTACGATCACGACGCGAAGACGCAAGCGGGGGTGCCTATTTTTACCCAGATTATTGAACATCCTCCCGAGCAGTTTGGTATTTAAAATGAGCAAAATCGGTCAAGCGGTTCAAAAGTTATGAGTGAAAATGTGAAGGTACCTCTAAATTTTCCATACAAATTTGTACAATTTTTCTGTATCTATTTTTTTTTCTGTTAAGTAAGTAAAAATGTTATTAAGTCTTCTTATTGTTCGATTACATTTATTGTCTTACATACTATGATAACTAAGTTAACTTAAAAATGAGCAATGTTAAAGTCGTTAACAGAGCAGACCTTTGTAAATAACATTGCTAAAACTAAATAACAAAAGTTCGTTACATAAATTGGTAAAACATATTCATATTACAGTTCATGCAAAATTTAGTAAATACGTATATCATCTTCATCCCCTTTGGTGGAGGGTATTCAAAGATTCGGCACAGCCGAATTTAGCCCTTTTTTACTTGTTTTTTTATAAAAACTAATATCAATTTTCGAATTTAATAAAATTTTTGAAAATAAAACTTAGGATTTTATAAAATTTGTAATATGAGAAGTGGCTCAGTTGTTTTTGCCCACACTCGTTGTAAATTTCCTATCTTTCGTAAAAAACGAATAAGAAAAATATGGAAAAAGTCAGTATATTTGAGGCAGCGTCTTAACTAGAGTTTGTATTTCGGCTATAACCGTAACCTAAACCGCGTTCGTTTGCGTTCAATTGCTGAATATATTCAAATATTCGTCGCTGATATTAAATCAATCAAACCACATGCTTCTTGTTGGGTCTCTGATTTAATCATCGGTCGTTTTCATACCAATGATGTTGTTCATATCCGTTCTGTTCAAAAATCATTATTTTGATGTATAATAAATTAGAAAAAGCAGAAATGAGCGCCTATGAGTTTATTCATGATTAATTGCATTACAATTAGGGTGATCAATTATTAGACTTTTTCCAAGAACCGGTTTTTCAAATAGTTAAAATTTAAAAACCCCGGTTTCAATTTTTCAAATATAGAAAAAACCAGTCACCGGGTTTTTCCCTATCTATATTTCGGAAAAAAACATTCAAATATGTATTAAAAATTTATTTAAACCAATTCATAGAAATTTTATATAAAGTTTAAAACATAACAAAAACAAGATAAAATTATTTAAAAAATAAAAAAAAACAAACAAGAACAATTCATAGAATTTTAAATTTAGGTTTTTTAAAAACAAATAGAAGATCAAATTATTTTATGAATAATTTAAAACAGTATAAATATTTTACATAAAAGAGACTGTTTTTTAAGAATCATCGTTGTTGTGAAGTTGTCTTTTAAAGCAATCTTTCAAGAATAAAATGGAGTTTAAATGTTTAGGAGAATATCTGTTTTTTCTTTAGATTTGATAAAACTAGATACCGAAAATGCTATTTCACTTAATGTACTAACGAGTAGGAGATATACGAGTAGTTAACGCTTGGCAAGCTTTTCAGATCTTTTATGACATTTGTCTAAATATGAAAAGTCATCTGAAATACTTTGTTGATTATCAGTGTTGGCAGGCAATACCACTAAAATACCGTTTTCGATTCAATACCCTTTCAACTGACTATCATATACCGTTACCGACATAACTGAAAAAATCGTTAACCTTAAAATACCATTACCGAATTAATATAAAATAGCGTTATCCTTAAAATACCGTTACCGAAATAATAGAGAATATCGTTACCCTTGAAATAACGTTACCGAAATAGTAAAAATAGCGATACCCTTAAAATACCGTTACCAAAATAACTAAAATATCTTTACCCTTAAAATACCGTTACCGAAATAATAGAAATAACTCAACCCTTAAAATACCAATACGTTTTTTAATTACTTTAAGTCGTATTGTTAACTATACGAACGCTTTTTGTATTGTCAACACTACGGCAACAATTTTTTTTAGGTAATGTCTACACAAGTTATGATCTTGTTTACAAGGTGTCTTCAAATGCAAAAAAAATTTGCCTTGATATTTGAAAATTAAGCACAAAGCTGTGCCGAATCTTTGAATCCTCTCAACAAATATCCTAAAAAAATGTTCTCTACAGGGTTTGATACAAATAATTTAAGAAAACGTTTGAAGTAAAAATATGAAGGTGAAAAAAATTTTTGAGGTTAAAAATTTTTTTGGATGTGAAAACCACTTTTTGGTGGGAAAAAAATTGAGGTTAACAAAATTTTTTCAGGTAAAAAAATTTCGAGGTAAAAAAATGTTTTGTGGTGAAAAAAATTTTGTGGTGAAAAAAATTTTTTGAGGTGAATACAAAATATTATTCACCTCTAAGCGACTGGTGAAAAAATATGAGAAAATATATTATGTACCAGACGCTACTATGAAATTGTAATAAAATACACCAATTTGTATGGAAAATTTATAGGTACCCTCACATTTTCATTCATAACTTTATATAAGCATGTACTTTAGAGTGGTCCAAAAAGACATCAACGTCTGAATTTGCAATCTCCACAATGTTGCCTCTTTTCCTTAATGTCTAAAAACCCTCTGTGCCAAGTTTCAGCTAAATTCGTTTATATTTACATTTATAGTTACATTTTAACAATTAGTAATTTGTCGGAGTAATTTATACAAAAAGTGGGTTGACTTTAAATTTAATTATTTTTGAAACTATGTATACGCTAGAATTTAACAAAATTTTCCAGTACAGTCCTAATTAATTAATGTTTAAAAAAGGAATATGAGACCAAAATTTTTAAAAGTTCAGTAACATTTAATTATTTCGCGATTTTTTTTAAATTCATACATAAAAATACATATTTTAGTAAAAATATCAAAATTTTCTGAAAAGATGCAAGTAAAAATTAAACTTGCTAACGCCATATATGAGTAAATTTCTCAAATCTGATCTTAATTTTTATGAAGATTACGAATCTGCAATCAAATTTGAAAGGATAACAGTTATCCTTGTAACTGAACGTAAAACTTTACTTTTTTAAATTTTGTATGTATTATTCGATCCCTTTGTTTTTAATTATATATTTTTTAAATTTTATAGGCTCGAGATCATAATTACTAACGAATAGTAAACACTACATTTTTATAAATGGAAAAAATTGTTAGGATCAGCACTAGAGGGAGTGCACACTTTCGACCTGAGTGACCAGGTCATCGTCAGCCTCCTTATGAACCACCCAACCCACAAACAACTCATGGTTTTGAACAGGCTTGAATATCACACACTCTAAGGAAAACGACTATGCGAAATTCCTGATTACCCGTACAGATGAGCCTTTTTCCATCATTTTAGAGAATTACCCCTAGCAACCATCTTCCAATTTCGAAGCACAAATTGACAGGGTTGCCATTCCAACTATTAATGCTTCCATATCTGGAAACGAATTGGGAATCTTTTTAGTTTTTCGCTATTATTTAGCGTATTAAAATTAAATTGTTAACAAAAATCCTGTCCCACATAAGAAGATATTCCGTGGATAAATAATGATTCAAAATATAATTTTGCGTGGAAGCAAATAAAAGCAAATTTCTTGATTAAAGTGCAACAATTTTTGTATGAATTTCCTACTTACCAAGGGCTTTTATTAGACAAGACATTATTTTTAATTTTTGAAAGGATAATAGTTATCCTTGTAACTAATCGTAAAATTTCACTTTTTTTCATGGATGGTAACCGAAACAAATGCGGTTATCGGTAAGGGTTACGCTATTTTCTATTATTTCGGCACCGTTATTTTAAGGATAACGATTTTTTCAGTTATTTCGGTAACAGTATTTTAGGGATAAAGATTTTTTCAGTTATTTCGGTAACGGTATTTTAGGGATAACGATTTCTTCAGCTATTTCGGTATCGGTATTTTAGTGATAACGGTATTTTTTATTTTAGCGATAACGTTATTTCACTTATTTCGGTATCGATATTTTAAGGGTAACGTTATTTTTGTTATTGCGGTATCGGTATTTTAGTGATAACGCTAGTTTCAATGCACACCGATATATTTAAGGTCCGATGTTGAATGTGAACCACACCTAAATGTCAAGTTTTTTCCTGCATTTCATTTGACATTTATCAATTTCAGACTAACTCAATTTGAACCATGGAAAGATACACAATCGAGCAACGCGTTAAAGTTATTCAGGCTTATTATGAAAATGGGCGTTCAAATCAAAATGCACTTTGTGATTATTTTGGTCAGCATAATCGACCAAATGTCTCCACAATCGGGATAATTGTGCACATATTTCTGCAAATCGGGTCTGTAGGAAATGATAAAATATCTGCCAAGTTCGTTCTGCGGAAAACATTGCTGTTGTTCGCGACTCGCCGTCGGTGTTCGCTATCGCGAGATCATAACGGAATTCTTGAAGCCAGAAATTGAGGATATGGATGTGCACGATATGTGGTTTCAACTGGACGGTGCCACTTACCACACAGCTAACGAAACAATGGCTCTTTTGCGCGACAAATTCAATGGCCGTGTTTTCTAACGTGGTGGCGATGTCAATTGGCCGCCTAGATCATGTGATTTGACACCGTTGGACTTCTTTCTTTGGGATGAGATAATTCGGCACATTAACGGCATAGAACCTCAATTATTCCTCAGCGTCATCGAAAATTTGGACCGTCGGATGGAGGTGTGCCGCCGAGGTCGTGGCGGCCACTTGGCCTATAGTTTGTTCCATACATAATTGAACCATACCATATTATAATAATAAACAGAAATGACAATAATTTCCTAAATAATTTGTGTTTTATTCAAAATCAACTTCGACCCTTAAAATTTAACCACCCTTTAGATATATTTATGTACAGAGAATATATTTTTGAATCTTGTTACTTCACAGCGGCCCCTTGCAGAAATATCTATAACTAACAAAAACATTTTTTCATAATGAACCACAGATGGTTTGAAATTAATTGGCAAAAAGTAAGTAGGTCTGAGTAAAAATAATTAATCTGGCACAATATTTATTCATTTCCAATTTTATATTCCTTAATATCTTATTTAATCCGAAAAATGGCAGATTCAGAAATATATTAGAGGATTTAGAAGGATCTGAATTGATCCGAAAAACGGCAGATTAAATTAGACCCAACAATATATTTATAAAGTAATATCCAAATTTATCCGCAAAAAGTCAGATCGAATTGTATTAGATTAGATCCAACAATATAAAATACGCGAAAACTACCCCTTTTCCAATTGTATTTCAGAAATAGTCAATTGTATTTCAGAAATTGGCAATTGTATTTCAGAAATAATCAATTGTATTTTAGAGTAGTGAATTGTATTTCATAAATAGTCAATTGAATTCAGAATAGTCAATTGTATTTCAGAAATAATCAATTGTATTACAAAATAGTCGATTGTGTTTTAAAAATAGTGTCTAAACACGAGTTAAGACATAATATATTAAATTAGAATTAAACCCAAAATTAATTTTTTTATTAAATTAGAATTTAAATTAAAATGAATTTTTTTATTACATTAGAATTGTAACCAAAATAAATTTTGTACGATATAAGAGAATTAAACATGTACTACCTTAATTAACTGAAAAATAACGAAGTCGTTAGCAAAGGTACGGGAGTTTTCCAGTATTTTTCGGGTTTGGCATAACATTATTGAAAATTAAATTTTCATTTTAAATGTCAAAATTTTACCTACCAATCCTTAAAAAATAAATGTTTTTTTCATTTATTTGAAATTATTTCCGTTTTTGCATTTTTTGTTTTTTTTAATATACTCGTAAGATACAAAATGTTTGTATGCATATGAAGCTATAATCACTTTTTGTGTGAATGTGTTTGTATATGTATGTGTATGTGTGTTTATGAAGTTCTTGTAATTTGTATTGAAAAATTTTGTATATATACAACCAATTTAAATAAAAAAACAAATTGAAATTTTTTGAATATTTTTTTTTGAAACAGACAGCAAACAAAATTTAAATTTGTACCTTAGACCTATGATTTGTACACTTGAGCCAGTCACGTAACGTTTCATTTTGCACTAGATCTGATACACATCACGTAGTATCCAACATGAGAATAGTTATGTGTAAGATAATTCTAACCTGTTCTGTTGCGCTTTCACTTACACCAATGCAGTGATATGGTACCCTAAACGAGGTCAGCGATATGTCGCAAGTAGCTTAAAAGGTAGAAATTGCCACCTCCTATGACAAGCCCGTGTTAAAGTTACCGGTTACTTTCATATAAGAGAACCAACTCGAGGACCGGTTTCTGTCACAAAGTTCCGGTCAGGTGACTAACTCTGTGACCTAATTAAAACAAAAATGTCTTTTGTAGTTAATAATTAGTGGGTTTTTTTAACTCGATCACACGAACGTGTGAACTGAACAAGAAACAAAATCATAAAAGCAAGAACCACCTAGCTATCCTTTTCTTTTTTTAATAACAGACTCTGGACCCCTGGACTTCTACTTAAAATATAACAATAGGTAGTAGGGTAACCCAATACATTTTTAAACTAGTTTGGTTTTACTCCTTGGGGTCGCCAGTGATACAGTATGAGGAAAAAAAAATAGATACATACTTGACATAAAAAAACCTGACATACCAAAAAATACCTGACATAAAAAAAATAACGGTATTCCATAGCAAACATATTTAAATGAAATGGGATTCCAAAGTACAAGTATTTGTCCATAATAAGCAATAATAATGCCAATAACGCATCTTCGCTCTCAGGGGTACCTAGTCACGTTTTAAGGGACATTGGCTCTATTTTTCGCTTTCAGTACTAGTTGCGTATTTATTGTGTAGAATATAAAATGTTAAAAACAGTATGGCCTTTAATTTGATGTATGACACGGGCAAATAGCTTTAGCCGTTCCAGAGATATGGGTCGCCGAAGTCGCCAAACTGCCAAAAAATCGAGATTTTCAAAACTTTGAGGCCCCAGTTGCACGGGTTAACATCTTCCAATTGTGCTCAAACTTTGGTAATCTTAAAATCTAACTAAATGAAACATGTTAGGGGGTGCCCCCAAAAAAAAACAGAGATCGATTTTTTAAAACTACCCTAGTACACATATTGTATATAGAAAAAAATATATTTAAAATAAAAAAGGCCAAAAAAGGCAAAAGTGAAAAAAAGGTTTGAGAAAAAATAAACATATATTTCTAATATTTTTATCAGGCTCAAGATCATAATTTTTTTTAATGTTACTAACGAATAGTAAACACTTATTTATTTTATAAAATGGAAAAAATTGTAAGGATCAGCGCTAGAGGGAGTGCATACTTTCGACCCGAACGACCAGGTCATCTTCAGCCTCCTTCTGAACCACCCAACACAAATAACTCATGGTTTTTGAACAGGCATTTATATCACACTCTAAGGAAAATGACTATGTGAAATTACATTTTTTATTAGTGAATGATTACCTGTACAAATGAGCTTTTTCCATCTATTTATATAAATACCCTTTGGCAATCATCCACGATTCTGGAAGCACAAATTGACAGGGTTGCCATTCCAATTGTTAATGTTTCCATTTCTGGGAACGAATTGGGTATCTGGCATACTAATATTTTTCCCTCCACAACATATTTAAGTGTTGTTTGTTATATTAGATTATTAATTACATCGTGCCCTATGTTTTTTATATGTAAATTTTGTATATTATTTGATCTATCTGTTTTAATTATATATTTCTAATATATTTATCAGGCTCAAGATCAAATCCTTAAGCATAATTTACACCCACACATGTGTGGTTTTCAAAAATATCTAAAAATCAAGTCAGACTAACGACTTACGTCCATGTGTAGGACACTTAAATAGCTTCTCACCAATATTAATTTCATAGACCGAGCTCGCTCCATAGAGCCACAGTGGGCCAAATCCTTAAGCATTATTTATACCCACACATGTGTGGTTTTCAAAAATATCTAAAAATCAATTCAGACTAACGACTTATATCCATCTATAGGACACTTACATAGCTTCCCACCAATATTAATTTCATAGACCGAGGTCGCTCCATAGAGCCACAGTGGGCCAAATCCTTTAGCATTATTTATACCCACACATGTGTGGTTTTCAAAAATATCTAAAAATCAATTCAGACTAATGACTTACATCCATGTGTAGGACACTTTATTAGCTTCTCACCAATATTGATTTCATAGACCGAGCTCGCTCCAAAGAGCCACAGTGGGCCAAATCCTTAAGCATTATTTATACCCACACATGTGTGGTTTTCAAAAATATCTAAAAATCAATTCAGACTAACGACTTACATCCATGTGTAGAACACTTAAATAGCTTCTCACCAATATTAATTTCTTAGACGAAGTTCGCTCCATAGAGCCACAGTGGGCCAAATCCTTAAGCATTATTTATACTCACACATGTGTGCTTTTCAAAAATATCTAAAAATCAATTCAGACTAACGACTTACATCCATGTGTAGAACAATTAAATAGCTTCTCACCAATATTAATTTCATAGACCGAGCTCGCTCCATAGAGCCACAGTGGGCCAAATCCTTAAGCTATATTTATACCCACACAAGTGTGGTTTTCAAAAATATCTAAAAATCAATTCAGACTAACGACTTACGTCCATGTGTAGGACACTTAATAAACTTAAATAATTCAGAGGCCATTTTTTTTTTGGTATTTAAATTTTTTTTAACATAATATATGTGCTAATAATTTGTTGATGATCCACACTTATGTTTTTTAGCTGCATTTGATATTTTGTCGTTACGTCATAATATATTTAACTCTTACGTCAAGACATATTTAACTTCACTCTATTACGTCATTACATATTTAACTGACATATTTATCTTCACAGACTTTAAAAAGTGCAATAATTTGAAAAAAAAAATTGTTTTCATGAAAAAACTGGTAAACAGTAAAGAATCACAAAAACTGGGATAAAAAATTAAACTGTTTACGTGGCAGCACTAAATAAACCAAATTTAATGTTTTTCAACACTTTAGCAACTTTGAAAATGTTGCCCTCTTATTTAAAAATTTTGCCGCTGAACTCAGTACCATGTTGAATTTCTCTTAATAAATTATATACTTTTTGGTCTCAATTGAGCTCTCTTACAGTAAGGGGGTGTCGACGCATATCAAAAAGTATATAATTTTCTATAGAGTATTTTCCCGCTCTACCAGAAATTCAACATGGTACAGAGTTCAGCGGAAACATTTTTAAATGAGAGGGCAACATTTTCAAAGTTGCTAAAGTGTTGAAAAACATTAAATTTGTTGTATGCAGTGCTGCCACATAAACAGTGTAATTTTTTATCGCAGTTTTTGGGATTCTTAACTGTTTACCAGTTTTTTCATGAAAACATTTTTTTTTTTAAATCATTGCATTTTTTATAGGTTTTTAGTTATATGTTGCAACAATTAATAGCATATTTATTCTCTTTATTATATATTTTTACCATAGAAATGGGAAATAATGGATATGAATAGACATAGTTGGTCAATGTGTGTGTACACACTTTAATACTTTTCATGTCACAATGTTATGTTTGAATTCGTAAATATTTTTTAACACAATTGCAACTTTTTGTTGTATTTTTTTACTTTATTAGACATGTCTAATTTTATTAAAAATAAATAGTATATTGAACAAATATTATATTTTTATATGAAAAATCTGAAAAAACAATCTCTAGCATCCCAAAAACGGCAAAAAAAATAGTTAAATTTGGTTATATGGCAGCACCGCTTAACATTACTAAAAGTTGCCGACCAAAACTCACCTTTGTTGCCGCCAAACTATGTTCGTGTTCTAAGAGAGTACTAAAAAGTTCGTGAGAGAGAAACATAGAAAATTACATACTTTTTGCGCATATTGCGAGCATTACACTGAACGAAATGTCATGAATAATGGGAGTCGAAAATTTTTTCGGCAAACCGATTTATTTTTATTTCTTCATTTATTTATTTATATGGTTATTTATTTACATAAAATTAATATTGCTTTCCCCAAGCTTTAACTTGGAAACTACTTGTGTCTTTGAAGGCTTTAATCAGAATCC
Organism: Eustalomyia histrio; assembly: GCA_949748255.1. NCBI lineage: Eukaryota > Metazoa > Arthropoda > Insecta > Diptera > Anthomyiidae > Eustalomyia > Eustalomyia histrio. The sequence goes on from OX456523.1 coordinate 84,450,220, forward strand.
CTCCTCCCCCCTCTCATAATAAATAATAATTTAAATAAATGGACGATACAAAGGAAATAATCAAATGAATGGGGAAAAAACAATTTTTTTAAATAACTTAATAAAAACAATGGCGCATATTCGTTGGCAAAATAAAGTATACTTTAGGTTTGCAAAATAATGAAAGCAAAATTATATCAATAAATAAGGGCTTTTGTATTATATTTATTTAGTTAAAAAAATTTTATTAATAAAAGTACACTTTTCTATCCCTCTTTTATAAAGTTTTTTCTTTTCACATTTTGCAATTGCAAATCTTTTATTTACACACTTTCCATTTTTTCGGCTAATATAAAATCAGCTGATCAATGTTGCCACTTACTTATTTTTGGTACAAAATGTATGCGGTCAATTGGTACATTTGATGTGATACCCATTTAAAGCCGATTAAACTTAAAACTGGCTTTAATTCTGACTGTAATAGCAAAATAGATAATAAAAGGTGTTTATTTAAAGTCGTTTAAGAAAAAAACCGACTTTAGTGCTTGCTTTCTTGTGCTTTGTTTTTTTATTTGCTCGTTAATTTTTTGTTATGCTTTTGTTTAAGTAAAACTGTAGGAAAATTACAAACATATTCCTTTCAGTGCATTTAGAGAGGAAGAGAGCATCTCACCCATACAATGACAACAATATGGTTGGACTAGTGTGCCGACCTCTGCTCTAAACCAGTGGTCGGCAGAAAGAGAGAATATGAATGTATTGGTGTTTTACACCGTAAGAAATTATTTTATCTTTCTAGATAAATGAATAAATGAATTAATCGATAAATTAAATTAAAATAGTTCATGTTTTTGTTTTCTCTATTATAAAAAATAATTCATAATAATGATTATAATAATTTTTTGATTGCATACAAGGCACTCTGCCTCATTTAATATAGTATGGTGCAAAACCAAGGACCCTAAGAGGCTAAGTTTTTCTGAAAATCGGCTAAGAATGTTGTGGTTTCGGCTAAGAATTTTTATAGTCACATCATTTGGCATCATGGCATCATGGGTGGCTAAAAATTTTGTAGTTTGTTCATCCTGGTTTCAAGGGTCCTTGGCAAAACTATAAACAATGAGTAGTTTTTAAATAAAATGGTTCGCTACAAAAAACAGTGCACTATTTTAAAATTTTAAATTAGGCAAAAACATTGTTAAAGTGTCCACTTGAGAGAGGCTAGACAGTATTTTTTGTTTGCACTTTTGTTTTCGTAAAATTGTTGTTATTGTGCGAGCGCCTATTTTGCTCCATGTAAAAAAACGGTGCATAACTATAAACAATAAGCAAAAAAAGTCAAAAGTACACTCAGTAAAGAGAAAACATTAATCAATTTTAATTTTTTTATTCCGTAAAAGCTCCTTTAACACTAATGCAATGAAACATTCGATTGGGCATTGAATCAACCAGGTTTTTCAGCGATTGCCCGTTTAAATTGTCCCATTCTCGAGAAATGGCTGCTTTAAGCTCATTTACACTTTCATATTGCTTATTAGCTGCATAAACGCGCCTAGTTAGAATTCCCCAAAGGTATTCGATGGGGTTTAAATCCGGAGAGCACGCTGGTCAGTCGAGCTTTTGTATATTTTGGGCACGTAGCCAAGTCAGAGTTTTCTTACTGACATGTATGAATGCATAACCTAGTTGAAATTTCCAATTTTTACCCCGATTTTCATTAAAAAATGGGATAGGACACTGTAGCACATTTATGTAGTCGATACTTTTCATTTTGGTCGACACGAATTGCAGTTTGAGAGCACCATCCCTTGAAAATGCTACCCAAACCATTACTGATCCACCCCCAAAATTCCTTTTTGAGAAATACTGGGGCTCCGTTCTTAGATCGCGCCAATAAGAGTGGAAACCATCAGGACCATCTTAGTTCCACTTCTTTTCGTTGGAAAATATTACCTTTAAATTAATATATTAGAGCAAAGCGTATGTTTTCACACTTGGTTTCTAATAACCTTATCCCAGTCCGTACTCATATTTTCTCGGGCAAAGCAGAGGCGACGATCCTTATGGCTGCTTGTCAAACGGGGAGCAGGCTTCATTTTTTGATGAAGCAGATAAGGAGTGTTCTTAATTAAGCGAAGAATAGTCCATTTTGTAACCTTATTGTGGCATATACTTGCTCTCTTGAAAGTTAGCGTACTACTCAAAAAGTATATAATTTTCTATAGAGTATGTTTCTCTCTCACGAACTTTTTAGTACTCTCTTAGAACACGAACATAGTTTGTCGGCAACAAAGGTGAGTTTTGGTCGGCAACTTTTAGTAGTGTTTAGCGGTGCTGCCATATAACCAATTTTAACTATTTTTTTTGCCGTTTTTTGGGATGCTAGAGATATTTCAGATTATTTCATAAAAAAAATATTTATTTTATTTTATTCATGTATTTTTTCAGATTTTTCATATAAAAATATAATATTTGTTTAATATACTATTTATTTTTACTAAAACTAGACATGGCTAGTAAAGTAAAAAAATACAACAAAAATTTGCAATTGTGTTAAAAAAAGTTACGAACTCAAACATAACATTGCGACATGAAAAGTATTAAAGTGTGTACACACATTGACCAACTATGTCTATTCATATCCATTATTTCCCATTTCTATGGTAAAAATATATATTAAAAAAAGAATAAATATGCTATTAATTTTTGCAACATATAACTAAAAACCTATAAAAAATGCAATAATTTGAAAAAAAAAAATTGTTTTCATGAAAAAACTGATAAACAGTTAAGAATCCCAAAAACTGGGATAAAAAATTACACTGTTTATGTGACAGCACTGCATACACCAAATTTAATGTTTTTCAACACTTTAGCAACTTTGAAAATGTTGCCCTCTCATTTAAAAATGTTGCCGCTGAACTCTGTACCATGTTGAATTTCTGGTAGAGCGGGAAAAATACTCTATAGAAAATTATATACTTTTTGTACTACTGAATGAAATAATTCTATTTTTTGTGCTCTTAGCTGTGAGATTTGTTGACATTCGTGTAGTGTATGTGTAGATTGCTGATTGTGTTCGAACCCTGAGTGCCGATCACTGCTCTAAACCAGTGATACCCATACACATACATTCTCATTTATGTTTGTGTTGGTTGTTTGTTTTTGAGCGTAATTTATTTTTTCTCACTCTACCAGGGTTGCCAAGACATATTTGTCGCTGTCCCCGAACAAATTCGAAAAAAAACCCATACAATCGCCACGTGTGAATATGTTACGAAATATATTTTTTTATTCAATATAATCTCCTAGAAGCTCAATACCCTTGTTCCAATGATCTTCCAATAATTTTATCCCATCCTTATAATGGTTTTCCGGAAGCTCTGCAAAATAACCGTCTGCGGCTGCTATGGCCTATTCATTCGACGAAAAATGCTTTCCACGATTGAATTGTTTGAGATTTTGGAAGAGATAGTAGTCACTGGGAGCCAAATCTAGTGAATACGGTGGATGTTCAAGCAATTCGGACTTTAATTCTTTGAATTTAGCCATCGTCAAAACACTTTTGTGAGCAGGTGCATTGTCTTGATAAAAATGTTTTTTTATTCTTTAAGCCAGGTCTTTTCTCACGAATTTTTTCATCCAGCTGATCCAAAAGGCTGCAATAATATTCAGAGTTGATTGTCTTACCTTTCTGAAGATAATCAATCAACAAAATTCCTTTTGCATCCCAAAAAACTGATGCCATAACCTTCTTTGCTGATCGTTGTGACTTCACCTGCTTTGGAGCTGAACAACCAGCTTCAGTCCACTGTAAACGTTCTTGTTTCAATTTAGGATCATGGTGGTAGATCCAATCTCATCCATGGTTATAAAACGACGCAAGAAGTCGGTTTTATTCGGCTTAAAACGCTCCTAATTACGCTGAGGAATTTGTTTTCGATCCAGTTTTTGTTGAATTGTTAATGTGTGCGGCACTAACTTTCCAAACAGATTTTTCATAGGTAATTCTTCATGTAAAATATGGAGTACTCGTTCGTCTGAGATGCCTATGGCATTACCAATATCACGCTTAGTCAAACTTGGATCTTCACATACCATATTATGTACCTGTTCTATGATTTCTGCTGTGGTTGCAGTTTTTGGTCGTCCTACGCGTGGATCGTCTTTAAGGCTGGTACGACCACGTTTAAATTCACCAGCCCAAAATTCAATGGTGCGTTTTGAAGGTGAGGACTCCTTATACACTTCAAACAATTGTTCATAAATTTCCTTTGATTTTAAACCCTTCAAAACAAAGAATCTAATGACTGCACGATATTCAATTTTTTCCATATTAAAAAAATGAATGACACGTCAACTTCAAATGGCTTGTAAAAAAAGAAAGAATTGACAGATTGACTTGCAACTTTGCATGTGTTCTCAGGACAGTTATACCAACTTGAGAAAAAAAAAGTTTGGAGCTAGCAGTGCCATCTCTTGGTGAGCGCATGAACTTTTCAACCAACCTGAATTTTATATTCAAATAAACACTTAACGTAAAATAACTATAACATGAAAGCTTGAAAAGTTCTATATAATTGTTTTCTTATATTAAAAATAAACAAAAATAAGCCTGTTCTGTAAGATTCTTGTCAATCATTAATTATTTTTGAATATAAAGCTTTTTAAGATTTAAAACGCAAATAATGAGTTTTAGTTATTTAATAATTTTTCATGCTCGTCATACTCGTAAGCGACAATGCCTTTCTTTCAATATTTATCTTATTATAAGAATCAAGTTGATTTTAATAATTATAGATCAAAGGACATAAATAACTTTGAATAATTACATTTCGAATCAAAGAATCAAATCGATTTTGATTCCCGTATCAAAAAATAATTATTTTGATTTTCTAATATGATTTGATTCGCGAATTAAAATATTTTTTTATAATCACTATTAACTTAATTTCAAACTGAAGAGTTTCATAGAATTTTTATAACACAGTCTCCTCGGGATGTCTTCGGGATCTGGCATATTTTTACTATCGGAGTATTTGTCCGTTTTACCCTATTTCATTTATTTTTCGAGACACCATTCATTTCAAAAAATTAACATTTTATAAAATGGCGAATATCTAGTAAACTAAGCGCGATTTGCAAGTAAATTTTAATGGTTTTTTATTCAAATCAAATCAAATTATTATTTTTTTTAATTTTTGAATTAAAAGTAGAATTATTTCTGAAATGATTTTATTCAATTAAATAAAAAAAATTCAAATGAAATTATTTAATCAACTATGATTTTAAATCTGATTTAATAAATTGATTTATAAGTAATTGAATCAAATTGCTGATTTACAAAAATAATTATTTTTTTCGGGAATTAATTCAATAAAGATTTATCTTTTTCGAGGTCCGATTACACAGCATACTAATCATTCAGCTTTACCGAAGTAATTTTCGGCAAATAAAAAGCATATTTCCATTCTATATTAAAAATTTTGATCAGTCTTGTCTAGTAATAATCGACTTCAAAACCTGCTCCTATGAATAATCTAAGATCATAATGGCAACCCTGATTATAATAAACAAGCGACTACACAACCTGCGCACATGAATACTCAAATGAGACTAAATTCATATTTTTATTTATTAAAAATACAAATTATCTTCTCATGCTCTCTTCATTTGTGAGAGAGCATTCGCACATGTGCGGTGTTTTTAGGATTTCTGCTCTAAACATAGTAAGAACATTATCATGAACACAGCTAAGAATTTTATAGAGAGAGTACTGACAATAAGTGATGTAGAATTTCATAGAAGAAACATTATAAAGATCAGAGGGTCAATTCTCGTTCTGTGAAACGGTGAAATGAAAAGTTTTTTCACGTGTTCATAGTACTTTTGATTCGCGTTCTGTGAAAAAAATGTAAAGAAATATCAAAACGTTTTCATATGAAAAAAAAGTGGAACGAAACAAGATTTTTTCAGGATTGCACAGCACTGGCGATTCTTGTTTTGTGTAACAGTGCAAACAACTGTCAAAATATTTTCATATGAAATAATTGTTTACACAGAGTATATATAAGTGAAAAAACATGGAGAAGATTGTAAGAGGAAAGCGTGCCAGCGAAAGCCAAAAGGAGTATTTAATTAATTATTGAGAAAAGCTTGTGGACATTGCAAACGATAAGTAAGTAGCTTAATAACCATAATCACACTTTTATTAATTCCATATTTACAGATTTGTAACCGCAGATGGTGCCAAATTTAGAGACGAAAAGTGTAACGAATTAGCGGCGAGCCTTAACAGTTTTAGTGCGACCCAAAAGGAGAGTGAAAAATGGCAAAAGTATGGCATATTTATTTATAGTTTATTTATATTCTTTATGAAATTTTTTTTAAGTAGACTTTATACGCGCACCAAATATAGTTCACTTAAAGTAAGCCGATATAAATACATGAAGTGCTTGTCGGTTGTCATCTTGAATGGATTGTGGTCAGCACGAAGTATGCGTCTCAGCACTCAAAAAATTCCTATAAATTATTAAATTATTTACTGCAATGAAATGCTTGTAACATCATTGTCTTACCTTTGTTCATCCGGAATTCTTTAGAGTAATATCGAATAATACAATTAATCCAGATATTTTTATATAATTATTTAAAATAAATTTTTCGAACTTAATTCACTTTTGTTTATGTTTTTCTCTGTTTTGACATTTGCTTTAAATTTTGGATAACACAGTTACAAAAGTTTCATGGGTACAGTGCGAATGAAACATTTTTTTCATAATACATACGAGAATCGCAATTTATGTATTTGTGAAAAGTTCGAGTGAAAAGTGCTTATGAAAACGAAAATGAAAAGTTTTTTTTCACTTCACATTATCACAGAACGAGAATTGACCCTCAGGGATATATTACGAGATAATGGTTTTAAAACTGAGTTATCTTATAGATTAGTAGGTCAATATAGAAACATGATGACACAAAATAGAACATACATAACTGAACCACGAATTTTTAAATCTTTGACATATATTCCTGGATTATCGGAAAGATTGGAGGGATCTAACATATTTGATAAAGGGAAGTATGGAATTGCTTATCGTAACTTTAATATATTAGGTAAATTATTTAGTAAAACTAAAGATAGAATTGATAAGTGGGATATGTCAAATTTAGTTTACAAAATAACTTGTGAGGGAAACGATCAAGAAAATTGTAATAAGGTATATATAGGAACGACAAAGAATAAATTAAGGACCAGAATTTCAGGACATAAATCAGGCCAAAAACATAGAAATATTAATTCAGAAAAAACTGCATTGTCATTTCATTGTTCTATATTAAATCACTATCCTAACTTTGAAAATGTTTCAATATTAAGAACAGAAAATAATTATAGAAAACGTTACATGTTAGAAATCATTAATACACCTTTAACACAGATAATGAACTTCAAAGCAGACACAGAAAATTTAGCTTAGAATTATAGATATTTAATTAGTAAAAAATTAAGAAGCTTAAATGTATAGATATGTTTAAATAATTATAATAATATAATTTCATAATGTTATTTTATTTTAAAACAACATTTATTATGTTGAATTTCATAAACAAAAGTATTAAACCAATATGAAAATGTTGTTTATAAAAATACCACTTCTATTTATTTAAATGTTAATTAATTTTAAAAAAAATTTAATTTGTATTTAAATGTTAAACATTTTTATGAAAAAACATTTGTCAACTTTTTTATAATTATAAAAAAATGTTGTTTTCCTGAAGATGCTTACAAATTGTTAGCGAAATATCGAAAATAAAAAAAGAATTTTTATAAAACAAAAAAGATCTTTAGCTTAATAAATTAGATATTAATATTAAAATAAGATCGAATAATTTTCTTTAAACAACTGACACATCCGTAGGAAGCAAATGATATAATCAGTAAAAATAAATGTGAAAATTTACCTACCAATTCATTAAAAAAAATGATTTTATCATTTATTTGAAATTGTTTTCGTTTTTGTGTTTTTTTTAATCTACAAAATGTATGTATGCATGGCTACCCTGTAGGAAATGTCGATAGTGAAATTGTACTGATTCACTATTGACTTTGTCACCAGTACTACTGACTAATTATGCCCAAGCCATCGCTTTCTGCTGTAGACATTTAACATGTGCGTGTCATTGTGAATCTAGTACACAACTATTGACTAGGTGTTAACAATGGAACCAGAGTTTCACTAGTACCCCTGAACGAAATGTCGATAGAGAAACTGTAGTGATTCACTATTGACTTTGTCGCCAGTACTACTGACTATTTATACCCCAGTCAAAGCTTTCTGCTGCAAACATTTAACATGTGCTTGTCATTGCGAATCTACACAACTATTGACTAGGTGTAAACATTGGAACCAGAGATTACAAGTACATTTTAGTAATTCTAGAGTAAACTTTTGGAACTTTTTACTAGAAACACTAGAAAGGAAATAAATTTAAACAGGTGCATTTATTTTGTTAAATTACATATTTTATTAATACAATTTTTTTTATAAATTTCATTAAGTTAAAAAAATTTTCGTGCAAATTTAATTTTGGAGTAGACAAATCTTCAAAAGACTGCAAAAAATCATCCACAGGCTCCCTAAAATTTTCATCAGGCTACATAAAATCTCTAGAGTTGCAACTTTAACTAAAAATTTGCCTCTTTCTCGTTATTTTTATACAAAATTGATTGTTCATTATATATTTTGTTCAAATATGTATATTGACCTTTTAAATTCATGTTTCTTTATATTTTTATTAAAAACTTGAATTTTGCATGCAGCTATGCACATGTATTTTCAACAAAATAGAACAACAAACAAATTAAGAACAAGCACAGGTTTGCAGTTGCAAAAATATAATGTAAAAAGTATAGACGCTTTGTTGGCATGTCACCAAAAAGTCACCCAAAATAGTCGACAAAAGTGGTGACTTGTAGATATTTGACCCCAGGCTTCCTAAAGGGTATAGACACATTTTCTGTGAATGTGTCTTTGTGAAGTTTTTGTAATTTAAATTGAAATAATTTTGTATATAAGCAAACAATTCGAATAAAAAACAAATTTGACTTTTTTTAATTTTTTTTTGAAACAGAGAGCAAACGAAATTTAAATTTGTAATAACTGTAACGGTCACAAATAAACCACACATTTCCCTTTTGTGGGTAAATTTTTATTGAATTGAAAAAAATAAATCAAACTAAAAAAAATCGGTAAATGATAGTAAATTATTTCGAACAAATATATAAAAAAGATAAAGTAGATATTTCTTTGAAAAAGAAATGTATGTTCCTTTATCTTTAAATGGAACGGAAAACTTTTTTATTAAACTACAAACAGTAAACTACATAATATTCCGAGTATGGTAATTGGTTGTATTTACCCAAATTATATTATGAGTGTGGAAATAATTACTTATCGAGGAAGGGTAAGTATAGAGATTTCATCGTAAGCTGTGACCAAATAAAATTTTGTATATATTACAAGGTTTGGTAACTGATAGAAAATTGAGCAAATTTCCCTGAAAACGGCTAAAACCTAATTGGATTTGCAAAAAATCAATTGGTCTAGCAATGAAAATTAATTGGAAACAAAAAAATACAATATCTTCCCGTCGTTCCTATAAGTAGCATAGGGCCTCAGCAAAATCTTTCCATCTGGATCTGTTCATAACGATGTTTTTTACTTCATTCCAGCTAGTTTGCATATTTGACACTTCGATTTCAATTTGTTTTCGCCATGTATGAGCTGGTCAACCTCTTCTACGGCTGCCCTGAGAATTCCACTCAATCGCTGTTCTGGCAATATCTGTGACCGGTTTTCGTAATGTGTGACTAATCCAGTTCCATTTTCGCCTTTGTATTTCAGTAGATATGGGGGACTGGTTCGTTTGATGTCATAGTCTGTTTTTTGATATGTATTGTGGCCAAAAGACTCGTATAATTCTTCTTAGGCATTTGTTTATAAAAACTTGCAGGACATGCATATCACGAGGGGCCGCATTTCACGTTTCGCATCCGTATAATAATGTAGATCGGACATTGGAGTTAAAGATATTTAGTTTAACATGGCGAGAGAGAGTTGAAGAGTTCCATATCTTATTAAGTTGGCCGAAGGCTTGAGTCGGCTTTTTTATTCGATTGGCAATATCTGCACGCGAATCGCCTGATGTTGTGATGACAGCTCCGAGATAACAAAACGAATTAACTTCCTACAGAGGCACATAATCAATTGTAAAGGTGTTTGAGTTTTCTGTGTTTATTCGCATCACTTTAGTTTTGCCAATATTAATCTTAAGACCAGCGTTATTGGCCAGCTCCGTAAGACGTTGCATGTTCATATCAGAGTATCGGTGAGAGAGAAGGCAAATGTCATCAGCATATTCTAGATCATTCAACCGATTTAGAAGTCCCCAACCAACACCTCTATTATCCGATATAGCATGGCTCATGACAATATTTAACACAATGTTAAATAAAAGTGGTGACATCACGCAACCTTTCCGTACTCCTGTACAAACATTAATTTTTCTGCTCTGTTTGCCTTCGTGCTGAATACGACAACTTGCAATAACATACATGCTTTTAATGAGTTGAATTATTTTTTGTGGGACACCTTTATATTGCAGGGATTTCCAAATGACATTGTGATTGAGAGTATCGAACGCTTTTTCGAAGTCAATAAATATTAGATATAGAGGAGACTGCCATTCGACCGACTGTTCCACTATTATTCTAAGTGTGTTGACATGATCAATACATGATTTGTTTGGACAAAATCCAGCTTGTTGTCTTCTGAGTATTATAACATCAGAGATTATTTTGGTTATTATATGTGTGATTATTTTGTTCACCATATGTACTGAGCAGAGTGATACCTCGCCAGTTGTTACGGTTAGTTAGGTCTCCCTTTTTTGGCAACTTTATTATTATGCATTCTTTAAGCTCTTCAGGTACGCTTTCATTTGTCCAGATATCTTCTATTAGTTTCAGGATCTATTTTGAGAAGTTCCGAAGATATGTTTTCATTTCCTGGACTTTTGTTGTTCTTGCGCGTCTTAATGGCAGATATAATATCAGATACTGTGTAGTAGTGGATATATTTTGTATATTTTCATGGGTGGTGCAGTTACACATACTCGTCATATTTTTGCCTCGGGGATAACATTGTGGAATAATACTCGGCCCATAGATCACGCTGTTCGTTTTTGGACGTAATGAGTAGGCCATAATCGTTTCAGAGTGGTTTTCCAGATACGTCGGACTTATTTGTAAGTTTTTTGACGAGTTTGTAGAGATCTCCACTGCGATTTGTGTCGGCTGCTGCTTGAGCTTCTGTTGCTATTTTGTTTACCCATCTACGTTTGTCTTTGCGTGCACCAGCCGATATAAAATAGTGTGTTGAGCGCGAAGATTTGCTTTTTGGCTACGCGTTTTGGCAGAGTTGAAAGCAGCTTTCAGCTCTTTTCTCTCTGCTACCAATGCCCAGGTGTCGTCAGATATCCACTGCTTACGCCTTTGATTTTTGAGCCAATATGTGCCTTACCAGTCTCAATAATTATACGTTTAGTGGTTTGCCAGTTTTTCCGCTGTTCATATGAGGTTGATGCAAGGGATTGTTGTAGTGCGGTAGTATATTTTGAGGCTACGGTGGGATTTCTAAGTCTGCTTACGTCGAATCTTTTCTGGGTTGTTTGGAAATTCTAGTTGACTGCTGCCACTTTGATACGAACACTTTCTCTAAGTAGATGGTGGCCACTTGCGATGTCCGCACCTCTTTTGCATCCCACGCCATTTCCGACTGATTGTGATGTGATCAATCTAGTTCTCAGTAACGTGATCTGGCGACACCATGTTACCATGTTTACAAAAAATTGGCCGTTTTCTGTTCTCCCGAGTGCGTTTACTGTTTGTAGTTTAATAAAAAAGTTTTTCGTTCCATTTAAAAATAAAGGAACATACATTTATTTTTCGAAGAAATATCTATATTAACTTTTTTATACATTTATTCGATATAATTTACTATCATACTATCAGTTTCATTTATTTTTTTCATTAGTTTGAAATTTAATAAAAATTTACCAACAAAACAGAAATTTGTGGTTTATTTGTGTCCGTTACAGTTATTACAAAATTAAATTTTGTTTGCTGTCTGTTTCAATTTGTTTTTTTATTTGAATTGGTTGTATATATACAAAATTTTTCAATTCAAATTACAAAAACTTCATAAACACACATACATACACAAACACATTCACACAAAACGTGTCTATAGCTATGCCTACATAAGTACATTTTTTATTAACAAAAAAAAAACAGAAATGGAAAGGGTGAGGTTGTCAATTGGAAAGGATTAGCTATGTGTACAAATATACGTTTTATTTGTATACCAAAAAAAACTGTATTTTTGAAATAATATCGGGCATGCCAGAAATCAATTTTTTAACAGAATAAATTTTGTAAGCCTGGTTACCTGGTTTCATATTTGATTGCTACTTAAGAAAGCCAAACGTTTTTTTTTTTTTAAACTTCACTCACACTATTACTTCGTTTAAACCAACTTAAAATACACATGAAATTAATCGAAAAAGAGAACTACTGATTTTTATATTCAGCCCATTTTTTTTTCTTATTTTCAATCATTGTTTAATAATCGACAAAAGAAGTAAAAACAATAGAAAGTTGCTTAAAATAACCATCAATTTTGAACTGACAAACCGTAGAAAAAAACGATTTTTGTGGTTTGTTTTTCAAATTGAAATTTTTTTTATTTATTTTTTATTTTACAAAACATAACACAACACACACAGATGTACATATATTTATTGGCTTTGTGTGTATTAGAGTATTCAAAAAACCGGCCTTTTGGAAAAACCGGTTTCGGTTTTCTTGCAGAAACCGGTCAACCGTTTTTTTCGGTTTTTTTTTAATTTGAATAAAAAGCTTATATAATTTGTTAATTGTTTTAATTACAAAAAAAAAAAGAAATTTAATATATAAAGTAATAAAAATAAAAAATACATTCTTTGAAAAAAAAAAAAATATTTTATAATACTTTTTTATTGTATTTCATTTCAACATTTTATTTATTGGTTATAATATTTTTTAATATAATATCTTAAAAATTAATATTATAAAAATTAATATTATATTCATATCAAATGAATAAAGATCATTAAGTTTGTAAATTGGTAAAATTAGGTACGTTAGTAATTTGAACGTTTAAAACGTTTGGCATTAAATAAGTTTTTTTAATATTACATTTTAAATATGTAAAAAGAAAATCTTCTAAAATAATATTTTAGAAATAATATGCAATTTATATGTTTCGTTTTAGTGGAAAATACTCTTTCACTAATAGTACACTCACAATATACATATTTTCCGTTACCGACTGTAGTTTATTCAAAAAGTAATACGTAAAGTTTGTTTTTAAATGAAAAATCAATTGAAATTCATAGAAATTTATTTTTTAACTATTTGAATTAGTCATTCAAAAAACAAACTATAAAAATTTAAAGACATTCAGTGGGAGTTGATATTTTCAGTTAAATGTAAAATTTTATGTTTTCTGCGTCAAAAAATAGAAATTCATATAATTCCTTTTTGTTTTTTTTACCAAAATTGTTTGTATATATTCAAAATTATTTCAATAAAAATTACAAGAAATTACTAAAATATACATACACACAAAGCCAATAAAAATATATACATCTGCGTGTGTTGTGTTCTGTTTTGTAATTCCATACAAAAAAAAAAACTTTCAATTTTAAAAACAAACCACAAAAGTAGTTATTTCTAACTTTTTGTCAGTAAAAATTTGATGGTTATTTTAAACGACTTTTTATTGTTTTTACTACTATTGTCGATTATTAAACAATGATTAAAAGTAACAACAAAATGGTTTGAATATAATGGAAAATCAGAAGTCCTCTTTTCAATTGTATTTTCGATTAATTAAATATGTATTTTAAGTTGTTTTTACCGAAATAATATTGTGAGTGAACCAAACAAACGATTATAAAAGTGTTCGAAAAAAATAAAAGAGACCAAGTAACCCAGTTGGTGATGTAATTAAAAAAACCGGTTAACCGAACAAAAAAGACCGGTTTTCGGTTTTCTTTGAATTTAAAAATATTCGAAACCGATCGGTTAAAAAAAAAGAAACCGGTTGACCGGTTTTCGGTTTCGGTTTTTGAATACTCTAGTGTGTATGTAAGTTAACACAAAACACATTGAAAATAACAATTTTGCTGACAAACTTATTAACTCACAAAAAACATACAAATTAGTTCACAAGCTGACAATGCGTCTTTTAAAAATCCAACAACGTAGCTTATTTCATAATAATACCATTGCACACGCCAATGGTCGATACTCGACACCTATATGGCATGACCAACAAAACTCAAAATTATTGCAATGTAGTAAAATTCCCATGAACAGTATTTCACAACATTGCACGAGCCAACTGATGACATCAAATACCTAAATGGCGTGATCAACAAACGTGTAGTAATAAAATAGGGTAGTTTTAAGAATATTGTTGCTTTTTAATTTGAATTACCAATAAAGAAGGTTGTTGTGTCGCTAATTTTTTTAAAAAAATAAATTAAAACTAATTTAATTGGCGCCCGAGCAGGGACCCACGGATAAAGGTCCTCCGGTATTTCGAAAAAGAAAAGTCAAGCCTTCTCAAGCGCCTTAGTAATCCTTGAAGGATAAACGGGAGTGAACGTAAATAAAGTCGCAGCTTGAAAAGCCCGCAGATGCGGTAACGGTTAAGTAATATTAAGGAAAATCAAAATAGTGGTTAAGTGAACGAATCAAAAGAAAACAAAGAATATTTTTAAGAAAAACAAGGAAATTAAGAGGAAAACCTCAAGAACTAAAAAGTGAAACAATATTAAGGAAAATTAAAATATTAGTTAAGTGAACGAATCAAAAGGAAAATATTTAAGAAAATTAAGAGAAGGAAAAAAAACTAAAGTGAAGTTAAAAAAAATATTAAAGAAACCTAAACAAAAAAAAAAAACAAACAAACCTAAATACAGAAGAAACTAGAGACTAAGTGAATAAACTGCCTAAAACCAAAATATGAAACAATTTTATCTAAGAAAAGTTAAAAGGAAACTCGAACTTAAGTGAACATATTGTCAACAAAGAGTAAAAAGTGAACAAATTTTTGGAAAATTTAAAAAATAAATAAATTCCTTTAAGAGGACAATATTTTTTTTTTTCCCGGAAGTTAAGATATTAATAAAAACTGGACAAATTACAAAAAAAAAAGAAGCAAAAGTGAATAAATTTTCTTTTTGAAAAATAAAAAATATAATTTGGAAACCCAAGTTAACAAATTAAGTCAAACATGAATATTTAAGAAATTAACAATTTAAATTGAACAATAAAAATAAAAGTGAATGCTGTAAATACTATTTAAATAATAATCCAAACTCTCCTCAATAAACAAAAGCGAGCATTGCATAGAAGAAATAAACCTCATCCTAATCAACAATTCATCAAGAGTTCCCGCATTCATCAAGTTACGAGATGCTGTTATTAATGTAAGAACATATTATATTATCTTATAAATATTGTTAAAAAATAGAGTCCAACCATTATAAAAATAATTTTTTTAATCGTTACCACCTTTTTAAACACTTAGTACTAAATACATTGATCCAATTTTCTCGAAATGCCGGACGAAACGATAGATCAACTGACGGAAAGATTAGGTAGGACGTTGAACATGTCTTCAAGTGGAACGACAACCACTAACCGAACTGGATTCAGTGAAACTCAGAAGAGACAAATTATACAGATAATCAATGAGACGTTGAGGACGCCTTCTGATTGTCTTTCGGACGAGGGTATTGACCAACCCATAGGCTCCGTTACGACGGATTTGGGGGAATTGGACAAGGTCCCAGCCATTGTACGATCGCTAAGGGAATTTTCTGGGAAGCCAGGTGAATTCAATTCCTGGCGGAAATCCGTTGACAGGGTATTGGATCTATATTCCACCCTTAAGGGGAAAGGACGATATTATGCGATATTGCATACTATAAGGACGAAGATTGTCGGCGACGCAGATACTGCATTAGAATCATACAGAACACCCTTAGATTGGCATAGGATGAAAACTTGTCTTATGATGCACTATTCCGATAAAAGAGATATCGGTACATTGGAGTATCAGATGACAGTTTTGTGCCAGGGTAATAGGTCTATAGCCGAATTCTACCAGGCTGTGTATCAACACCTTTCATTGATACTTGACAAGGTATCATGTCTGAATCTAGACGAGGGAAGCCTACGGTCAATGACAAACACCTACAGGGACAAAGCCCTGGATACGTTTGTGAGGGGCCTAAACGGTGACCTTCCACGGTTGCTAAGCGTACGCGAACCAACTTCTTTGCCTGAGGCATTACATATTTGTCTAAAACTAGACAACATGACGTTCCGTATGAATTACGCACACGGACAAATATCTAAGGGGGGATTGCAAAAGGATAAAATTGGAGCAGGTAATTCATTCTTAAGGAATGAACGAAAATTCTTCCCTGAACTTGCTTACACTGGGGGAATGGCCCATAGTGGACCGCCATTGCCACCTCGTAATGGTCCCATGCCGAATTATGGCCCGAATAACAATCGTAACACAAATTTTTATCCAACTGGTTATCGACAGTTCGTACCAAGACCACAATTTAGACAAGGGAACCAAAACGGGTTTCAGAACCAATATAATAGGCCCCAATATCCAACTCCGAATTACCAAAGACCACCACCCAGAGTAGAGCCTATGGAAGTGAATAGGTCAATTCAATCTAGGCAGGTTAACTATATGAACAGACCACCGGTTAACCCAATTCCTAAGAGACCTGCTGGGGGCTCATTCCAGGGACCACTCAAAAAACTTCAGAGAAATTTCCATGTGGTAACTGACAATGAAGCAAATCAACAACAGTTGAATCAGGCTTCACAATATTGCGAAAACGATCAGGAGGGCGGCGCAGTTGGTGGAATTAGTGAAATCGATGAATACTATAGGGAATTTGCCAACAGTGGACTCGAGATGTCGGAACATTTTCCCGAAAATCTTGAAACCGAGAGGAGTGCCCCCATAGTAACAGATTATCCACAAGAAGATTTACTCAAGGATCTTAATTTTTTTGGTTAAACAGTTCCTCGCTACCCTACTTGCAAGTTAAAGCGAGGAACGGACGAACCCTTAAATTCCTTTTGGATACTGGTAGTAATAAGAATTATATAAAACCTAGTTTAGTTGTACATCATAGACCTAATCGGGAAAAATTTAGCGCAAAATCGATCGGGGAAAATGTGGAAATATCACATCATGCCCTTTTGAACATGTTTGGCATCAATGATGTCCCTATAAAATTCTTTATTTTACCTGGATTGAGAACCTTTGATGGAATACTGGGCAATGATAGTTTAAAGGAACTATCGGCCGTGATTCATACATCAAAGAACTATTTTACGGTAAGAGGGGGAGTAAAAATCCCGATAATTCAATACATCTCCCAGGATGTCAATAACATAGAGATTAAAATGGAACACCTTTTGGGGAGGCAGAAAATTTCCCTCGGGAACATTGTGAGTCGCCATAGGCGCTTATTTGCGGACCCAGATGAAAGCCTTACCTATACAACAAGGGTTGTTGGTAATATACGTACATCTACGGACATACCAACCTATACCAGAAATTACCCATACCCAATGGCTATGAAAGGAATAGTCGAGGGGGAAATTAATAAATTATTGAGAGATGGCATAATTAGACAATCACGATCGCCTTACAACTCACCTATATGGATTGTCCCGAAGAAGCAGGACTCGTCAGGTGAACAGAAATATAGATAAGTTATAGATTATAGGAAACTAAATTCAATTACAATACCAGATAGGTACCCCATCCCAGAAATAAACGAAGTACTCTCACACTTGGGAGGTAATAGATACTTTAGTGTAATAGACCTGAAGAGTGGATTCCACCAAATACCTCTAAGGGAGGAGGATATAGAGAAAACGGCATTTTCGGTCAATAATGGCAAATATGAGTTCACAAGACTACCATTTGGGTTGAAAAATGCCCCATCTATATTCCAGAGAACGCTGGATGATATTCTACGGGAATACATTGGCAAGACCTGTTACGTCTATATTGACGATGTCATAATTTTTAGTGAGAATGAAGAAGATCATTTTAAACACTTGAACGACATTTTCGGAACACTTAATGCTGCCAATATGAAGGTCCAGCCGGACAAGTGTGAATTTTTTAAGGAGGAAGTAGAATTCTTGGGATTCATTGTATCTTGCAATGGAGTTAAAGCTAATCCCAGAAAGGTTGAAGCTATAGTGAATTTTTCTTATCCCACTACACTTAAGGAGCTTCGCTCTTTCCTCGGCCTTTCGGGGTATTATAGAAGATTTATTAGGGGTTACGCAGATTTGGCTAAACCTCTAAGTTGTTGCGAGGAGATGCAGGTACAGTTTCCAAGTCCGAATCGAACCGTAGGAAGATCGAAATGGATCATGAGGCCAAAAGCGCCGTAGATTCACTGAAAAATGCATTAATTTCTAGGGACATAATACTCGCATATCCCGATTTTGGAAAAGAATTTCAGTTGACGACTGACGCTTCTAGTGTAGCACTAGGGGCTGTCCTAAGTCAGGACGATCGGCCAATAGCATTCATATCTAGAACCTTGTCGGAAACAGAAGAGAGCTATGCAGCTAACGAAAAAGAAATGTTAGCCATAATATGGGCATTAGGAAACCTTCGGAATTACTTGTATGGGTCAGCTAAAGTTGTAATCTTTACGGATCATCAACCGCTGACTTATGCACTCAGTACCAAAAATAACAATAGCAAAATGAAGAGATGGAAGGCCATCCTAGAGGAATATAATTATGAAATGAAGTATAAACCTGGGAGGAGCAACGTAGTGGCAGACGCACTTTCTAGGCCTCCAGCAACAGGTATAAATTCTCTATCAGGTACGGTACACAGCGGTGATAGCTCGCCGCAGGATCTCATTCCGAGCGTGGAAACTCCGGTGAACGTATTTAAAAATCAGATTTTTATTAGCATAGGAGAATCATCTACTTACCAATTTAAAGTTGTATTCCCGGGGTTTCATCGACATCTTATAAGCGAACCTAGCTACGACGAACAAAATCTGATAGAAATTCTGAAAAAATATCTAAATCCGTCCGTTATTAATGGCATAAAAACACCTGAACCGATAATGGAGAAGATCCAAACGTTTTATCCGAACCACTTCTCGAGTTATAAGTGTCGATTTACACAATTGGTAGTTGATGACATAACGTCAGAAAGCGACCAAGAGAATATAATTGTGGAAACGCATAATATGGCCCATCGTAATGAGAAGGAAAATAGGTTGCAAATTATGGAAAAATATTACTTTCCAGGAATGGCGAATAAGATTAAAAGGGTGATAAGATTATGCTCCACTTGTAAAATGAATAAGTATGAGAGACACCCAAATACGCCTGAGCTGAAAGAGACACCTATACCAACTCATCCGGGTCATACGGTCCAACTTGACATTTTTTCCACGGACAGAAAATTGGTACTGACAGCGATCGATAAATTTTCGAAGTATGCCCAGACAAGACTGCTAAAGGGACGATCGATAGAAGATGTTAGGAGACCCCTTAGGGAGATTCTATTTTTTTACGGGGTACCAAAGAATATTGTAATGGAGAACGAACCTTCTTTGAATTCAGCCTCAATTCTATTCATGATGAAAGACGGTTTGGGGATAAATGTCTTTACCACTCCATCATATAGAAGCGAGGCAAACGGACAAATAGAACGTTTCCATTCCACTTTGGCGGGGATTATGAGATGCTTAAAGAGTGATGGGACATCTAGAAATTTTGAGGAGCTGTTGGAAAGATCAGTAAATGAGTATAATAATAGCATTCACTCGACGATAAAAAAGAAACCGAAATTTTTTTTTCTCTCTTCCTTTTCCTCCTCTTTCACCTTATACCTCTTCCTTTTTGCAGATTACTAATTGGTAATGCCCTTGCGGACTTTAATATTCTCGACTACTCTAACGCGAGACTGATAACCATTCAGAATGGAATCGCAAGAAGACAAAACGGCACCTTTAAAGTTATACATTCTTTTGACCTAGAACAATATGGAACTTTATCAAGGGATATTGAATCCATATTGAACATTAATATTACATATAGTCATCCGCTCCGTCCGTTTTTAAAACAGCAAGTCTCCGATATTAATGCACTTCTCAGACGATTGAGTCCACATAAAGGAAAACGATCCCTTGATTTTATCGGTAGCGCGTGGAAATGGGTTGCTGGTACTCCAGACAGACATGATCTTGAAATTTTGAATCAGAAAATTGACAATTTATTGGAAAACAACAATAGACAAATGATCATAAACGAACTGACAACTAGCAGAATACAAGATATTTCAAATATTACAAATGAAATATTAAAGGTAAAACGAGAAGATTGGAATAACGAACTGGCAAATACACTAGAACACAAATTAGTGTTAATTGAAAAAGAACTACAAAATATTGAACATGCAATTCAATGGGCCAAAGTAAACATTGTTAACTCATTCATTCTGTCCAAAACTGAAATTGAAAATTTAAATTATGTCTTAGAAAATTATAACATCCCCATTTTTAACGTAGACGAATTATTATCTTTCGGAAGTGTAAAAATTGTGACAAATAATAAAGAAATTTTATATATTTTAAGTATTCCCATTGCCCAAAATGATATTTGTAAAATATTTTTAGCAAAGCCAGTAAAAAATGGAAATGAAATTGATAAAATCGAATATGACAAAATTTTAGATTGTAATAATAATTTATTCGCTATTAAAGAAAACTGCAAAAGCTACAATGAACTAACTATATGTAATAGAGATAAGCTGGTACAATTAAATGATAACTTTTGTATAACTAGTTTATTTAGAAACAGAGTAGGGAGCTGTACACAGGTTAACAACGAGCACGTACCCGCCATAGAAGAAATCGGAAGTGACTTGCTACTGCTGAATCAATACATCGGGAATATTACAGTAAATAAACAAGAAATCGCATTGAAAGGAACCTATTTGGTGAAATACTTCAATACAACAGTCAACATCGACGGTCGAGAATATTATTCAAAAGAGATAAGCGGCAATAAACCTCTTCCAACTTCCAGGCTCTTTACAACCAAAAGCATGGAATAGTAAAACTGAAGAAATTCTTTCATTACAAAGAAAGAAGAAGAAAATAAATCAAGAACATGAAGTAATAGAAGTAAAAGAAATCCAACCGGAACATCCAACCGTTATAAAACCCACAGAGGAAAAAATCAGGAGAAAGAACACTACCATATACGACATTCACACATTTTAGGCAATCGGGACGATTGCATTTAAGGAGGGAGGAGTTAACACAAAACACATTGAAAATAACAATTTTGCTGACAAACTTATTAACTCACAAAAACATACAAATTAGTTCACAAGCTGACAATGCGTCTTTTAAAAATCCAACAACGTAGCTTATTTCATAAGAATACCATTGCACACGCCAATGGTCGATACTCGACACCTATATGGCATGATCAACAAAACTCAAAATTATTGCAATGTAGTAAAATTCCCATGAACAGTATTTCACAACATTGCACGAGCCAACTGATGACACCAAATACCTAAATGGCGTGATCAACAAACCTGTAGTAATAAAATAGGGTAGTTTTAAGAATATTGTTGCTTTTTAATTTGAATTACCAATAAAGAAGGTTGTTGTGTCGCTATCGGCGCACAACAATTAATTTTTTTTGAAAAAATAAATTAAAACTAATTTAATTTGTATATTTGAATAATTTCTTATAATTTTTATTGTAATAATTTTGTATATAAACAAACTATTTTGGTATAAAAACAAAAAGGTTTTATATGAACTTCTATTTTTAGAAACAGAAAACATAAAATTTTATATTTAACAGAAAATATCAACTACAGAATGTCTGTAAATTTTTATTTTTTGTTTTTTGAATGACCGATTCAAATAGTTAAAAAATTTCAAAAAAAAAATTTTAAATGATTCTTCATTTAAAAACAAACTCTACAGTCGGTAACGGAAAATGTATTGTGAGTGTTATATTGATTAAAGTCAGCCGCTTGTAAGTCCGGCAAAAATAGCACTGTTTTAAGTTTTGCATGTAAGAAAATAGCGACACATATAGTAAACTGGGTAAAACATTTCTCACACACTGTTTATTTGATTGTATGATTATTTGAATGCTACCAAGATAACGCGTTTGGAATTCCAAGGTATACGTTTGCTTCTGCTACTTCAATTCATTTCAAGTTGATGTCTACGGGGGGAGGGGGGCCGGCCCCCCTAATTATTTCCAAAATATATTTTTTTTACTATATATATATATACAGTTGATTCCCGATTTAACGAACAAATGATTGTCAGCCCTGTTCGTTATCCAGTAATAAATAAAAAAGTATTTATTCATGTAATAACAAATTAAAAGGACAATTTATATCATATCTTATTACTAAAAAAATAATTTTAAAAAATATTAATAAAAAAAATTTAAACTTTTATATAATACCCCATTCTTACTGAACCCCAAAACAAGTATTTTTGTTTTTTTCAAGTTTTCAAATTTTAAATTCCATACAAATTTTAAATCGAAAACTTAAAAATAACGAAAATATGTATTTTGGGGTTCAGTATGAATGGGGTATTACAAAAATTAAAAAAAAAAAAATCAAAGGTAGATGGCAATACATAATTCATTATAAACGAAATCAAATAAAGGGTGTTTTATATGTTCCAGGCCGATGTGTTTGTTGCATAATTCTTAAGCGGTACAATATTTTTTCAATTATATTTTATTACATTAAAGTTCGGGTTATAACAATTATGTATGAAATATAATATCGGCTAAATGGCCCCATCTGGCCGCTGCGCAAATGTGTGCTCTTTTAATTATATTTTGCATAACATTTTGGCGTATTACGTGTGTTATTGCTCCTATTTCTTCAATAATGTTGTTCTCTAGTATCATCCCAAAGAAAGAAGTCGGGGCAGTCAAATTACTATATACTCAGAAATTGTTCATAGCTTTCCTAAGTTATATTTATTGATTTTAGGGAAAAAACAATAATATTAAATAAAAGTTTACCAATTTTTCAGAAAAATATCTTAGTTTTAAGAGATTTGGATAACGAAATATAATAAAACTATGTTAAGTTAAAAAAATATATAATTTACTCTCATTTAGTTCAAAAAATTTGTCCAACTTAAAATAAAAATAAGTAGCAAAATTAACAAAATTTTAGAAAGTCATTTCTAAATTCCGTTTTTAAGTCTGCCACGTTCTTATTTTTAAAAATTTTTTTCTAATTTTTGACAACTAATATCCTTAGGTATAGGATTATTTTTTGTGAAAACGTTTAAATTATTTTCAATATTTTTTTTCAAAAAAAAAAAAAATTAAAAACAAACTAGCTAGTTTTCCTAATTTTAAAGAAAAAATATTATTAAAAAAACAAGTTAAAGTAACCATTAAAAAAAATTATCGTGCATGATTGTAATTTTTGGTTCGTGATCGTGCGTGAGTCAAAAATTGTTCACGTGCCCATCTCTAATCATTTTCATAATTTATTACGTTTTAGGATATCCGCAATAAATTTTTTAATTTGTGTACCATTTTGCTAATAAAATTTAATTTATATTTTAAATACATGAGTTTAGTATAATTCAATATAATTTAAAGAAAAAATGTATAATAAAAAGCTTGTGTCCTCACAAAGCGGAAGTCCTCCGAAAGTGGAAAAATACGTACACAATGACTGTAAAGTACTTTAAAATATATGGTAAAATTTATTACCTTTATTTACCATAGAAACAATTTCATATTTATTAAAGAAGTGCTTTTAAATTTGATGTTAGAAAATATTTTCTTATTTTTAGGGAGTTAAGTACTAGTTTTTAGTAAAAATAATTATCTAATAAGTAAAATAAAATTTTTCTAAAGACCAATGAAACATTTCCTTACTAACAGGAAATTAATTAGGATGAAATTTTACTGTTTTCTAATAAAAATTTAGTTCTCAATAGTAAAATTATTCTAAAATTTAAAAATTTTTACCAAATTTTAAGTCCAATTTGTTTCTTAATTTCTAGGACAATTTTACTAAATATTGGTAAAAAGTGTCTCTGGTGCCGTTTGCATTTAAATTTTTCCTCCAAATAAGTTAATTTTTCCAAATTCTAGTTAATTTTTTTTGGGTGTACCTTGTATATGCTTACCAGTATTGAGCCAAAAAATTAATTTAAAAAAAACAGTTTTACAAAAAAAAATGTTTGTTTTTTTTTTAAATAAAACGAGCTCGTGCTAGGAGTCGAAACTGAGATTCCAAATTGCCAATTGACGGTTCTAATATTCACCCTCTCGAAATGTTATATTTGATAGATAAAAATATAAATGACTTGCTGCATACAGTTATGCTTACGGAGCAGCATTCAAAATATCAAAAATATATGTTTCTGGATAATCCTTACAAGATATGAAAACATATTGAGTTTAAAAATAGATTTGTAAAAAAATTAAAAAAAAAAACAAAAATGTTGACAGGCAATACCACTAAAATACTGTTATCGATTTAAAACTCTTTCAACTGACTACCGTTACCCTTAGAATACCGCTACCGAAATAATCGAAACACCGTTATACCGAAAATAGCGCTAATTACGTAAAATACCGTTATACTTATAATACTGATACCTAAATAAATGAAATATCAATAACCTTAAAATACCGTTTCCGAAAATATTAAATATTGTTATCATTTTTAAACTTTAGTGTATTTAACATAAATTAAGTTGATGAATATGTTTCGGTTTTCATTCACTTTAAAAGTACCTTTACCGAAATATCTGAAATACCATTATCCCTAAAATACCGATACCAAAATATCGTTATCCCTAAAGTACTTAAATAAATGAAATAACGTTACCCTTTAACGCCTTAAATCGAAAATAGCGTTAACCTTACTAATAACCGTATCGTTTCAATTACCGACCAAGCAAAAATGAT
This sequence comes from Eustalomyia histrio, assembly GCA_949748255.1. NCBI lineage: Eukaryota > Metazoa > Arthropoda > Insecta > Diptera > Anthomyiidae > Eustalomyia > Eustalomyia histrio. The sequence goes on from OX456523.1 coordinate 84,475,397, forward strand.
AAAAATAGGTTACTGGTAACGTTTTTTTTTTTGGTTTGTTGATACCCATATTGGCTCAATTATTTGGTGAAAAAAGTAATCTATGAAATGTTAAATAAAACCCAAAACTTTATATTACCGGGTACTGTAAAGAAAAATAAGAAAACAAAAATTATAATCACTTCAGTTTGGTCAAATAACACATTATTTTATCATGGGGCTTTTAAATGAGGTAACTGGTTACCAAAAGTTCACGATTATTGACATAAATTTGTTATTATCAAGAAGTACTGAAAAAATTACTTGCTCCTAATGAATTTTTGTTGGTATTTTTACCAATAATGATATGTATTTAATTACTTAAAGAAATTCATAGTGGTTTTCTTAAAAAGGCGCAGTATTAATCTAATATGTGTATAAAAACATTAATTTCTAAGAATTTTAATGTTGCTATTCCCATTTATTTGTGTTTTGTTAGGAACATACAAATAAAATGTACACACCTATAGTATATTGCACACAAAGATCTCTAACTTTAAAACTTACTCACTGTTAGTTTGATATGATTATGATAGTAAATTAATGCAAAAATTTATAAGTGTTAGATGAAAGCATAAGTTTTATATGCAAAAATGGAAAAATAAGTGAAAAAGAAATTGGCATTCATAGAAATAACAATCTTACATACATATGTACCAATGAAAAGTAACTAATAGCTTAGTTAAAATGCTTCTTATTTCTATTTTTTAGGTAATTCATTGGTTTGCTTATTTGGATGGTTGCTTCGTTGGTGTTGACTTTATATTCTATGTGGAGGATTCATGAAAATAAATTTAAAGAAGATTTATAAGCATTGAATGTGCTGTATGGTTCTTTTCAAAATATAAAACTTTCTTTCCTCTTCGTTTTTCTCTCCAATTTTCATCTTCTTATTTTTAATGTGATATTCTTTCCCTATGATTTCTACTTAAAGTATACTCCTATATCAGCTGAAAATCATTTATGTTTCAAAAGTTATATATTTTTTTTCTTTACAATTAAAATGTCAAGTAATTAATTAAAGGAAGAAGAACTTTTTAAGATAAATCATTTTAAAATATTTGAATTAAACAAGCTTGTTATAATTATTCTAACCAGTATTTAATGTCACTTATAATTAAATAAAAACAGGATTTCAGTCTAAAAATTCATAAGTTACGTAAGTTTGTGTAAAGCCTAATAACTAGGGCAAAGGTTTTCATGCACTTAAAAATCGAAAATATGCGAATTAAAAATGGGACTCAAAAAGAAAATAATGTATTAAAAAATGTTTATATAATGTATATATAATTTAAAGCTCTTTCATAGACTTCGTTAGACTTGTCCTTAAAACCGGTCAATCTACGATCGGTTTACGGTCTAGACCAGTCGACCGAGCTGTAGAATATAAAATTTATACAAATCGATAGTTTTTTTTCAAATTTGATAATAACGTATCTCTAGTTTATAAATGCCTACATATTTCGTATACTACACATTTATGTATTGTATCCCTACCGAAAATGAAGGGTCGAATGATCCAAGGTGATAAATCTGTAATAGATAAATGAGGGACATGTCACAAAACTGATGTAGAATTTAATTCAATGTCTGAAAAAGTGGTAATTGCTGTAAAATTATCAGTGTCCCAAATAATGGCAGAACATTGACTGGTTCTTTCTGGATATATCATGTAACTAAAGAGAAATGAACATTTCAGCAATGTGGACTAAAGAAATTAGGACTGTTATAGTTGAAATGATGACAGAACACGAAACTGGTTCAAAAAATTTTGCTGTGTATAAAATAATGTTATCGGTGTCGAAAACCTCAATCCCGCGACTGTTGCAAAGCTGACATAATACTGAACTGATTTAAGCAGAACCGACTTTGTGACTGTAGAAATGATGACATAACACTAATCTGGTTCAAAAAATGTGATTACGCAGCTGTTTAGATAGTGAAATATAACTGCATTAATTCAAAATGAATCCAATGTGCATGATAAAGTGTCAATGACAGGCAAATAAAGCTGCCCGCGACTGACTAGTAGTTAGCACAATTCTTAAGGGTTGTTGAAAATTTCAACCGACGACTCCTTTCTCTTAACATTGTTAAAATTTTATTAAAAAATTTATCAAATTAAAATATAAAAAATTATTTTTTACTTAACTCCATTATGGACACTGTTTTATTTAAACGGCTATCTGTGTGAAAATTTCTAAAGTAAAATTTAATTTAAGTAAAAAAGTTTACTTTTTCATTTTCAAGCTATGAATGCCGAATAAATTTAATTGCTTCGGGGGTAGAGATAGGTACGGACATTTAGGGTGGCCTTTAAACATGGATTTTTTTACTTTTTATGAATTTAACGGATTATTTATGTTAACAGCTACAATATCAATGTTTTTATTTGTGTTGGATAGTAAGTTTGGGTACTTTCAGATATTGTTGCAATATTGCACTGAAAAAAATGGCAACAACAAAACTTGGAAGCAACAAAAAAATTCTGCTAACATGGCACAAATTGGGCGGAATATTGTGTTTTGCCATTCAACAGAGTTGTTAATGACTGTAATATCTAAAATTCTGCGGTGGTGCGTGACGATCGCATTTTTCTTTTACAAGAAAATTTGGAAAATGTTAAAAAAGCGAAAAAAATTAAAAAATGCGTTCTTTTCACCTTAATTCACATATAACTTTTGAAGTAGGAATGTAATCTTCTACTTACATTTATTTCATTTACTATTGTGATAAAGCGGCATTAGATCAGAGATCCCCAAAACACCGCACATGTACGAATGCTCTCACACAAATGAAGAGAGCATGAGAAGATAATTTGTATTTTTATTAAATAAAAACATTTAGTCTCATTTGAGCCAAAAAGTATATAATTTTCTATAGAGTATTTTTCCCGCTCTACCAGAAATTCAACATGGTACAGAGTTCAGCGGCAACATTTTTAAATGAGAGGGCAACATTTTCAAAGTTGCTAAAGTGTTGAAAAACATTAAATTTGGTGTATGCAGTGCTGCCACATAAACAGTGTAATTTTTTATCCCAGTTTTTGGGATTCTAAACTCTTTATCAGTTTTTTCATGAAAACAATTTTTTTTCAAATTATGGCATTTTTTATAGGTTTTTAGTTATATGTTGCAAAACTTAATAGCATATTTATTCTCTTTTTAATATATATTTTTACCATAGAAATGGGAAATAATGAATATGAATAGACATAGTTGGTCAATGTGTGTACACACTTTAATACTTTTCATGTCGCAATGTTATGTTTGAATTCGTAACTATTTTTTAACACAATTGCAAATTTTCGCTGCATTTTTTTACTTTATTAGACATGTCTAACTTCAGTAAAAATAAATAGTATATTAAACAAATATTATATTTTTATATGAAAAATCTGAAAAAATACATGAATAAAATAAAATAAATACTTTTTTTATGAAATTATCTGAAATATCTCTAGCATCCCAAAAAACGGCAAAAAAAATTGTTAAAATTGGTTATATGGCAGCACCGCTAAACACTACTAAAAGTTGCCGACCAAAACTCACCTTTGTTGCCGCCAAACTATGTTCGTGTTCTAAGAGAGTACTAAAAAGTTCGTGAGAGAGAAACATACTCTATAGAAAGTTATATACTTTTTGTTTGAGCTTTCATGTGCGCAGGTTGTGTAGTCGCTTGCTGCTTTTATTCAGGGTTGCCATTTTTATCTTAATTTTTTTTTATGACCAGGTTATGTAGTCGCTTGTACTAGACAACACTGAAAATGTAGAATGAGAGAATGCCTTTTTATTTGCCGAAAATTACTTCGGCAAAGCTGAGTGCTTATTATGCCAACGCGTTTATTTGTTTGTTTTAAAACTTGTCCTTTTTATAATTATGAATTATATATACTCATATATTAAAAGCTTCTGTTTGAATTCTTTTGAAAACTAGTTTTTTAAAACTTAAAATATCATATCTGAAATTAATTTATTATATACGATTTGAAATACATTAATACATCGGAGAAATTTACTCTGATTTGGTTTACAGAACAGTTTTTTTTTTGTTTATTTTTCTAATAATAAAATTTTATAGAGAACTTTCCAAGCTTTCATTAAATGTTTATTTTACATTTACTGTTTGTTTGAGCAAGGACCCTTGAAACCAGGATGAACAAACTACCAAATGTTTAGCCACCCATGATGAAAAACTTAGCCGCTAGCAAGGGTTTTAACTATTCAAACATGTATGTATTCACATCACAATCACTGAACTTGCGCTACACCCTTGCTTGAGGCTAAGTTTTTCTGAAAATCGGCTAAGAATGTTGTGGTCTCGGCTAAGAATTTTTGTAGTCGCATCATATGGCATCATGTCATCATGGGTGGCTAAATATTTGGTAGTTTGTTCATCCTGGTTTAAAGGGTCCTTGGTTTGAGTACAAAATAAAATGGGGATTTGTGTAGATTTTTTCGAATTTGTTCGGGGACAGCGACAATTATGTCTTGGCAGCCCTGGTAAAGTGAGAAAAAAATAAATTACGCTCAAAAACAAACTGTCTTGTGATCACTGCATTAGATATTCTAGCCGGCACCCTATGCATGTTTATTAATTATCAATCTATTATTATCTGTTCTCAAATGATTTACTAACACAGACAAGCAAACTATGCTTACTGCAAATTTGAAAAAAGATGCTAACATTTTCTAAACAGTTTTAGCGGCTGCGAAGATATATCAATAGACCTGTAGATGATGTATACTCATTCCACAGTAATGTCAATGTGGAAAGAGTATTTGCGATGGCGATGAGTAACGAGGATATGGCCCTTCATAAAAAATATACACCAGATATCAGCAAGTAAAGGCTAGGCAATCAAATGCATTCACTTCCTTTTCGATATTCTGCAGTTCCATCCAACGAAGCAAGATATGGAAAATTGTGCAAAAATAATGAAAAATATTTTTCAGGAAATAAAAAATGGAATGCTGAGGAACGAATAAAGAGATTGGAAGTGTAACGTTAAAATAAAACACCTGATGTGCACTTCCGTGTTCGTTTGTCTTTATTCTCGAACGTTCTGACCTGCTTTTCTTAATGACACTCGTCTTTATTCTTATATTACAATGCTGGCTGCACTGCATTTAACTTTTCATAGTTGCTTATTAGGAATAAAGTACACACTTTTACATAGCTGTTAACAAGTGTGGTGAAATAACATGACATAAAGAGGGTGTTAGCTCATATTATATTGTTACGATTTTACCCTTTATAAAATCGTTGATTTATTTACCTTTTAAATAAATCGAGTTCTTTCTATATTGCAAATAATAAACACCGTTTGAAATTATTTATAGCTCTATTTATTTATAACCGTCACTAAAAATAACAGAAATACACTTTAACAGCACACTTTATTTACACGATTTAGATAAAATAAACGTTAGCCACACTTTAGTTCTTCACACTTTGCGTTTTTTATTTACTGAACTACTGCGTCACTGAGTACCAGTATTTATATGAGTAATCAGGTATTCCAGTTATTTCCAGTTTATTACGACACTAGAATCTTCCAGCTGTCAAAATTTGTGTAAAGAAATTTCTAGTGATAGAAATTTCTTGTAACACTGCCGCCACTTAAGCCTGTTCGTCCCGAACATACATAGATATTCCTTTTCCATAGTTGGCTAGTCGTTCTAGATGAACAACCTTCATTTTGGATCTTGGGCTCTGATCTTTCTATATTCTGTATACCACATCATTCAATCTTTTAATAACTCTATAGGGTCCGTCCCAATGCGTTTGTAGTTTGGGAGATAATCCTTTCTTTCGTTGCGGGTTAAACAGCAGAACCAACTCGCCCTCATTAAATCCTTCAGAATTTGCTGCTCGATCGTACCTCGCCTTCGTCTTATCGCTGAATATTTTAATTCTATTGCGCACAAACTCATGAAGCTCGTTAAGGTCTTCTTGTTCCCGGGAAGCGTTGTCGTTGTCTTTATCCATAGAGGCGGGCTTAACACCAAATTCCAAATCGCCAGGCAATTTGAGTTCCGTCCCGAAAATAATTTTTGCAGGTGTCCGGGAGGTGGAATCGTGAACAGCCGATCTATATGCCAGCAAATATTTGGGGATGTGTTCGTCCCAGTCCTTCTGATGAGTACTGACCACTTTTCTTAAGTATTCCTCTAAGTGCGATTGAATCTTTCGACCATACCATCAGATTGTGGATGCAGCGGGGTGGTTCTTGTCTTTCTTATTGCATACAACTCACACATTTCCTTGAAGATGGCAGATTCAAAATTCCTTCCCTGGTCAGAGTGTAATTCTAATGGAACACCGTAGCGGCACACCCAGTTGTTCACAAATGCGCTTATTACCGTTCTGGCTTCCTGGTTCGGTATAGCGTATACCTCAGGCCATTTACTGAAATAGTCGATCACCACAAGAACGTAACGGTTTCCGGAATCACTGACAGGGAAAGGGCCTGCCACATCCATTGCTATCCTCTCAAATGGGGCACCCGAGTTGTATTGTTGAAGTTGCCCACGACTTCTCCTTACTGGTCCTTTAGCTGCGATGCATTGCGCGCAATTTGCTATCCAGTCGCTCACAGCTTGCTGGCAGCCGACCCAGTAGAATCGTTGTTTTAACTTCTCTAGGGTTTTCGTGACACCGAGATGTCCTTCACTGGGACCGTCATGGAACTCTTTTAACACTTCCTCTATTTTGCTTGACGGCACCACAATTAGCTTTGTCTCAGTTTTGCCGTCCGCACTTTCCCATATACGGTATAAGCAGTGATTAATTACCCGTAGACTGTTCCACTGGGCCCAATACGCCTTCATTAGCGGACTTTCAGCTGATATTTGTTCACGGGTAGGCCTTCTGTCCTCTGCTTTGGCTGACATAATTTTTGACAGTATGGGGTCATTTTGTTGCGCCGCTGACCAGGCTTCACTTGACTCAATATGCGTTAGTCTTATATCAACGATGCACTCTTTCCTTCAGCCCTCGAACAATGTTTGCACTCTAAATTACAGGGGCGTCTTGAAAGGGCGTCCGCATTGCAATGTTTTATGCCTTTCCTGTGCTCGATGCTGAAATCATAGCTTTGAAGTCGTTCAATCTAACGAGCTAGCTGCCCTTCTGGTTGTTTAAATTGCAGCAGCCACCTTAGTGCTGAATGGTCGGTTCTTAGTTGAAAGTGCTGACCGTACAGATACTTGTGGTAGTGCTTTACACACTCTACCGCCGCCAAGAGTTCCCGCCGTGTCACACAGTAGTTCCTTTCGGGTTTCGAAAGCACTCGACTGTAATAGCCTATGACTTTTTCGGTGCCATTTATCACCTGCGAAAGCACACCTCCTAATCCGTGTCCGCTTGCATCGCTATCCAGCACAAATTTTTCCCCGGCCACAGGATATCTAAGAAGCGGTGCCGTGCATAATAACTCCTTGAGCCTTAGGAATGCTTGTTCTTGGACTTCACCCCAATGAAATGGTCGCGCCTTCTTAGTCAGCTCATGTAGACTCGCAGCCACACTGGCAAAATTTGGTACAAATCGTCGGTAGTATGTGCAGAGACCTAGAAAGCTGCGCAACTCGTGCAGATTTTTCGGGCGAGGCCAATCTTTTACAGCCCGAATCTTATCTTCATCGGTTGATATACCCTCTGCAGTTACGCGGTGTCCTAAATACTTGACTTCCCTCTGAAACAGTGTACTTTTCTTTGCGCTAAGCTTGAGTCCAGCCGCAGATATTCGCCTTAAGACTTCTGCTAAGTTCTTCAGGTGTTCATCGAAAGTTTTTCCCATGACAATTATGTCATCAAGGTACACTAGGCAAGTTTTCCAGTGGAGTCCTTTCAGCACATTTTCCATTAACTGCTCGAATGTTGCTGGAGCATTGCAGAGTCCAAAGGGCATCACATTAAACTGCCATAATCCGTCACCTGTGCTAAAGGCAGTTTTCTCCTTGTCTTGGTCACAAATTTCTACTTGCCAATAACCACTTTGCAAGTCCATTGTGGAGAACCATTTGGTTCCTGCTAGCGTGTCTAGAGTGTCGTCAATTCTCGGTAGTGGATAGCTGTCCTTCTTCGTGATATCGTTTAGTTTTCTGTAATCAACACAGAATCGGGTGCTGCCATCTTTTTTCTTAACTAAAACTATAGGCGAGCTCCATGGGCTAGAAGATGGTTCGATTACTCCACTACGCTCCATTTCGTTGACTAACTCCTTTACTTCATTTCGTTTTGCTAGAGGAATACTTCTGGGCGCCTGCTTTATTGGCCTCGCTTCACCAGTATTGATTCGGTGTTTCACAATCGCCGTTCTTCCTTGACTTTGGGTTTTCATGGCGAAGACAGAGCTGTATTTCCTGATTAGCTGTTTGGCTTTATTTCTATCAGGCGGCGCCAGTTCTTTCACCCATTTTTCCACATATTCTGCCAGCATCTCTCGGTCTTCAACGGACGCACTGGAAGGTTCCAAGTTATTTTCGCAACAGATTATTGCTTCTGGCGCAGTACATTTGGCTATTTCAGAGTTCGCTCTGAAACTCTTTTGTCTTTGCTGGTTTTTACGAGGGCTTTCGCTGTTATAAGGTCACTTTTTATTTCTGATGGTTCTACCACCCACAAGCTGCTGTCCTCACAATCTCCCTCCATACGCACCCATACTAAAGTTTCAGCCCGTGCTGGTAGTTTTCGGTGGCTGATGGTAACTAGCTTTCTTACCTGATCCGCTGGCTCATATCCAACATCAAGAGGTATTTCAACATTGCGCCAAATCATAACTTTTTGCCCCATATGCAGATTAATGCCGTGCCCAATCATGAAATCTGCACCAATTATTACTTCGTCCACAATATCGGCAACAATAAATACGTGATTGACGCTTATGTTGGCGATCGTTAGTTTTACATTTATTTTACCATAGACATAGGCAGGCTCCCCAGTAGCTGTGCGCAGACTCACCCCGTATAGTGGTTCAACTGCCTTTTTAACTAAATCGGGCCTGATGATTGACTGTGATGCTCCTGTGTCTATCGTAAAAATGTGCTTTCGCCCGTTGATGTACCCATAAGCAGTAAGATTGCTTTTCTCCTGCTGTATTACTGATATGGAGATTGTGGGGCCATCGTTTGTGGGAGCTAGCTCATGCCCCGTAGTGCTAGCTCTTTTTAGTTTAACGGTGACTCTTTAGGTGATTTCTGATCGGCCCGGAGGTTCTTCCTTGGTGTTTTGCAATTTCGCTGGAAGTGTCCCATTTTACCGCAGTTGTAGCATTTGTCCTTCAGTTTGCCTCGCTTTTCACCTAATGCCTTCATAACTGCCTCCTTAACTGCCTCTGTTAACTTTGTGCTCATATCTGCCTCTTTTTCAGCAGTCACTTCGAGGTTACGCACCTTAAATATTTGTGGCTTGGAAATCACCTTCGCAGTCTCTTGGGCCAGCGCGAATGAGACAGTTTCAGCAAAAGTCGATTTCTGCGTAGCACACACCGCATCAGGATCCCGAATTCCATTCACAAATGCTTCAATTTTGAACTGATCTAAGAATGGATGATTTTCACCTGGATAAGTCAGCTGCACCAACCGTTCAATTTCTGTTGCAAAATCTTGCAACGACTCATTTGCTTTCTGATGTCTACCTCTAAGTTCCATTCGGTAAATTTCCTTTTTGTGTTCGCCACCATACTTTCGCTGCAGTGCCACCATTATGTCGTCATAATTATTTCTGCAGGTGATTGGCACACTTTCTAGAATTTTTGCAGCGTTTCCTTTTAAGGCCAGAATCAACTCTATAGCTTTTTCTTCGATGTTCCACATATTTCTGGCGGCAACTGTCTCGAACTGGAACTTGAAAACATTAAATGGTACGCTGCCGTCAAAAGTAGGGGCCTTTGCTCTACCAGAACGTTCCTGAATAATTCGTACTGGGCCCTCTTGACATTGAGAATTATTTATTTTACTTTCCAGGTCTTGCAGTTTTTTCTCGACGTCATTCTCTAAGTCGGAAACTCGTTTTTCAACTACAGAAATTTTCTCATTAGTGGCTCTAGAAGATTCTTGAAGATTTTCTTCCACCTTATCTAACAATTTCTCGTTGTCTGCTCTCGATGTTTCCAGCAGCTCTGTTTTCATCTTAGTTAGCAGTTTCTCGTTGTCTGCTCTCGAAGTTTCTAAAAGTTTCTCATTTTTTTCCATCTTAGTTAACAGTTTTTCGTTGTCTGCTCTAGAAGTTTCTAATAATTTCGCGTTGTCTTCCATCTTTTGCATCATAGCAGCCAACATTGTATTTAACTCCAAGTTACCTTCTGTTTAAGCGTACTAACCTCCATTACATCTTTTTCTTCAAATTCGTAAGTCGCTATGTCAATATTACGCCGCTCGAATTCCTCTATCAGCCGCTTTTGTAATTCTGTCTTATTACCTGCTGTCGGTAGCTCCAACTTGCTCAATTCCTTTTTGAGCTGTTCCACCTTAAGCTCCTCCAATTTCATGACTGCTTATTATTTTGCAATCCCACTTCTGACACCAATTGTTACGATTTTACCCTTTATAAAATCGTTGATTTATTTACCTTTTAAATAAATCGAGTTCTTTCTATATTGCAAATAATAAACACCGTTTGAAATTATTTATAGCTCTATTTATTTATAACCGTCACTAAAAATAACAGAAATACACTTTAACAGCACACTTTATTTACACGATTTAGATAAAATAAACGTTAGCCACACTTTAGTTCTTCACACTTTGCGTTTTTTATATACTGAACTACTGCGTCACTGAGTACCAGTATTTATATGAGTAATCAGGTATTCTAGTTATTTCCAGTTTATTACGACACTAGAATCTTCCAGCTGTCAAAATTTGTGTAAAGAAATTTCTAGTGATAGAAATTTCTTGTAACAATATTATACAATAAATAAAAGGATTATAAGATATTGTTACATTCATTACAGCTCGGCCTTGCTGAAAATATTTGCCTAAACAAGCAATAGCTTCCCTCGTACTAGTCGATTTTACTGCAAATAATTTAGCGAACTTTGTAAAAGCGTCAATTACAACCAAAATGTGCTTTCGCTGAAAATTTACGGAGGGGAGTGGACCAAAATAGTCGATGTGTATCGTATCAAACGGTATAGGTTTCTTAGGTAGGTTGTACAAATTATGCTCATGTATTCTAACCGGAGGCGAACACATAATACACCGAATACATATTCTTATAAATTTTCTCTTTCATGTTCCTGAACCAATAGTTTTTACTGACCTGCTCATATGTCTTTTCAATGCCCATGTGGAAAATTTTCTTATGTACTGATCTGATAACATTCTCCTCCAATTCACGAGGAACGCACAATAGTAATTTATCCTTCCAATTCCCTCGGAAGACTATACCGTCCACTAACTCAAAATTTGGTACCACCTCTTTCTCTGAGCGTAACTTCATCCCCGTTATCTCATCGTCCCTATTTTGAGCAACCTGAGTCATGAAATTTAGTTCTCCCTCGTCAGTCACATTTACAGTCTTACACGGGATAACGTTCGGTATATCAAAGTCCCCACATTCGCCGGAGTGAATATCGACTCATTATACACAATGGCAGAAGTCGGGAAGCAAATGATGCTACACGAAGGCGAGTCCTTGTGAGAACAAGGCTTAATTTCAGCGTCGGGAGCATATTTAGGGTCAACATCTTTGAATGTTTCATTCGATTTGACACAGATCCCCCTCACTATCTCACGGTTGCAATCACTCGGTGCCACCACTAGCTTTCATGACATCTGCTCAAAGCATCCGCATGACCCATCGTCACCCCTCCCCTATGTACATTCCTATAGTCATAATGTCCGATCTGTAAGGTCCAGTTGGCAATTTTCTGGCTAATGTCCTTTTTGTTCAAGGTCAAAGCGAGGGAATTACAGTCGCCATGGTTTCAAGCTCAAAACTGTGCATTCGGGACTCCGACGCCGTAGTAGCCTTGGGGAAAAAGAAAACAGGGTGAAACTTTCCGTCATTTTGTCTTTGCAACAACACAGCGTCAAATCGCACTTTGCTTGCATCTGTATGTAATTCAGTTTCATTCTGAGAGTTAAAAAGGGCCAAGACTGGCGGTGTTGTTAACTTTCCTCTTAATTCATACAAGATTCATCAAAACTAAAATGTTTACCATCCCTCAGCGAACGTTGCAGTGGGTGCACAGTCTCTTACAAACTTTATTGTGCCAGTGCTCGCAGATGCAAATCATTAGGACGTTTTCATTCACCGTGTAACCTAAAAAGTCAATAGTGTTAAAGACAAATTTACACTTTTTAAATTAAATTCCAGACCTAAAGATGCCAGTCGGCGTAAAACTTCGGATAAAATTTGAAAGACTGCCGGCGCATTCTCTAGACCAATTGGCATACAATTGTATTCAAACTGCCCAGCGGGTGTCACAAAAGTGGTATATTTTTTCGATTTCTCGTCCAATTTTACATGAAAAAATCCATTCTTCAAATAAAGTATCTATTACCACCCAAATATTCCATACATGTTTCAATAAGAGGTAATGGAAAATTATCTCGTACAGTAATCTTGTTTAATGCCCTGTTATAAACACACTTACGATGTTCCCCGTTTTTCTTCAAAACCATAACAACCGGTGAAGCGTATGGGAGTCACTTCGTCTGTACGTTTCGCAATGGCCAGTCTACGTGGCCGAAAGTAAGAACGAGTTTCGCTATTTTATATTATCGTCATTTTGTACTCATAGGGAAAAATCTCAGTATCGCACCCAAAGTATGGGCTCGCAATTATGTTCCTAATAATATTCTTATCATGACCACTCAGCCTAGGGTTTATGCTTAACCTATCAGACTCACAATCTACATCTATGGCCATGATCTGATTCCGAGCAAACTCGAACGATTGCAATGATACCTGGTCACTTGTTTCCATGTCGTTATCCGTGAGTTGTGGACGTACTTTCGTAACATATTTGCCTGAATCGGCTATCAGAGCAGAAGGTAAAAGATCAATTATTCCTGATGCTACCTATTCGGTAATATTTGAATTTAGCGAGCAAATGAATAAATTTTTCAATGTACTATGATTTTTAATATTCAATTTATTCAAGGAACTTATTGATTTGTCTATGTGACATAAACGAATTTTAAATACATTAAGAAAGTTTCGTCCCAATAGTAAGGGAATAGGTAAAATTTCATCAGGCACAACAAGTAAAGTAATTGAACAAGTTTGATTTCCAAAGGAGATTTCAGATAATAGTTTTCCGAAAGTACTTATTCTCGTTCTACCAAGAACTTGAAATTAAGTTTGCGTTCGAACTTTATTAATTTTAGACGGGACCTCAGATTCGCGTACCAAATTTACCGTGCTGCCAGTATCGAAAATAGATAAAGTAATTTTAAAATCACAAAGTTGTTCACTATTAAAATTAATAAACCTTAAAAATACCATATTAACAGAATTGACAGAGTTTGTATCTTCATCGGTGGATACATCGACCTCAACTATTGCAGCAACAGTTATCTTCAATCTTTGTATTCGCTTTGTGTTATTGCACGATTTACGATCGTGTCCAATTTGCCAACAGTTGAAGCAAACACCAATTGGTCGTTCTTCATAAGGGCACTGCGGTTTCATATGTCCCATTTTCGTGCAATTATAACAACGCATTCCCTCGTTGGTTATTTCTGGCGTATTTTTTTTTACTTCGACTGCATTTTATTTTCTCTTTGTAGAGCCATCTGCGCCACCTATTACACTTTGTCGTTGTTCGTACATGTGTACAGCATTTTTACATCATCAAAAGTTTTTGCAGCAGCAAAACGAATAATTCTGATATGCGGCCATTCAGACCCTCTTGCACAAATGCTACGAGCTCAAAGTAACTCACATCACTACGTATTGCTATAGATTGTATTTCCATAACATAGCGTCGGATACTTTCGTCAGGTTTTTTTATTCGGCGGTGTAAGGTATTATAAACTTCTTGACGGCTGACCGTACACCCAAATTCTTTTATTAGCTTTGCTTTGAGTTCTGCATATGTCATTGCCCCTCTTCCAAGCATCAAACCAAGGACCCTTGAAACCAGGATGAACAAACTACAAAATTTTTAGCCACCCATGATGCCAAATGATGCGACTACAAAAATTCTTAGCCCAGACCACAACATTCTTAGCCGATTTTCAGAAAAACTTAGCCTCTAGCAAGGGTTGTAGCGCAAGTTCAGTGATTGTGATGTGAATACATACGTGTTTGAATTGTTTCAACCCTTGCTAGCGGCTAAGTTTTTCTGAAAATCGGCTAAGAATGTTGTGGTCTCGGCTAAGAATTTTTGTAGTCGCATCATTTGGCATCATGGCTTCGTGGCATCATGGCATCATGGGTGGCTAAATATTTGGTAGTTTGTTCATTCTGGTTTCAAGGGTCCTTGATCAAACGCGCAGAGCCAATTAAGCAGTTTCTGAAAGTTAAAAATTTAAGCCGCTAGTCGGCTTTTACATGTTCTAATACTTCCTCAAGATTTCGAAAAAACTTCATAATGCCATATGTACGATCTTCACCACTAAAATTTTTTATGGCGTGTTCGATGTCGTGAAAATTAACCATACCATAGATACAAGAGAATCATGTGGATCAATATCTACATTTCGTTCCATTTGTTTTATTTCCTTGCGTAAACGTATTTCCTCTGTTTTATCATTGTTCGATGACGTCATAAGCACATAAGGGTTGGTAGAGTTCTGAGTGACAACATTTTCAGTAACGGCGGTAAAAATCGTAGCGGCGGTCGATAAATTTGAAGCGGCCTGAACTTCATTTTTTGTAGCGTAGGGATTCTCAACGGTGGTGATCGGCCCTTTTGTAAAAGCAGAAGCTGCATTTATTGTATGCAGTGAGGTACTGGCTGTTACCTCAACCGGCGGAAAGGTGATAGGTGTTAAATTTGAAGCACTAACGGTAGTGGTCGTAGTGTCTAGACAAGAGACAGGATCAGCGGCTTGGGCATTATAAGCGAAAGTGATAAGCACTGATAAGCTAGCACGCTACCAACTAGCCCCGGAGGCTTATATTATATTATACAATAAATAAAAGGATTAAAAGATATTTTTACATTCATTACAGAAGAGATGGAGAGCAAACAACAAGCAAAAAAATGACGTACGGAGAGTAAAGTCCTATTTCTAAATTTGATTGATATGGATGAGCCTATGGAAATATTAAATTTATTACATGAACTACCTTATGTCGATGTACAGAGTAATCGGATAAAACTTCTTCACTCAGAATATTATGTAGTTTACTGTTTGTAGTTTAATAAAAAAGTTTTACGTTCCATTTAAAAATAAAGGAACATACATTTATTTTTCATTATTTTATAGCTCTTTTCTTTCTCATTCTGTTATTTTTCAACCGATTTTCAAAATGCATCAAAACACCCTGTGATTGGAAATATTATGATTTCATCTGTTCAGCAAAAATACTTGATAAAAGATTTTGTACAAAGTTGCCAAACATCGTTTTGTCGAATTCTGGAAACTTAAAGGTCAAAATTTTAATTTTCTTCAATAACCTAAAAATAACGGTAATTTTGTAAATAACGGAAAAAGTCTCAGAACAAAAGTTGCTGCTGAAGCCCTAAAGAACAACAATAAAAAAGTTCTTTTTCCCAAAAAGTCGATTTTGGCATATTGCTAACTATAATACTGGCCCTTAGACTTTATTTGTTTAAATTATGTTAATCCGTTTTCCGAATTATTTGAACAAACATTTTTCACAAGTCTGTGATAAATTTATAATCATTTTTAAGGAATAATTTGGTACTGATTAAAGTGGGATATGATTTATTATTGGTTTTGTTTCGATAGAATAATTTGTTTTATGATTTAATTCGTGAAATATATATCAAATACACCATTTTTTGATGGAATAATTTGTTAAAGTTGATTCATTGATTGATGATTCCATTTAAAAATAAAGGAACATACATTTATTTTTCATTATCTTATAGCTCTTTTCTTTCTCATTCGGTTATTTTTCAACCGATTTTCAAAATGCATCAAAACACCCTGTGATTGGAAATATTATGATTTCATCTGTTCAGCAAAAATACTTGCCAAAAGATTTTGTACAAAGTTGCCAAACATCGTTTTGTCGAATTCTGGAAACTTAAAGGTCAAAATTTTAATGTTCTTCAATAATCTAAAAATAACGGTAATTTTGTAAATAACGGAAAAAGTCTCAGAACAAAAGTTGCTGCTGAAGCCCTAAAGAACAACAATAAAAAAGTTCTTTTTCGCAAAAAGTCGATTTTGGCATATTGCTAACTATAATACTGGCCCTTAGACTTTATTTGTTTAAATTATGTTAATCCGTTTTCCGAATTATTTGAACAAACATTTTTCACAAGTCTGTGATAAATTTATAATAATTTTTAAGGAATAATTTGGTTTTGTTTCGATAAAATAATTTGTTTTATGATTTAATTCGTGAAATATATATCAAATACACCATTTTTTGATGGAATGATTTGTTAAAGTTGATTCATTGATTAATATTAATTCAAATCATGTAATCAACTGAAAGCCGCTCAAACACTTCACCCTAGCTCAGCGAATTTTAAAATAAATTGGAATTCAGCTTGTCTATGCGATAGTTACGTGTGTATTAAATTTTATATAAATCCGATGAACCACCGAATAATTTTTAATATGTCCCACTATTCTAACTAATATGTAAATGTTTGTTATTATAGAGATTAACATATCCATATAGACCCATTAAATTATAGCGATTTTTTAGATATTCAAATAGCAATATTTAAAGGGACATCTAAATTTTTTGTATTTTATTAAAATGTGTTTGCGGAACATTTTCTGACGAGAATCCTCAATACGTCTTGAATGCATTTAAGGAATGATATTCGAGTCAAATTTAATACATTTTAAAAAAGTGAATTACAAAACTATTTCTTTATACTCCTTATTAATAATAAAAAGTTAGCAGCCACTTATGTTTTTTAGCCTCAGAAGACCTGATACTGACTTGAAAATCAATTAAGTCTGAAAATTTTACAAAAATTCTCTATTTAGAAAAATATTTTTTTGGCGATCGGACGCGATTTTGAGAGTAAAATTAAAGGAATAGTCGGAAAAACATTGGCAGCCAAAGAGCTAAACTTCGTCCTAGAGCGTAAAAAGGACTGTCTGGGGCAGACTTGCCTCCACAGACCTGCTTTTAATCCCACCCATAACTTGAAAATTTTCATTCATCAATTCATTTTTTGTTTAATTAAATAGCAAACAATTTTTTGTTCTTCAATTTTGTTAAAATTTGAAAAATATTCACATTCTGTAATTGCATTTTTAAATAGTTTAAAATCGCAATATATAAAAAATTGTTTAAACTGTTGTAATAAGTATTGCGGGTAAATTCAGTGACTGGACCTTATTGAATCTTTTAGAAACACGTTCTTAATATGAAACACGCGGAAGAAACATTGACAGGTTACGAATACATGCTAACTATTTTCCGTTTGCCCTGTTACATGTTCACTTGCAACAGTCAAGTGATATGTCACGAAACTATTCATTCCCTACAAGTTCTGCAACGTAACACATTGTGATATGTAAAAAGTTTTTTTTTTAATAACTTGTCCTCAGTCCTGTGGTATGTACATTTGAGCCAGTCACGTATCGTTTTATGTTGCACTAGTTTTGATACACACCACGTAGTGTCTAACATGAGACTAGTTATGAGTAAGATAATTCTAACCTGTTCTGTTGCGCATTCACTTACACCAATGCAGTGATATGGTGCCCTAAACAAGGTCAGCGATATGTCGCAAGTAGCTTAAAACGTAGAAATTGCCACCTCCTATGACAAGCCCATGTTAAAGTTACCGGTTACTTTCATATAAGAGAACCAACTCAAGGACCGCACAGTGCTTTGTTCCATAGACAAAAATCAAAAATAAAATGTTGGTCATGAATATTGATAAATAATATATTTTTGGAAGGATTATAAAGCAACTAAAAGATATGAAAAAAAATTTTGGTTTAACTCTTTTTGGCGCCATGAGAGGGCGCTAAACTTGGACAATTTTAAGCAATAATGGTATAACAGTAGATATGGCTTTAAGTTGTTTCATGAAAAAAAAAAAAATATATAAAATTAATTTTTAAAAAATTAATTAAAGTTAAGGTTTTTATTTTGTCTTAATGTATTTGTAATCGACTAAAAATATACTGTACAGTATAAATCCTTAGTACAATTATTTTTATGGATCTTAAAATTACTTTTTTTGTGTTAAAAAATCTAAATTTACAAAACTTTGATGGAGTAAAATATAAAATACGAAAAACAGGTTATTTTTTTTTGTTTTTCAAAGTTTATACTATTATCTCAAAGACAAGGAAAAGAATTGACCCAATTTTTTTCCACAAATTACAAAAAAAACATGTTTTTATATATGTCTATTTTCTTAATTTGTACTAAAGTTTGTTCCACTTTTAAAGTGCCAAAATTTGAAATGACGTAAAAAATAATAAATATTTACAATAAATATGGATGAAAAATATATTTTTGGATAGATTATCTTAAATTAGATTAGCTTTAAATCACGTAAGAGAATATTTTGGTTTTACCTTTTTGTAGAGCCACGAGAGAGCGCTAAACTTAGAGAATTTGAAGCAAAAATAGTTAAACACAAAAAAAAATTTTAGATGTTTCACAAAAAAAATTTTAAAAATTAAGTTTTTCAAAAAGTGGCTTAACATTCAAGATCAAGCTCTTGTTGTAAACAGTATTACACCAATTGTATGAATTATAATTAAAACAATATCAATAATAACTAGTAAAAAATAAAACAAAAAACAAAACAAAAAAAACATTAGCAAACAAGGTCAAAAAAGATCAAACATGCACTAGCTAGTGACAATGTAAAGAAATGATTAAAAGGAAAAAACAAACAAACAAACAACAATAATGAACCTAATGCATCACGTTCTAAAAATTAGTTTTCCCCTCTTCAAACAATAGAAGACGACGTATTCGATGACGAAACAATAGCTGAAAAAACGTAAAAGTCCATATACCACCGGTTACAATATTAAAATGCAAAATAGAAGAAGTCCACGACAGATTATGCCATTAGGAAAATATCAATTGGGCTCAAATTGTTCCTTAAAACTAAATTAGATTTCGATACCATATGTAATCGCCTATCAGATGAATATGAGTTCTTTACCTATGCCACCAAAAATGAAAAACCTTACAAGGCTCTTATATTCGGTATGGATAAACAAAATCCAATGAGTGTTAAGAAGAAGCTGACTGATATGGGTCTTAAATGCTTGGATGTAAAAATAGTTGTTAAAAAAAACTCATACAACACTGAATATGTTATATATGTAGTACACTTTCAACGACAAACAATCACAATTAGGGAATTAAGGCAAAATTATTCCGTAGTCGACTATATGAAGGTGAGATGGGAGCTTCAAAAACCCTATAAGTCAAAGATTACTCAGTGTTACAATTGCCAAATGTTTGGCCATGGTTCGAATCGTTGTAAGGTTAAAACATTTTGTGCGAACTGTGCAGGCCAACACAAAACATCTGAATGTAAGGAATCCTCTATTAAATGTGCAAATTGCAGTGGTTCGCACAAGTCAACATCAGATCAATGTCCGAGTAAGGAAAACTATATAAGTATCCGTCAACGTATACAACCAGCTCCACGTCGCCACACTCGAGATGTTTCCTCACTTATGTCTACCAGGAACTACAATAATAATTTTCCAGATGCGCTGAATCAAAATTTACCTACCCATTCTGGTATCTGGCAGACCCAAAGAGAGATCCTCAGCAATGGTGGAAATAACTTAGGTATTAATAGTGACAATAATGAACTATTTTCCATTCAGGAATTAAAAAGTTTAACTCTTGAGTTAATTACTAACCTTAAGAATTGTAGAAATAAGGCAGATCAGTTTGAGGTAATTACAAATCTTGCAGTTAAATTTTCTCATAATGCATTGCAATAATATTAGTATTATAACTTGGAACGCAAGAGGCGTTCGTAACAAAAGTATTGAACTTTTTCAATTTTTAATAGCCCATGACATACACATTTGCTTACTAACTGAAACAGGGTTACAGCCAAATATATCTATGTATTAGGCACAATCAATTTTATGTGTACAGGAACGATAGGACAACATCAAGAGGGAATGGTGTTGCAGTCATTATAAGGAAGAATATACCACATCAACTTCTCCCTATTGTAAATAATAACATTATTGAAAATATTGGTATAAAATCATTTACTAATACACAATGCGTTAATATCTTTTTGTAACGCGCGGGGTTTAGTAAATGAACCCATCTCTCTGTCACAAACACCAGGAGGCATGATTGATGGTCCATCGACTAGCTTCGTCGGCTAAGGCGTAGGTTTTTGCATTTCTGACAGAGTCTGCGTTGCATAAAAAAAATCTTCATGCCATGTTATAAATGCCTAAGAGCTTATAAAGAAAACTTCAAATTTTGCGTTCTGAAAATGTCTATCATATAGAGGTTTGATATTACCAACCTCGAGTGCACTTTTCCCACCCTATTGACCTTTTAGTCAATACGCCTGTGACGATTATTGCACTCTGAATTTTTGTAATCGTCCCTATAAAGAAAGCTGTGACTAAAACACTAATTAAGTTTACATTTTGATATATTTAACATTCCCTTATTTAGGAAAGTTTAAGAATTCATTATGATTTAACAAAGGGAATTTAAATTAGGTAAATATATTTTAAACATGAAATTTGATATATTTTTGGCAATAAAAAAAAATTATGATTATGTACCTAAGAATAATTTTAATTCTAGCTTATTTTCTTTAATAATTTTCTTAGGGTCATTTTATATATTTTTAAGACTTCATTTAAATAATTTTGTTTAAAATTTCAATGTTAACTATTATATATATTTTCTCTTCAATTTTTATCTTTTTAACAACTAACAACTATCAAATTTAGATTTAATTATTAATAATGATTTTTTTCTAAAAATTATTTGTTAAAATTTTCCTTCTAATTAGCAGTAAGCCATGTATGCGGAACGTAGGGTACTTAATCGTAGTATATGATAAGCAAAATAGTACATGAGTAAAATCCATGTAGTCAATGAACTTTTGTTTATTTTGCTTATTATTATTTTCTTCTTTTCAATTATTAAAATTTAAGTATAAGAGAATTTTAAGATGAGTGAGGCTTGCGTTTAGGAGCTAATTATTTTGTTAATTCTCTTCTAGAATTGTTGTTGTGTTATTGGTATGTAAAGTTTGTAATTACCTTCTGGTTAATGATGATATAATGACGTCACACATGATGATCTCCAACTAATGCGCATTATTTGGTGTTGTCATGTTATTGATGTGATTGCAAAAAAAATTACGTTATGGACAAAAACACAAAACTACATATAGAAAATAATTTTTTTTTTAAATAGCCCTCGTAAATTCTAATTTCTTTTGTTGTTTTTTTTTTCACTTTGTCTCACTTTAAACTGGCTCTTCTTTCTTTTTGAATTTTAGTTTTTTTTTTTTTTAATTATCTTTTGCTTATAATATTTTTCTATCTTTACCAATAATTTAAAAACAAATATATGTTAAATTTAATATTAATTTTATATTTACTTTCTCTGGCCAATTATATATAACAAACTTTTTTTTCCACGGAATCTTATTCTTCTCCAAGATCGAATAAAATTCCGAGTGAAACACTTTACACTACTGGGGCTGATCTATGACTGGTATTGAATATTAATGTTAATGAGACAGTTATGGTGAAAGAAATTCGTTAAGTTTCTGCAGCCTTCGTTAAGTGCTGCTCCTCAATGAAATACTATATTTAAAAATACTATAATATAAAAATACTATAATTTAATAAGTTTACACTGCACTACAATATTAAAATCACTTTACCTCTTTCCCTAATAGTGAAATCTATTTAAGATTCCATGAAATGACATGCACAAAATGGGGCTTCCAATTTAAATATAACTTCGGGGCCTTCACCATAGCTTGTATTCTTACTTTTCCCAAAAACAAAGCTTGTTTACCAATTCCAGTGTAAATAAAAGATTACTATTAAATTTTAAAATGATGGTAAAACCAAATCATAGACACGTGTCACTACAAAATCTTACCCAGATTCTTCGCCTAATCCACTTTAATCATAATCTTGGAATAATATTAGCAAATTATTGAAATTTCGTTTGGATTCACACAATTCTGTGCAATTTTTCAACGTTATATTAAAAAAAACTTTTCGTAAAAACTTGAAAATGTTATAAAAGTTTAAGAAATTATTATTCTTACAATCAGATTGGGTAATCTGTTCGTCTTGACAATTCGGATAAAAAGGAAATAGAATGTGCTCGGTACCACATGAAATTTCTTTACTTTAAAATCTCTCCAGTTCTTATTCAATGGATCAGCTGTTATGCGAAAGATATCATTATAAGATTTACGTTACACACTGTATGTAAAACCAGTGTTGGTAAGAGGCGATCAATAACCGTTCATTTCAAAATTCCCATTACATTAACAAATCACACATCTGCATTCAAAACCACTTCAAATCCAATTTAATTAAACTCGTCAAATATCAGATATTCTACTGAACCGCATAGAGGCATTAAAGAAAATTATAAATTTTCGTCCGCAAAACAACTACCAATAGAAAATAGACAATCAACAAATTTAACGCATCAATATTAAAAAATACAATGTGACAACCAAAGTCTTCCAATTGTGAATAGATAAAAAAAATCTGCAACAAACCTGCTTCATTATGAGGCAAAGCCAAAATAATGAACAGGCAAAGATTTTTTTTTTTTGTAGACATAATCTTCAATCCATTTAATTAAAATTTCTCCGCCTACCCGTGCTCGCAAAAACAATTTATATATATAATTATTTTATTTTTGCCTGCCATGGCTGATCATTGTGGAAGATTTTTTTTCTCTACCGCTAACGTGGGGCACGACCCACTAATAGCCGGGTAATTAGAGTGATTAAGATTTTATATCCGTTGCATGGAATCTTCCAATATAAGATCCTTTGTTGTCCTCCAATTCGTAAAGACTACTACCAATACGTTTTCTAACCCTACACTTCAAAAATTTTGGCATGAATTTTGAATTCAAAGACTTGGCAAGGTTACTAAGTACGTAGTTCCTCCGATATACTATTTGGCCCTCCTGAAACGTCTTTGGACGTGATCTCAAATTATAGCATTTACTGGCCTTTTCGTGGGCAATAACTAGATTTTTACGTATTTTCTCCCGAATTTTAAATAATTTATCAGAACGAGTTGATATATTTGAATCCTCTCCGCAATTTAATCCTAGCCTATCAAGAATCTTATAACACGAGCCATGTTGGCACATATTCTGGCCAAAAGTAGCATAATATGGTGTACACTGAATTGCAGAATGATAATCGCTTCTCAAGATACCTAAAATTTGTGGAATATAACTATCCCAATCGGTATGGTCCTTATGATCCTCAAAAAAAACAACGCAGTTTTGTAATAATTTCGCGATTCGCTCTCTCGGAAGCGTTAGATTGGGGTGCGTAGAACCCAGTTCGGATATGGTCAATATTATATAAAGCGAGAAACTCCATGATCTCCTTAGAGACAAATTGTCTCCCATTATCACTGTGGAGATAACTTGGTACCCCAAAAGCGGGAAAGATTTCGGTTTGAAAATATTGAATTACATTCGCTGAGGTCGCTGCTCGAAATGCCTTCAAAAACAAATATTTCGTGAAATGGTCTAGGCATATAAAAATTATCGTATTCTTGGCCCTACTCGCAGGATAAGGTCCTAGAAAATCACAATACAGCCTCTCAAAAGGTCTTGTAGTAATAAAACCATTACCCATGAGAGGCTTCAAAATCTGGTTTGACGGCTTCATCATTTTACATTTATCACACCCAGCAACAAAAGTCTTAACGTCTCTGGTCATAGTTGGCCAGAAATACTTCTGCCGAATGCGACTCAAAGTCTTGGTATATCCACCATGACATGACGTTTGAGAGCAGTGATTTGCCTTTAAAACTGAATCCACTAAGGACTGCGGAATCCTCGTCCTGTGCGCCCTCTCTAAATTTCACTCTCTTATATATAAAGCCATTTGTTTAACATATATCGGGTAGGGAGTCCTCATTCTCAGTCACCGTTTTTCGAAGGTCGTTATATTCGTCGTTATTAAAATCAGGGGAAGATAAATCGACATCCGCAGGCAAGTTTTCGAGCGAAATTTCGTCTATATCCATTCTGGATAATGTGTCAGGAACAATGTTTAGGGCACCCTTTCGATGTTCTATACTAAAATCGTACCTCTGAAGTTTTAAGCTCCATCTGGCAAGACGGCCACTTAAATCCCTCTGGGACATCAACCACCGCAAGCTGGAGTGATCAGTGATGATTTTAAAAGGTAAACCCTCAATATACGGCCTGAACCGATTCACACAAACTACATACATTTAAGTTCGGTGACTGTATAGTTTCGCTGGGCTTTATTAAGCTTTTGCGAAACATACGAGATAGGGTGTTCTTTTCCCTTGTCATCACACTGAAAGAGTACTCCCCCCACACCAACCTTAGAAGCATCACACTGTATAACAAATTCTCTTCTAAAATCAGGCTGAGCGAGAACCGGTGCTGTGCAAAGTGCTTCTTTCAATTTCGCAAAGGACAGTTTGGCAGATTCCGTTAAGGAAAAGGGTTTTGATGACTTTTTAAGACAATCGGTCAAAGGACCCGCTAAGTCGGAAAAATTATTTATAAAAGAACGGTACCAATTTGACATTCCGACGAATCTACGAACCTGACGTGGAGTTTTCGGTAAAGGGAATTCATTAATACTCTTGACCTTTTTAGGGTCAACCTTTAAACATCCATTCCCCACAATGTTGCCCAGATAACGTATCTCCTTTTGACAAAACTTGCTTTTGCCTACGTTGATAGTCAACTTCGAATTCCGTAGACAGGATGCTACTTCACTTAAAACTCTCATATGGGTATCAAAATCCGAAGAACAAACAAGCAAATCATCGAGACAAATGAAAACATGCTCGCGTAGGCGTGACGGAATAACACGGTCCATGAGGCGACTCATGGTCTGGGGCCCGTTACACAACCCGAATGGCATTTTTGTATAATGAAAAAGTGGCTTGCCAGGTACGACGAATGCTGTTTTTTCTTTTGATGTTTCCGTTAACCTGATCTGCAAAAATGCATCTTTTAGATCGATTCCCGTAATAAAAAAAGTATCCTGGAGTCTACTCAAAAGTCCGTTTATGTGTGGCAGTGGATACGAATCCTTTTTCGTAACAGAATTTAATTTTCGTGAATCCACACACAATCTCACTTTACCGGGCTTACGAACCAATACTACCGGTGAGCACCATGGTGAATTGGATTCTTCTATCACACCCATAGATAAAAGTCTTTCGATCTCCTGGTAAGCTTCTTCCTGTCGCGGTGGAGACATCGGGTAGTGTTTTGACTTTATAGGTGTAGCATGCCCAGTATCAATGTGATGCTCGACTAAATCAGTACAACCTAAACCCAGTTTCTCATACGATGGAAACTGCAAGATTGTTTTATCTAAAAGAAGCTGCTGTTCACAGGTGAGAATATGAAATTTCGATTGGTCATTATTATTATCAAGCGATTCAATTGTAATTGAAGGGGCTGGTGGTATTATATCTGGGGCCAAGGCAAACTCCCTCCAGAAATCGACTCCGAAATAGGCCTCTTGGGTTAACGAAGGAACTAAATAGAAAACTATATGTTTGGTTACGCCCCTAAAAGTAACAGGTAGCTTAGAAAACCCTAAAACCGCCTTTTTTGATCCATCCGCAGTGAAAAGTGAAGATTTAATTTGTTTAAATAAGACATTACTATCCTTTATAAATTCTAAGCAATTTTTCCCTATCACCGACACGTTTGCTCCTGAATTCAATAATCCAACAATGCTTTTGTCAAATATGCTGACTTTAATGAAAGGCCGATCATCCGATCCAGATAAAACTGTTGACTCTAAAAGCTTTCGTATTTCCCTTCTCTTTTTGAGTCGCATTCTGCATTTTAATATTTTGTATGGCAATGTGTAATTTTTTGTTTTAATAATTTTGTTTACAGTTTCTGTTTTTCTTTTTTGAAGATTTTCACATATATATTTAGTTTGGCTAAAAGATTCATTTAATGAAATTTCAGGGTTTAAAGTGTTTTCAGATTCATTTGAAGATAATGTAGGTTTATTTGATTCTGACAACGTTAATCTAGACTCGGGGTCTGAGGTTTCGAACAAGTGTCCCCGGTAACCAACTCGCTCACCTTGCGGTTTCCCAAATGTTTATTGGGACACTTTACTGTCACCACTCCTCTATGACCGCACTTATAGCAATAAATGTTTCGAACCTCATCGGGACAGTAAATATAGGAATGTCCATATGAAAGACAGTTCCAACATTGAATTTTGGAATAATCTGGTTTGCCACGTTTCGAATATTCAATCGCCTCTATTTGAGGATCGATAATGTCCAAATCATTATCCGCCTCAAGGGACATTTCGACCTCACTTACACCTCGATTTTGTGTGCTAACGCTCGATTGAAATCTGTTATCACCTGCACTACGATTCTGAAAACCTGCATTAGATTGAATTCTATTATCGCGTACTACTTTTTCCGCTTTCCGAGCAATTTTCTTAAGTTCTCCTAAAGTTTTAGGATCAGAATTAAATAATAAAAATTTCAGATTGGTGTTCAAATTCTTTTTCATTATTTCAATTAGAGTTTCCTCTGGAAATGGTACTCCCAATCTGGCATTCATGGAAACGATAGAAGCATGAAAATCATCATAACTTTCCTTAAATTGTTGTTTTCGCAAAGAAATTCTTAATTGGACCTCATAATCTGACTCAAGGCTACCGAATTCTAATTTTAAGGCAGCACGTAAGGATTCAAGAGTAACATTTTCATTTAATTTCATATATGTCCAATACCACCTATCTACTTTGTCTTCCAAAAATATATGAAAATTGGACAGAAGATGCTGCTCGGAGCATCGTGTACGATTAGTTAAAGTTTGCAACTTAAATAAAAAATCTGAAACTGAACCTGTGCCATCATATTTAATTTTCCACTTCTCTAATTTAATATTCTCCTCAAAATTGTTATTATGATTATAAATATTACGATTTTCGTTACTGCGATTATCATTTCGATTATCACACACATTATTACGATTAAAATTGTAAATACGATTATCATTGATATTAGGATCACTACCGTTGCTACGATTATCCCGATTCAATTGACCTGTTTCATAATTGTTATTCACAGATGTTACTAAAGGCATATCGATATTAGTTAAGTTAGGAGTTCGTTTATCGACACCAATTTGAGAAATACTCTCCTACGAAATTCTTCCTTAGTTGCCTGTAAGCTTTGCTGCATAAGAGAAATTAAGGAATCAATTGGACTCGGTTCCCCTGATTGAATATTTGCAGAACCATTCGCAGGAATGTTGTTAAACCCCGTTGCTAAATTCGACAAGGTATCACGATTCTGAAAACCTAAGGTATTTTCCGTTGGAGGATTCTGATTATCCATTATGTAATCGTTACGTTGATCAGAAAAGCTAATAGATAATAAAGGTTGCTGCCTGGCCGAATACGGAAATATTTCCAGATTACGTATGTCTTCCACTGTGAACTGAGATTTGTTTGTAGGTTGGGTCGGTAATAAATGAGTGTTGTCGACGTTTAATAGAGATTCCGATATATTAGGATTTAGTGGTGTTTCGCTATCACGTAAAGTAACTATCGTGTTCAGAGATTGGTCCTGAGAACCGATTATATGACTTGATGACAAGGCAGCAGTAGAAATACTGGAGCTTATGGAACCCTGCGATTCATTCAGCTGACCCAAGGTTAATACGGTAGCGTTGCTGGAATTCAAAAGTCCCTTAGAAGCACCTACCTGACTAGAAGCTAATCCCGAATCTCCCTGACTTTGTGATACCGAACCAAGGGATTTATTTCCCCAAGATACCTTCCCTTGGTTTTGACGTAAGGATGGCCTAGGATTTAGGGGAGAATGTATAACGCGAGGAGGGCCTTGTGGTTTTCCAATAGAATCATCCAAAGGAACGGAAATGTTATTCTTGTTAACTGTAGATGCCCTAACGCGCCCTCGTGGTGTATAAGATCTATTACTGTTATTTTTATAAGTAATTCTAGGAATCGCCCCTCGATTCGTTTTTCTTGTATCCATAAGTAAAAAAAAATATCAAAATAAACTAATTCCGATTATCTATTCGAAAGGTTTGTATCGAAAAAGAAAATATATATATATGTATGTATGAATTAATTATTCAGGGAATGTTAAATTACAAAATCGTACCAATTTAGCAAATGTCACAACATCCAAAAAAAATTATCAAAAGGTGCAACAGATTCAAATTTAAAGTTGAATATAGGAACTACCTAATGAAATTATTTTAAATATACAGCGAAATGCTAGCTTTATTTAAAACTACATTGAACTTGTATAATTAGAACTAAAACTATGTCCTTAAACTGTTGCACATAAAACCAAAACTGTATGTTCCAGAAATTTAGGACTCGCAGCAAGAACAAAGTCTATTGTGAATTACGTAGAATTTTTAAAATACGACAAGCATATTATGGCAACGAATTGCAAAAAAATATATGTTTTAAGCATATTGGACTCATAATAAACCCGCCAACATTTGGTGGAATATAAAACCCTTAATGAATATAGAAGTTATATAATTTATGAAATCCACACTTATTCAAAATGATAAACAAAATCCGAATATTAAAATTTTAGGTGAAAATATAAAAGTATTTAACTGACGCAAAGCGTCACGTTGGGCGCCATTTATGTAACGCGCGAGGTTTAGTAAATGAACCCATCTCTCTGTCACAAACACCAGGAGACATGATTGATGGTCCATTGACTAGCTTCGTCATGCCATGTTATAAATGTCTAAGAGCTTATAAAGAAAACTTCAAATTTTGCGTTCTGAAAATGTCTATCATATAGAGGTTTGATATTACCAACCTCGAGTGCACTTTTCCCACCCTATTGACCTTTTAGTCAATACGCCTGTGACGATTATTGCACTCTGAATTTTTGTAATCGTCCCTATAAAGAAAGCTGTGACTAAAACACTAATTAAGTTTACATTTTAATATATTTAACATTCCCTTATTTAGGAAAGTTTAAGAATTCATTATGATTTAACAAAGGGAATTTAAATTAGGTAAATATATTTTAAACATGAAATTTGATATATTTTTGGCAATAAAAAAAATTATGATTATGTACCTAAGAATAATTTTAATTCTAGCTTATTTTCTTTAATAACTAACAACTATCAAATTTAGATTTAATTATTAATAATGATTTTTTTCTAAAAATTATTTGTTAAAATTTTCCTTCTAATTAGCAGTAAGCCATGTATGCGGAACGTAGGGTACTTAATCGTAGTATATGATAAGCAAAATAGTACATGAGTAAAATCCATGTAGTCAATGAACTTTTGTTTATTTTGCTTATTATTATTTTCTTCTTTTCAATTATTAAAATTTAAGTATAAGAGAATTGAATAGTATAGTAGGATTTTTTTTTTTTTTTTTTTTTTTTTTTTTTTTTTTTTTAAGATCATATCATATTCTTTTTAATTATTTTTATTGTAAAGAAACATGAAAATTTTATTAGTAAGTTATAGAGAATAAAAATTGAGAAATTCCACTGAGCCAGCAGGATAGAATACTTAGTATTTTCGGTTGGCGCTACCCAATCTTGTCAATACCCATGCTCTTCTTCTCCCTTTACGGTCATTGCTTGTTGATGATTGTCTATTTTATATTGAGTGTTAGGAAACAAATTAACAAACTTGTAAACAACAACACAATTAGACTAACATCAACGAAATTTAACAATTTATATTTATCCTCTATATTTTACAGTTTTTTGTTATGAACTTTAATTATTAAAGTATCAAATAACACAGCTTTATATGAAGCATTTAATATCAAATGTTTGTCTTAATCCATATTAAATCTACAACATAATCTATGTTGATAGTTAATGAATAGACAATATTTTGAATTATATTTTTCACTGTATCCTTGTGTGTAAAGTAATGGAATTTTATGAATTGTTGATCTGTTATTTTGTAAGTGAATAGTATAGTAGGATTTTTTTTTTTTTTTAAGATCATATCATATTCTTTTTAATTATTTTTATTGTAAAGAAACATGAGAGAGAATTTTAAGATAAGTGAGGCTTGCGTTTAGGAGCTAATTATTTTGTTAATTCTCTTCTAGAATTGTTGTTGTGTTATTGGTATGTAAAGTTTGTAATTACCTTCTGGTTAATGATGATATAATGACGTCACACATGATGATCTCCAACTAATGCGCATTATTTGGTGTTGTCATGTTATTGATGTGATTGCAAAAAAAAAATTACGTTATGGACAAAAACACAAAACTACATATAGAAAATAATTTTTTTTTTAAATAGCCCTCGTAAATTCTAATTTCTTTTGTTGTTTTTTTTTTCACTTTGTCTCACTTTAAACTGGCTCTTCTTTCTTTTTGAATTTTAGTTTTTTTTTTTTTAATTATCTTTTGCTTATAATATTTTTCTATCTTTACCAATAATTTAAAAACAAATATATGTTAAATTTAATATTAATTTTATATTTACTTTCTCTGGCCAATTATATATAACAAACTTTTTTTTCCACGGAATCTTATTCTTCTCCAAGATCGAATAAAATTCCGAGTGAAACACTTTACACTACTGGGGCTGATCTATGACTGGTATTGAATATTAATGTTAATGAGACAGTTATGGTGAAAGAAATTCGTTAAGTTTCTGCAACCTTCGTTAAGTGCTGCTCCTCAATGAAATACTATATTTAAAAATACTATAATATAAAAATACTATAATTTAATAAGTTTATACTGCACTACAATATTAAAATCACTTTACCTCTTTCCCTAATAGTGAAATCTATTTAAGATTCCATGAAATGACATGCACAAAATGGGGCTTCCAATTTAAATATAACTTCGGGGCCTTCACCATAGCTTGTATTCTTACTTTTCCCAAAAACAAAGCTTGTTTACCAATTCCAGTGTAAATAAAAGATTACTATTAAATTTTAAAATGATGGTAAAACCAAATCATAGACACGTGTCACTACAAAATCTTACCCAGATTCTTCGCCTAATCCACTTTAATCATAATCTTGGAATAATATTAGCAAATTATTGAAATTTCGTTTGGATTCACACAATTCTGTGCAATTTTTCAACGTTATATTAAAAAAAACTTTTCGTAAAAACTTGAAAATGTTATAAAAGTTTAAGAAATTATTATTCTTACAATCAGATTGGGTAATCTGTTCGTCTTGACAATTCGGATAAAAAGGAAATAGAATGTGCTCGGTACCACATGAAATTTCTTTACTTTAAAATCTCTCCAGTTCTTATTCAATGGATCAGCTGTTATGCGAAAGATATCATTATAAGATTTACGTTACACACTGTATGTAAAACCAGTGTTGGTAAGAGGCGATCAATAACCGTTCATTTCAAAATTCCCATTACATTAACAAATCACACATCTGCATTCAAAACCACTTCAAATCCAATTTAATTAAACTCGTCAAATATCAGATATTCTACTGTACCGCATAGAGGCATTAAAGAAAATTATAAATTTTCGTCCGCAAAACAACTACCAATAGAAAATAGACAATCAACAAATTTAACGCATCAATATTAAAAAATACAATGTGACAACCAAAGTCTTCCAATTGTGAATAGATAAAAAAAATCTGCAACAAACCTGCTTCATTATGAGGCAAAGCCAAAATAATGAACAGGCAAAGATTTTTTTTTGTAGACATAATCTTCAATCCATTTAATTAAAATTTCTCCGCCTACCCGTGCTCGCAAAAACAATTTATATATATAATTATTTTATTTTTGCCTGCCATGGCTGATCATTGTGGAAGATTTTTTTTTCTCTACCGCTAACGTGGGGCACGACCCACTAATAGCCGGGTAATTAGAGTGATTAAGATTTTATATCCGTTGCATGGAATCTTCCAATATAAGATCCTTTGTTGTCCTCCAATTCGTAAAGACTACTACCAATACGTTTCCTAACCCTACACTTCAAAAATTTTGGCATGAATTTTGAATTCAAGGACTTGGCAAGGTTACTAAGTACGTAGTTCCTCCGATATACTATTTGGCCCTCCTGAAACGTCTTTGGACGTGATCTCAAATTATAGCATTTACTGGCCTTTTCGTGGGCAATAACTAGATTTTTACGTATTTTCTCCCGAATTTTAAATAATTTATCAGAACGAGTTGATATATTTGAATCCTCTCCGCAATTTAATCCTAGCCTATCAAGAATCTTATAACACGAGCCATGTTGGCACATATTCTGGCCAAAAGTAGCATAATATGGTGTACACTGAATTGCAGAATGATAATCGCTTCTCAAGATACCTAAAATTTGTGGAATATAACTATCCCAATCGGTATGGTCCTTATGATCCTCAAAAAAAACAACGCAGTTTTGTAATAATTTCGCGATTCGCTCTCTCGGAAGCGTTAGATTGGGGTGCGTAGAACCCAGTTCGGATATGGTCAATATTATATAAAGCGAGAAACTCCATGATCTCCTTAGAGACAAATTGTCTCCCATTATCACTGTGGAGATATCTTGGTACCCCAAAAGCGGGAAAGATTTCGGTTTGAAAATATTGAATTACATTCGCTGAGGTCGCTGCTCGAAATGCCATCAAAAACAAATATTTCGTGAAATGGTCTAGGCATATAAAAATTATCGTATTCTTGGCCCTACTCGCAGGATAAGGTCCTAGAAAATCACAATACAGCCTCTCAAAAGGTCTTGTAGTAATAAAACCATTACCCATGAGAGGCTTCAAAATCTGGTTTGACGGCTTCATCATTTTACATTTATCACACCCAGCAACAAAAGTCTTAACGTCTCTGGTCATAGTTGGCCAGAAATACTTCTGCCGAATGCGACTTAAAGTCTTGGTATATCCACCATGACATGACGTTTGAGAGCAGTGATTTGCCTTTAAAACTGAATCCACTAAGGACTGCGGAATCCAAAGTCTCCATAAACTGTCCTCCTCGTCCTGTGCGCCCTCTCTAAATTTCACTCTCTTATATATAAAGCCATTTGATAAACATATATCGGGTAGGGAGTCCTCATTCTCAGTCACCGTTTTTCGAAGGTCGTTATATTCGTCGTTATTAAAATCAGGGGAAGATAAATCGACATCCGCAGGCAAGTTTTCGAGCGAAATTTCGTCTATATCCATTCTGGATAATGTGTCAGGAACAATGTTTAGGGCACCCTTTCGATGTTCTATACTAAAATCGTACCTCTGAAGTTTTAAGCTCCATCTGGCAAGACGGCCACTTAAATCCCTCTGGGACATCAACCACCGCAAGCTGGAGTGATCAGTGATGATTTTAAAAGGTAAACCCTCAATATACGGCCTGAACCGATTCACACAAACTACATACATTTAAGTTCGGTGACTGTATAGTTTCGCTGGGCTTTTTTAAGCTTTTGCGAAACATACGAGATAGGGTGTTCTTTTCCCTTGTCATCACACTGAAAGAGTACTCCCCCCACACCAACCTTAGAAGCATCACACTGTATAACAAATTCTCTTCTAAAATCAGGCTGAGCGAGAACCGGTGCTGTGCAAAGGGCTTCTTTCAATTTCGCAAAGGACAGTTTGGCAGATTCCGTTAAGGAAAAGGGTTTTGATGACTTTTTAAGACAATCGGTCAAAGGACCCGCTAAGTCGGAAAAATTATTTATAAAAGAACGGTACCAATTTGACATTCCGACGAATCTACGAACCTGACGTGGAGTTTTCGGTAAAGGGAATTCATTAATACTCTTGACCTTTTCAGGGTCAACCTTTAAACATCCATTCCCCACAATGTAGCCCAGATAACGTATCTCCTTTTGACAAAACTTGCTTTTGCCTACGTTGATAGTCAACTTCGAATTCCGTAGACAGGATGCTACTTCACTTAAAACTCTCATATGGGTATCAAAATCCGAAGAACAAACAAGCAAATCATCGAGATAAATGAAAACATGCTCGCGTAGGCGTGACGGAATAACACGGTCCATGAGGCGACTCATGGTCTGGGGCCCGTTACACAACCCGAATGGCATTTTTGTATAATGAAAAAGTGGCTTGCCAGGTACGACGAATGCTGTTTTTTCTTTTGATGTTTCCGTTAACCTGATCTGCAAAAATGCATCTTTTAGATCGATTCCCGTAATAAAAAAAGTATCCTGGAGTCTACTCAAAAGTCCGTTTATGTGTGGCAGTGGATACGAATCCTTTTTCGTAACAGAATTTAATTTTCGTGAATCCACACACAATCTCACTTTACCGGGCTTACGAACCAATACTACCGGTGAGCACCATGGTGAATTGGATTCTTCTATCACACCCATAGATAAAAGTCTTTCGATCTCCTGGTAAGCTTCTTCCTGTCGCGGTGGAGACATCGGGTAGTGTTTTGACTTTATAGGTGTAGCATGCCCAGTATCAATGTGATGCTCGACTAAATCAGTACAACCTAAACCCAGTTTCTCATACGATGGAAACTGCAAGATTGTTTTATCTAAAAGAAGCTGCTGTTCACAGGTGAGAATATGAAATTACGATTGGTCATTATTATTATCAAGCGATTCAATTGTAATTGAAGGGGCTGGTGGTATTATATCTGGGGGCAAGGCAAACTCCCTCCAGAAATCGACTCCGAAATAGGCCTCTTGGGTTAACGAAGGAACTAAATAGAAAACTATATGTTTGGTTACGCCCCTAAAAGTAACAGGTAGCTTAGAAAACCCTAAAACCGCCTTTTTTGATCCATCCGCAGTGAAAAGTGAAGATTTCATTTGTTTAAATAAGACATTACTATCCTTTATAAATTCTAAGCAATTTTTCCCTATCACCGACACGTTTGCTCCTGAATCCAATAATCCAACAATGCTTTTGTCAAATATGCTGACTTTAATGAAAGGCCGATCATCCGATCCAGATAAAACTGTTGACTCTAAAAGCTTTCGTATTTCCCTTCTCTTTTTGAGTCGCATTCTGCATTTTAATATTTTGTATGGCAATGTGTAATTTTTTGTTTTAATAATTTTGTTTACAGTTTCTGTTTTTCTTTTTTGAAGATTTTCACATATATATTTAGTTTGGCTAAAAGATTCATTTAATGAAATTTCAGGGTTTAAAGTGTTTTCAGATTCATTTGAAGATAATGTAGGTTTATTTGATTCTGACAACGTTAATCTAGACTCGGGGTCTGAGGTTTCGAACAAGTCTCCCCGGTAACCAACTCGCTCACCTTGCGGTTTCCCAAATGTTTATTGGGACACTTTACTGTCACCACTCCTCTATGACCGCACTTATAGCAATAAATGTTTCGAACCTCATCGGGACAGTAAATATAGGAATGTCTATATGAAAGACAGTTCCAACATTGAATTTTGGAATAATCTGGTTTGCCACGTTTCGAATATTCAATCGCCTCTATTTGAGGATCGATAATGTCCAAATCATTATCCGCCTCAAGGGACATTTCGACCTCACTTACACCTCGATTTTGTGTGCTAACGCTCGATTGAAATCTGTTATCACCTGCACTACGATTCTGAAAACCTGCATTAGATTGAATTCTATTATCGCGTACTACTTTTTCCGCTTTCCGAGCAATTTTCTTAAGTTCTCCTAAAGTTTTAGGATCAGAATTAAATAATAAAAATTTCAGATTGGTGTTCAAATTCTTTTTCATTATTTCAATTAGAGT
The DNA here is from genome assembly GCA_949748255.1 of Eustalomyia histrio. Lineage (NCBI taxonomy): Eukaryota > Metazoa > Arthropoda > Insecta > Diptera > Anthomyiidae > Eustalomyia > Eustalomyia histrio. The sequence goes on from OX456523.1 coordinate 84,511,446, forward strand.
TTCCTCTGGAAATGGTACTCCCAATCTGGCATTCATGGAAACGATAGAAGCATGAAAATCATCATAACTTTCCTTAAATTGTTGTTTTCGCAAAGAAATTCTTAATTGGACCTCATAATCTGACTCAAGGCTACCGAATTCTAATTTTAAGGCAGCACGTAAGGATTCAAGAGTAACATTTTCATTTAATTTCATATATGTCCAATACCACCTATCTACTTTGTCTTCCAAAAATATATGAAAATTGGACAGAAGATGCTGCTCGGAGCATCGTGTACGATTAGTTAAAGTTTGCAACTTAAATAAAAAATCTGAAACTGAACCTGTGCCATCATATTTAATTTTCCACTTCTCTAATTTAATATTCTCCTCAAAATTGTTATTATGATTATAAATATTACGATTTTCGTTACTGCGATTATCATTTCGATTATCACACACATTATTACGATTAAAATTGTAAATACGATTATCATTGATATTAGGATCACTACCGTTGCTACGATTATCCCGATTCAATTGACCTGTTTCACAATTGTTATTCACAGATGTTACTAAAGGCATATCGATATTAGTTAAGTTAGGAGTTCGTTTATCGACACCAATTTGAGAAATACTCTCCTACGAAATTCTTCCTTAGTTGCCTGTAAGCTTTGCTGCATAAGAGAAATTAAGGAATCAATTGGACTCGGTTCCCCTGATTGAATATTTGCAGAACCATTCGCAGGAATGTTGTTAAACCCCGTTGCTAAATTCGACAAGGTATCACGATTCTGAAAACCTAAGGTATTTTCCGTTGGAGGATTCTGATTATCCATTATGTAATCGTTACGTTGATCAGAAAAGCTAATAGATAATAAAGGTTGCTGCCTGGCCGAATACGGAAATATTTCCAGATTACGTATGTCTTCCACTGTGAACTGAGATTTGTTTGTAGGTTGGGTCGGTAATAAATGAGTGTTGTCGACGTTTAATAGAGATTCCGATATATTAGGATTTAGTGGTGTTTCGCTATCACGTAAAGTAACTATCGTGTTCAGAGATTGGTCCTGAGAACCGATTATATGACTTGATGACAAGGCAGCAGTAGAAATACTGGAGCTTATGGAACCCTGCGATTCATTCAGCTGACCCAAGGTTAATACGGTAGCGTTGCTGGAATTCAAAAGTCCCTTAGAAGCACCTACCTGACTAGAAGCTAATCCCGAATCTCCCTGACTTTGTGATACCGAACCAAGGGATTTATTTCCCCAAGATACCTTCCCTTGGTTTTGACGTAAGGATGGCCTAGGATTTAGGGGAGAATGTATAACGCGAGGAGGGCCTTGTGGTTTTCCAATAGAATCATCCAAAGGAACGGAAATGTTATTCTTGTTAACTGTAGATGCCCTAACGCGCCCTCGTGGTGTATAAGATCTATTACTGTTATTTTTATTAGTAATTCTAGGAATCGCCCCTCGATTCGTTTTTCTTGTATCTATAAGTAAAAAAAAAATATCAAAATAAACTAATTCCGATTATCTATTCGAAAGGTTTGTATCGAAAAAGAAAATATATATATATATGTATGTATGAATTAATTATTCAGGGAATGTTAAATTACAAAATCGTACCAATTTAGCAAATGTCACAACTTCCAAAAAAAATTATCAAAAGGTGCAACAGATTCAAATTTAAAGTTGAATATAGGAACTACCTAATGAAATTATTTTAAATATACAGCGAAATGCTAGCTTTATTTAAAACTACATTGAACTTGTATAATTAGAACTAAAACTATGTCCTTAAACTGTTGCACATAAAACCAAAACTGTATGTTCCAGAAATTTAGGACTCGCAGCAAGAACAAAGTCTATTGTGAATTACGTAGAATTTTTAAAATACGACAAGCATATTATGGCAACGAATTGCAAAAAAATATATGTTTTAAGCATATTGGACTCATAATAAACCCGCCAACATTTGGTGGAATATAAAACCCTTAATGAATATAGAAGTTATATAATTTATGAAATCCACACTTATTCAAAATGATAAACAAAATCCGAATATTAAAATTTTAGGTGAAAATATAAAAGTATTTAACTGACGCAAAGCGTCACGTTGGGCGCCATTTATGTAACGCGCGAGGTTTAGTAAATGAACCCATCTCTCTGTCACAAACACCAGGAGACATGATTGATGGTCCATTGACTAGCTTCGTCATGCCATGTTATAAATGCCTAAGAGCTTATAAAGAAAACTTCAAATTTTGCGTTCTGAAAATGTCTATCATATAGAGGTTTGATATTACCAACCTCGAGTGCACTTTTCCCACCCTATTGACCTTTTAGTCAATACGCCTGTGACGATTATTGCACTCTGAATTTTTGTAATCGTCCCTATAAAGAAAGCTGTGACTAAAACACTAATTAAGTTTACATTTTAATATATTTAACATTCCCTTATTTAGGAAAGTTTAAGAATTCATTATGATTTAACAAAGGGAATTTAAATTAGGTAAATATATTTTAAACATGAAATTTGATATATTTTTGGCAATAAAAAAAATTATGATTATGTACCTAAGAATAATTTTAATTCTAGCTTATTTTCTTTAATAACTAACAACTATCAAATTTAGATTTAATTATTAATAATGATTTTTTTCTAAAAATTATTTGTTAAAATTTTCCTTCTAATTAGCAGTAAGCCATGTATGCGGAACGTAGGGTACTTAATCGTAGTATATGATAAGCAAAATAGTACATGAGTAAAATCCATGTAGTCAATGAACTTTTGTTTATTTTGCTTATTATTATTTTCTTCTTTTCAATTATTAAAATTTAAGTATAAGAGAATTGAATAGTATAGTAGGATTTTTTTTTTTTTTTTTTTTTTTTTTTTTAAGATCATATCATATTCTTTTTAATTATTTTTATTGTAAAGAAACATGAAAATTTTATTAGTAAGTTATAGAGAATAAAAATTGAGAAATTCCACTGAGCCAGCAGGATAGAATACTTAGTATTTTCGGTTGGCGCTACCCAATCTTGTCAATACCCATGCTCTTCTTCTCCCTTTACGGTCATTGCTTGTTGATGATTGTCTATTTTATATTGAGTGTTAGGAAACAAATTAACAAACTTGTAAACAACAACACAATTAGACTAACATCAACGAAATTTAACAATTTATATTTATCCTCTATATTTTACAGTTTTTTGTTATGAACTTTAATTCTTAAAGTATCAAATAACACAGCTTTATATGAAGCATTTAATATCAAATGTTTGTCTTAATCCATATTAAATCTACAACATAATCTATGTTGATAGTTAATGAATAGACAATATTTTGAATTATATTTTTCACTGTATCCTTGTGTGTAAAGTAATGGAATTTTATGAATTGTTGATCTGTTATTTTGTAAGTGAATAGTATAGTAGGATTTTTTTTTTTTAAGATCATATCATATTCTTTTTAATTATTTTTATTGTAAAGAAACATGAGAGAGAATTTTAAGATAAGTGAGGCTTGCGTTTAGGAGCTAATTATTTTGTTAATTCTCTTCTAGAATTGTTGTTGTGTTATTGGTATGTAAAGTTTGTAATTACCTTCTGGTTAATGATGATATAATGACGTCACACATGATGATCTCCAACTAATGCGCATTATTTGGTGTTGTCATGTTATTGATGTGATTGCAAAAAAAAAATTACGTTATGGACAAAAACACAAAACTACATATAGAAAATAATTTTTTTTTTTTAAATAGCCCTCGTAAATTCTAATTTCTTTTGTTGTTTTTTTTTTTCACTTTGTCTCACTTTAAACTGGCTCTTCTTTCTTTTTGAATTTTAGTTTTTTTTTTTTAATTATCTTTTGCTTATAATATTTTTCTATCTTTACCAATAATTTAAAAACAAATATATGTTAAATTTAATATTAATTTTATATTTACTTTCTCTGGCCAATTATATATAACAAACTTTTTTTTCCACGGAATCTTATTCTTCTCCAAGATCGAATAAAATTCCGAGTGAAACACTTTACACTACTGGGGCTGATCTATGACTGGTATTGAATATTAATGTTAATGAGACAGTTATGGTGAAAGAAATTCGTTAAGTTTCTGCAACCTTCGTTAAGTGCTGCTCCTCAATGAAATACTATATTTAAAAATACTATAATATAAAAATACTATAATTTAATAAGTTTATACTGCACTACAATATTAAAATCACTTTACCTCTTTCCCTAATAGTGAAATCTATTTAAGATTCCATGAAATGACATGCACAAAATGGGGCTTCCAATTTAAATATAACTTCGGGGCCTTCACCATAGCTTGTATTCTTACTTTTCCCAAAAACAAAGCTTGTTTACCAATTCCAGTGTAAATAAAAGATTACTATTAAATTTTAAAATGATGGTAAAACCAAATCATAGACACGTGTCACTACAAAATCTTACCCAGATTCTTCGCCTAATCCACTTTAATCATAATCTTGGAATAATATTAGCAAATTATTGAAATTTCGTTTGGATTCACACAATTCTGTGCAATTTTTCAACGTTATATTAAAAAAAACTTTTCGTAAAAACTTGAAAATGTTATAAAAGTTTAAGAAATTATTATTCTTACAATCAGATTGGGTAATCTGTTCGTCTTGACAATTCGGATAAAAAGGAAATAGAATGTGCTCGGTACCACATGAAATTTCTTTACTTTAAAATCTCTCCAGTTCTTATTCAATGGATCAGCTGTTATGCGAAAGATATCATTATAAGATTTACGTTACACACTGTATGTAAAACCAGTGTTGGTAAGAGGCGATCAATAACCGTTCATTTCAAAATTCCCATTACATTAACAAATCACACATCTGCATTCAAAACCACTTCAAATCCAATTTAATTAAACTCGTCAAATATCAGATATTCTACTGTACCGCATAGAGGCATTAAAGAAAATTATAAATTTTCGTCCGCAAAACAACTACCAATAGAAAATAGACAATCAACAAATTTAACGCATCAATATTAAAAAATACAATGTGACAACCAAAGTCTTCCAATTGTGAATAGATAAAAAAAATCTGCAACAAACCTGCTTCATTATGAGGCAAAGCCGAAATAATGAACAGGCAAAGATTTTTTTTTTTTTGTAGACATAATCTTCAATACATTTAATTAAAATTTCTCCGCCTACCCGTGCTCGCAAAAACAATTTATATATATAATTATTTTATTTTTGCCTGCCATGGCTGATCATTGTGGAAGATTTTTTTTTCTCTACCGCTAACGTGGGGCACGACCCACTAATAGCCGGGTAATTAGAGTGATTAAGATTTTATATCCGTTGCATGGAATCTCCAATATAAGATCCTTTGTTGTCCTCCAATTCGTAAAGACTACTACCAATACGTTTTCTAACCCTACACTTCAAAAATTTTTGCATGAATTTTGAATTCAAAGACTTGGCAAGGTTACTAAGTACGTAGTTCCTCCGATATACTATTTGGCCCTCCTGAAACGTCTTTGGACGTGATCTCAAATTATAGCATTTACTGGCCTTTTCGTGGGCAATAACTAGATTTTTACGTATTTTCTCCCGAATTTTAAATAATTTATCAGAACGAGTTGATATATTTGAATCCTCTCCGCAATTTAATCCTAGCCTATCAAGAATCTTATAACACGAGCCATGTTGGCACATATTCTGGCCAAAAGTAGCATAATATGGTGTACACTGAATTGCAGAATGATAATCGCTTCTCAAGATACCTAAAATTTGTGGAATATAACTATCCCAATCGGTATGGTCCTTATGATCCTCAAGAAAACAACGCAGTTTTGTAATAATTTCGCGATTCGCTCTCTCGGAAGCGTTAGATTGGGGTGCGTAGAACCCAGTTCGGATATGGTCAATATTATATAAAGCGAGAAACTCCATGATCTCCTTAGAGACAAATTGTCTCCCATTATCACTGTGGAGATATCTTGGTACCCCAAAAGCGGGAAAGATTTCGGTTTGAAAATATTGAATTACATTCGCTGAGGTCGCTGCTCGAAATGCCATCAAAAACAAATATTTCGTGAAATGGTCTAGGCATATAAAAATTATCGTATTCTTGGCCCTACTCGCAGGATAAGGTCCTAGAAAATCACAATACAGCCTCTCAAAAGGTCTTGTAGTAATAAAACCATTACCCATGAGAGGCTTCAAAATCTGGTTTGACGGCTTCATCATTTTACATTTATCACACCCAGCAACAAAAGTCTTAACGTCTCTGGTCACAGTTGGCCAGAAATACTTCTGCCGAATGCGACTCAAAGTCTTGGTATATCCACCATGACATGACGTTTGAGAGCAGTGATTTGCCTTTAAAACTGAATCCACTAAGGACTGCGGAATCCAAAGTCTCCATAAACTGTCCTCCTCGTCCTGTGCGCCCTCTCTAAATTTCACTCTCTTATATATAAAGCCATTTGATAAACATATATCGGGTAGGGAGTCCTCATTCTCAGTCACCGTTTTTCGAAGGTCGTAATATTCGTCGTTATTAAAATCAAGGGAAGATAAATCGACATCCGCAGGCAAGTTTTCGAGCGAAATTTCGTCTATATCCATTCTGGATAATGTGTCAGGAACAATGTTTAGGGCACCCTTTCGATGTTCTATACTAAAATCGTACCTCTGAAGTTTTAAGCTCCATCTGGCAAGACGGCCACTTAAATCCCTCTGGGACATCAACCACCGCAAGCTGGAGTGATCAGTGATGATTTTAAAAGGTAAACCCTCAATATACGGCCTGAACCGATTCACACAAACTATAGCCGCCATACATTCAAGTTCGGTGACTGTATAGTTTCGCTGGGCTTTATTAAGCTTTTACGAAACATACGAGATAGGGTGTTCTTTTCCCTTGTCATCACACTGAAAGAGTACTCCCCCCACACCAACCTTAGAAGCATCACACTGTATAACAAATTCTCTTCTAAAATCAGGCTGAGCGAGAACCGGTGCTGTGCAAAGTGCTTCTTTCAATTTCGCAAAGGACAGTTTGGCAGATTCCGTTAAGGAAAAGGGTTTTGATGACTTTTTAAGACAATCGGTCAAAGTACCCGCTAATTCGGAAAAATTATTTATAAAAGAACGGTACCAATTTGACATTCCGACGAATCTACGAACCTGACGTGGAGTTTTCGGTAAAGGGAATTCATTAATACTCTTGACCTTTTCAGGGTCAACCTTTAAACATCCATTCCCCACAATGTAGCCCAGATAACGTATCTCCTTTTGACAAAACTTGCTTTTGCCTACGTTGATAGTCAACTTCGAATTCCGTAGACAGGATGCTACTTCACTTAAAACTCTCATATGGGTATCAAAATCCGAAGAACAAACAAGCAAATCATCGAGATAAATGAAAACATGCTCGCGTAGGCGTGACGGAATAACACGGTCCATGAGGCGACTCATGGTCTGGGGCCCGTTACACAACCCGAATGGCATTTTTGTATAATGAAAAAGTGGCTTGCCAGGTACGACGAATGCTGTTTTTTCTTTTGATGTTTCCGTTAACCTGATCTGCAAAAATGCATCTTTTAGATCGATTCCCGTAATAAAAAAAGTATCCTGGAGTCTACTCAAAAGTCCGTTTATGTGTGGCAGTGGATACGAATCCTTTTTCGTAACAGAATTTAATTTTCGTGAATCCACACACAATCTCACTTTACCGGGCTTACGAACCAATACTACCGGTGAGCACCATGGTGAATTGGATTCTTCTATCACACCCATAGATAAAAGTCTTTCGATCTCCTGGTAAGCTTCTTCCTGTCGCGGTGGAGACATCGGGTAGTGTTTTGACTTTATAGGTGTAGCATGCCCAGTATCAATGTGATGCTCGACTAAATCAGTACAACCTAAACCCAGTTTCTCATACGATGGAAACTGCAAGATTGTTTTATCTAAAAGAAGCTGCTGTTCACAGGTGAGAATATGAAATTACGATTGGTCATTATTATTATCAAGCGATTCAATTGTAATTGAAGGGGCTGGTGGTATTATATCTGGGGGCAAGGCAAACTCCCTCCAGAAATCGACTCCGAAATAGGCCTCTTGGGTTAACGAAGGAACTAAATAGAAAACTATATGTTTGGTTACGCCCCTAAAAGTAACAGGTAGCTTAGAAAACCCTAAAACCGCCTTTTTTGATCCATCCGCAGTGAAAAGTGAAGATTTCATTTGTTTAAATAAGACATTACTATCCTTTATAAATTCTAAGCAATTTTTCCCTATCACCGACACGTTTGCTCCTGAATCCAATAATCCAACAATGCTTTTGTCAAATATGCTGACTTTAATGAAAGGCCGATCATCCGATCCAGATAAAACTGTTGACTCTAAAAGCTTTCGTATTTCCCTTCTCTTTTTGAGTCGCATTCTGCATTTTAATATTTTGTATGGCAATGTGTAATTTTTTGTTTTAATAATTTTGTTTACAGTTTCTGTTTTTCTTTTTTGAAGATTTTCACATATATATTTAGTTTGGCTAAAAGATTCATTTAATGAAATTTCAGGGTTTAAAGTGTTTTCAGATTCATTTGAAGATAATGTAGGTTTATTTGATTCTGACAACGTTAATCTAGACTCGGGGTCTGAGGTTTCGAACAAGTCTCCCCGGTAACCAACTCGCTCACCTTGCGGTTTCCCAAATGTTTATTGGGACACTTTACTGTCACCACTCCTCTATGACCGCACTTATAGCAATAAATGTTTCGAACCTCATCGGGACAGTAAATATAGGAATGTCTATATGAAAGACAGTTCCAACATTGAATTTTGGAATAATCTGGTTTGCCACGTTTCGAATATTCAATCGCCTCTATTTGAGGATCGATAATGTCCAAATCATTATCCGCCTCAAGGGACATTTCGACCTCACTTACACCTCGATTTTGTGCGCTAACGCTCGATTGAAATCTGTTATCACCTGCACTACGATTCTGAAAACCTGCATTAGATTGAATTCTATTATCGCGTACTACTTTTTCCGCTTTCCGAGCAATTTTCTTAAGTTCTCCTAAAGTTTTAGGATCAGAATTAAATAATAAAAATTTCAGATTGGTGTTCAAATTCTTTTTCATTATTTCAATTAGAGTTTCCTCTGGAAATGGTACTCCCAATCTGGCATTCATGGAAACGATAGAAGCATGAAAATCATCATAACTTTCCTTAAATTGTTGTTTTCGCAAAGAAATTCTTAATTGGACCTCATAATCTGACTCAAGGCTACCGAATTCTAATTTTAAGGCAGCACGTAAGGATTCAAGAGTAACATTTTAATTTAATTTCATATATGTCCAATACCACCTATCTACTTTGTCTTCCAAAAATATATGAAAATTGGACAGAAGATGCTGCTCGGAGCATCGTGTACGATTAGTTAAAGTTTGCAACTTAAATAAAAAATCTGAAACTGAACCTGTGCCATCATATTTAATTTTCCACTTCTCTAATTTAATATTCTCCTCAAAATTGTTATTATGATTATAAATGTTACGATTTTCGTTACTGCGATTATCATTTCGATTATCACACACATTATTACGATTAAAATTGTAAATACGATTATCATTGTTATTAGGATCACTACCGTTGCTACGATTATCCCGATTCAATTGACCTGTTTCACAATTGTTATTCACAGATGTTACTAAAGGCATATCGATATTAGTTAAGTTAGGAGTTCGTTTATCGACACCAATTTGAGAAATACTCTCCTACGAAATTCTTCCTTAGTTGCCTGTAAGCTTTGCTGCATAAGAGAAATTAAGGAATCAATTGGACTCGGTTCCCCTGATTGAATATTTGCAGAGCCATTCGCAGGAATGTTGTTAAACCCCGTTGCTAAATTCGACAAGGTATCACGATTCTGAAAACCTAAGGTATTTTCCGTTGGAGGATTCTGATTATCCATTATGTAATCGTTACGTTGATCAGAAAAGCTAATAGATAATAAAGGTTGCTGCCTGGCCGAATCCGGAAATATTTCCAGATTACGTATATCTTCCACTGTGAACTGAGATTTGTTTGTAGGTTGGGTCGGTAATAAATGAGTGTTGTCGACGTTTAATAGAGATTCCGATATATTAGGATTTAGTGGTGTTTCGCTATCACGTAAAGTAACTATCGTGTTCAGAGATTGGTCCTGAGAACCGATTATATGACTTGATGACAAGGCAGCAGTAGAAATACTGGAGCTTATGGAACCCTGCGATTCATTCAGCTGACCCAAGGTTAATACGGTAGCGTTGCTGGAATTCAAAAGTCCCTTAGAAGCACCTACCTGACTAGAAGCTAATCCCGAATCTCCCTGACTTTGTGATACCGAACCAAGGGATTTATTTCCCCAAGATACCTTCCCTTGGTTTTGACGTAAGGATGGCCTAGGATTTAGGGGAGAATGTATAACGCGAGGAGGGCCTTGTGGTTTTCCAATAGAATCATCCAAAGGAACGGAAATGTTATTCTTGTTAACTGTAGATGCCCTAACGCGCCCTCGTGGTGTATAAGATCTATTACTGTTATTTTTATTAGTAATTCTAGGAATCGCCCCTCGATTCGTTTTTCTTGTATCCATAAGTAAAAAAAAAATATCAAAATAAACTAATTCCGATTATCTATTCGAAAGGTTTGTATCGAAAAAGAAAATATATATATATATGTATGTATGAATTAATTATTCAGGGAATGTTAAATTACAAAATCGTACCAATTTAGCAAATGTCACAACTTCCAAAAAAAATTATCAAAAGGTGCAACAGATTCAAATTTAAAGTTGAATATAGGAACTACCTAATGAAATTATTTTAAATATACAGCGAAATGCTAGCTTTATTTAAAACTACATTGAACTTGTATAATTAGAACTAAAACTATGTCCTTAAACTGTTGCACATAAAACCAAAACTGTATGTTCCAGAAATTTAGGACTCGCAGCAAGAACAAAGTCTATTGTGAAATACGTAGAATTTTTAAAATACGACAAGCATATTATGGCAACGAATTGCAAAAAAATATATGTTTTAAGCATATTGGACTCATAATAAGCATTTGGTGGAATATAAAACCCTTAATGAATATAGAAGTTATATAATCTATGAAATCCACACTTATTCAAAATGATAAACAAAATCCGAATATTAAAATTTTAGGTGAAAATATAAAAGTATTTAACTGACGCAAAGCGTCACGTTGGGCGCCATTTATGTAACGCCCGGGGTTTAGTAAATGAACCCATCTCTCTGTCACAAACACCAGGAGGCATGATTGATGGTCCATCGACTAGCTTCGTCATGCCATGTTATAAATGCCTAAGAGCTTATAAAGAAAACTTCAAATTTTGCGTTCTGAAAATGTCTATCATATAGAGGTTTGATATTACCAACCTCGAGTGCACTTTTCCCACCCTATTGACCTTTTAGTCAATACGCCTGTGACGATTATTGCACTCTGAATTTTTGTAATCGTCCCTATAAAGAAAGCTGTGACTAAAACACTAATTAAGTTTACATTTTGATATATTTAACATTCCCTTATTTAGGAAAGTTTAAGAATTCATTATGATTTAACAAAGGGAATTTAAATTAGGTAAATATATTTTAAACAAGAAATTTGATATATTTTTTTGGCAATAAAAAAAATTATGATTATGTACCTAAGAATAATTTTAATTCTAGCTTATTTTCTTTAATAATTTTCTTAGGGTCATTTTATATATTTTTAAGACTTCATTTAAATAATTTTGTTTAAAATTTCAATGTTAACTATTATATATATTTTCTCTTCAATTTTTATCTTTTTAACAACTAACAACTATCAAATTTAGATTTAATTATTAATAATGATTTTTTCTAAAAATTATTTGTTAAAATTTTCCTTCTAATTAGCAGTAAGCCATGTATGCGGAACGTAGGGTACTTAATAGTAGTATATGATAAGCAAAATAGTACATGAGTAAAATCCATGTAGTCAATGAACTTTTGTTTATTTTGCTTATTATTATTTTCTTCTTTTCAATTATTAAAATTTAAGTATAAGAGAATTTTAAGATAAGTGAGGCTTGCGTTTAGGGGCTAATTATTTTGTTAATTCTCTTCTAGAATTGTTGTTGTGTTATTGGTATGTAAAGTTTGTAATTACCTTCTGGTTAATGATGATATAATGACGTCACACATGATGATCTCCAACTAATGCGCATTATTTGGTGTTGTCATGTTATTGATGTGATTGCAAAAAAAAAAATTACGTTATGGACAAAAACACAAAACTACATATAGAAAATAATTTTTTTTTTAAATAGCCCTCGTAAATTCTAATTTCTTTTGTTGTTTTTTTTTCACTTTGTCTCACTTTAAACTGGCTCTTCTTTCTTTTTGAATTTTAGTTTTTTTTTTTTTTAATTATCTTTTGCTTATAATATTTTTCTATCTTTACCAATAATTTAAAAACAAATATATGTTAAATTTAATATTAATTTTATATTTACTTTCTCTGGCCAATTATATATAGCAAACTTTTTTTTTTCCACGGAATCTTATTCTTCTCCAAGATCGAATAAAATTCCGAGTGAAACACTTTACACTACTGGGGCTGATCTATGACTGGTATTGAATATTAATGTTAATGAGACAGTTATGGTGAAAGAAATTCGTTAAGTTTCTGCAACCTTCGTTAAGTGCTGCTCCTCAATGAAATACTATATATAAAAATACTATAATATAAAAATACTATAATTTAATAAGTTTACACTGCACTACAATATTAAAATCACTTTACCTCTTTAACTAATAGTGAAATCTATTTAAGATTCCATGAAATGACATGCACAAAATGGGGCTTCCAATTTAAATATAACTTCGGGGCCTTCACCATAGCTTGTATTCTTACTTTTCCCAAAAACAAAGCTTGTTTACCAATTCCAGTGTAAATAAAATATTACTATTAAATTTTAAAATGATGGTAAAACCAAATCATAGACACGTGTCACCACAAAATCTTACCCAGATTCTTCGCCTAATCCACTTTAATCATAATCTTGGAATAATATTAGCAAATTATTGAAATTTCGTTTGGATTCACACAATTCTGTGCAATTTTTCAACGTTATATTAAAAAAAAAACTTTTCGTAAAAACTTGAAAATGTTATAAAAGTTTAAGAAATTATTATTCTTACAATCAGATTGGGTAATCTGTTCGTCTTGACAATTCGGATAAAAAGGAAATAGAATGTGCTCGGTACCACATGAAATTTCTTTACTTTAAAATCTCTCCAGTTCTTATTCAATGGATCACCTGTTATGCGAAAGATATCATTATAAGATTTACGTTACACACTGTATGTAAAACCAGTGTTGGTAAGAGGCGATCAATAACCGTTCATTTCAAAATTCCCATTACATTATCAAATCACACATCTGCATTCAAAACCACTTCAAATCCAATTTAATTAAACTCGTCAAATATCAGATATTCTACTGTACCGCATAGAGGCATTAAAGAAAATTATAAATTTTCGTCCGCAAAACAACTACCAATAGAAAATAGACAATCAACAAATTTAACGCATCAATATTAAAAAATACAATGTGACAACCACAGTCTTCCAATTGTGAAAAGATAAAAAAATCTGCAACATTTTCATGCTATTTCCCTGGTGGCTTACCCGGGGAAGATGGTATAAGGAAACGACTCTTTGCGGCTGATATCCACAAACTTAGCCGTGATAATGCATATATATTAGGTGGCGATTTTAATTGTAGGCATCAATCCTGGGGATGCATTAGAGCTAACTGCTGGGGTAATATCTTTTATGAAAAATTAGATTCTTATAATATTGATATTATATATCTATGTGACCACACACACGTACCAGCAAGTGCTAACAGGCAAGGATCCACTTTGGACATATTCTTGACAAACTTACCAGGCATTTTGTCCTCTGCAGTAGTACTTAACGACTTAAGCTCCGATCATTTACCTGTGAAAGTCTCTTTGGTTAGTTCTTATATAAATTCGACTTTATTTAAATATGATTTTAACAATGCTAACTGGGTCAATTATGCTAGATTTCTTAATAGACATCTTACTGTACCCGATATTGATAATGTAACAAATAATGAAGATATTGATAAGTTAATAACTGATTTCCGAGAAGTCATAAATAGTGCAATATATTACAGTGTTCCCAAGAGATACCCCTTACATGTGAACAGGCCGCTGCCGCAATTTTTGAGACATATGATCCAACTGAGAAATAGTTACAGACGAATCTGGCAACGATATAAAAACTTAAATGATCTGTACCAAATGAAAGTACTTAATTTAAGTATTCGTGAGGGGATTGAGAAATTCAGGAACAATTCTTTTTGGAACTTAACAAAAATTTTGAGGAAGAAGTCAATTAACATTCCAATACTTAAAATGGACGATTCTCGTTACACCACCAACCAAGAGAAATCATGGCTCAAAATTTTTCTTTAAGCCATTCAACTTCTAAAAATCTTGGGGACCCTGTTACAGAATCCCTGGTTAACGATACCATTGAAACGTTCAGATTAGATGTAAACAATACAAGTGATATGCAAACTGATGCTTTTCAGATTTCTGTCATTCTAAGATCACTAAAAAACAGAAAATCATCGGGAATAGATGACATCAACAACATATGTCTAAAAGCTCTCCCTCGCAAGGGGATTAATTACTTAACAGTGCTTATAAATGCTTGTCTCAAATTATGCTATTTTCCCTTAGAGTTTAAAGAGTCTAAAACTATTCAATCAAAAAGCCGGGTAAAGATTCGAGTAGTCCGCTATCATATCGTCCTATCAGCTTGTTGTCATCCGTAAGCAAAATTTTTGAAAAGGTCATAAAATGCAAAATAGAAGATTTTATCGAAAGCAACAGTATCCTTCCTTCACAACAGTTTGGTTTTCATAGGAAACACAATACTACACATCCATTGATCAGAATAAGAAACTTAGTTAATAGGAATTTCTATGACCAAAAATCGACTGGAATGGTCTTACTAGACGTTAAAACTGCCTTTGACTCAGTGTGACATAAGGGCTTAATTTTTAGACTGTTAGTTTATAACTTTCCTATTCCGCTTGCTAAAATAATTTACAGCTTCCTCTCCTGTCGAACATATAAAGTTCATATTGGTTCCTCTTGTTCTAACCTTTTTTCTATTACAGCAGGGTGCCCTCAAGGTTCCTGTTTATCACCTATTTTATACAATTTGTAAAAGGCTGATTTTCCACAATTAGACTATTGTACTATGTCTATTTTTGCAGATGACACGGCGATACTTAGCTCTGAGATTATGGCAGTTGACGTTATAGTCAATCTCCAAAGAGTTCTAGCTGAAATTCAACTATATTTTAATAAGTGGAAAATAATGCTTAACCCTGAGAAAACACAATCAATCTATTTTTCCAGAAAACGTAAACCATAAACCACAACAAAACATACATTTCAATAACAATCTAATTCAATGGAAAAAAGAAGTTAAATATTTAGGCGTTGTTCTTGATCCCAAGATGAAGTTTCAGAGCCATGTAGCATATATAACAAATTAAGTTAACATACTAACTCGTATATTGTATCCGTTTATATATTGAAATTCAAGACACAGCATTGATAACAAGAAACTGATCTTAAAGGCTATATTTCATGCTGTCATATTTTATGCAGCTCCTGTCTGGTCCACAAGTGCAAAGTGTCATATAAAAAAATTACAAGTCTCGCAAAACAAGTTATTAAAACTAATATACAATTTGCCATGGTTGTTCTCTACAGAGCGTCTGCATGCTCTTGCAGGTGTATAATTAGTTAAAGTTAAGATCGAAAGGTTGACCCAAAATTTTAACATTAGATGTTCCATTTCTGATTATACCCATATTAATGAGCTGGCACCAGTGTAGGTAGTTAAGTAGGTTAGGTTGTTTTTATAAAAAGTCAAATAGGTTTTGTAAATTTTTCCCTCCGATAACACTGTTAATATAAATATCCAATGCAATGCAATTTAAAATAATTACAATAAACTATAGTTTGTCAAACCTATTTTTAAATAATTTGTTTTATAATGGTGGGTGAACTTAAAATTTCCTAAGTACGTTGAACGTAAATGTTAAAACTTCTCACGGGTCTATCTCAATTGTTAATATAAACAAAATATCAAATAAAAACACTGTATTTAAAATTTTTAAATTTTTTGTGATGGCTTCTATTTTAAAAAATTCAGATGTAATTGATTAATGGCTTTCTTCACCTTCAAATACAGGTTGGTTGAAAAGTTCCTGCGCTCACCAAGAGATGGCACTGCTAGCTCCAAACTTTTTTTTTCTCAAGTTGGTATAACTGTCCTGAGAACACATGCAAAGTTGCAAGTCATTCTGTCAATTCTTTCTTTGTTTACAAGCCATTTGAAGTTGACGCGTCATTGATTTTTTTTAATATGGAAAAAATTTAATATTGTTCAGTCATTAGATTCTTGGTTTTGAAGGGTTAAAAAGCAAAGGAAATTTATGAACAATTGTTGGAAGTGTATAAGGAGTCCTCACCTTCAAAACGCACTGTTGAATTTTGGGCTGGTGAATTTAAACGTGGTCGTACTAGCCTCGAAGACGATGCACGCGAAGGACGACCAAAAACTGCAACCACAGCAGAAATCAGGTACATAATATGGTTAGTAAAGATCTAAGTTTGACTAAGCGTGAAATTGCTAATGCCACAGGCATCTCAGACGAACGAGTACTCCATATTTTACATGAAGAATTACGTATGAAAAAACTGTTTGGAAAGTTAGTGCCGCACACATTAACAATTCAACAAAAGCTGGATCGAAAACAAATTTCTCAGCGTAATTTGGAGCGTTTTAAGCCGAATATAACCGACTTCTTGCATCGTTTTATAACTATGGAGAGACTTGGATCTACCACCATGATCCTAAATGGAAACAAGATCGTTTACAGTGGACTGAAGCTGGTTGTTCAGCTCCAAAGCAGGTGAAGTCACAACGATCAGCAAAAAAGGTTATGACATCAGTTTTTTGGGATACAAAAGGAATTTCGTTGATTGATTATCTTCAGAAAGGTAAAACAATCAACTCTGAATATTATTGCAGCCTTTCGGATCAGCTGGATGAAAAAATTCGTAAGAAAAGACCTGGTTTAAAGAAGAAAAAAAATCATTTTTATATCAAGACAATGCACCTGCTCACAAAAGTATTTTGACGATGGCTAAATTCAAAGAATTAAAGTACGAATTGCTTGAACATCCACCGTATTCACCAGATTTGGCTCCCAGTGACTACTATCTCTTCAGAAATCTCAAACAATTCCTTCGTGGAAAGCATTTTTCGTCGAATGAAGAGGCCATAGCAGCCGTAGACGGTTATTTTGCAGAGTTTCCTTATTTTAACCCTCCGATGAGTGAGAAGGTCCCTAGGGACCTTTTTGCCTTTTCAAACTGAAATTACTCCTACTTCAGCCACTACAACCCCCCCCTCAACACCCCACATTTACTCTGTGTTCCAAGAGTATTTTGTTGCGCATCTTTTGGAAAAAAATCAAGCCGATCGGATCATTACTTTAGGAGTTATTGAGGTTTTAGTGAGAATAGTACGCGGACGTGTGAATAGGTCCGTATGGACCTTGTACTCAATTTCACTAATAAATGCATGTTTTTGGGCATCATTATAATTTTTTTACTGTTTCAACACATAATTTACTTGTTCTGAACACAAAGACTTAAACTCAAAGACATTAGGGATGATGATAAAAACAAAAAATTCTAAGAAAAATTCGAAGACATGAACTTTATTGCTTTCAAGGAAAGGCACAATATTCTAATTTTATACTACTAGCAATAAACCAGTTCTTAGAATTTTTTGTTTTTATCATCATCCCTAATGTCTTTGAGTTCAGGTCTTTGTGTTCAAAACAAGTAAATTATGTGTTGAAACAATAAAAAAATTATAATGATGATGAAGTAATTCCTAAATGTCTTTGAGTTCAGGTAGACGTACGAAAGAGTATAAAAGAAGTTGTAGTTTCGTAAACCAAATCAGTCAAAGTTTAGACAGCGAAGAGCAAAATCGTGTGTGATAGAAACAAAAATATAAATATGGCAGATGCAAGTAATTTGGACGTTGCTCAAATGGTTGTACGCCGTAGTACACGTTACCAGCAAATGACTGCGGATGAAAGGCGTGCAGCTAATAGTAGATTTGCTGATTTATTTATTCGATTCGACAATGGAAATACTCGAAAACAGCGACGCATCAACAGCAAAACTGCGGCTATTGACGATATTTGACAAATGTTGCAACATAACATGGCAGCAGCTTACACTCCTCATGAAGCACTAACAGTTGATGAGCAGTTGTTCCCTTACAGAGGCCGCACCCGCTTCACGCAATATATTCCGTCAAAGCCAGCTAAGTATGGTTTGAAAGTATGGTGGTTATGCGACTCACAGAGTTATTATCCTGTGAAGGGAATGATATATTCTGGAAAACTGCCAAACCAACAACGGGAGATAAACCAAGGGCAGAACGTAGTGCTGGATCTTGTGGATAAATATTTGGATGCTGGCCGTACTATATACGCGGATAATTTCTTTACCACTCTTGACTTGGCGCGTATTTTGATGAGGAGGAAGACCGCATATGTTGGTACAGTGCGCTACAACAAAACATTCCACAGGAGTTCAAAAAGGACCCGAAGCGCATCATCAATTGTACATTATTTGGGTTCAACGAAGGGGATATAGCGTCATGCTCATACGTGCCGAAAAAAAATAAAGTGGTGAACGTGCTCTCCACAATGCACTACACCTGCCGCGTTGACGAGCAAACCGAGAAGCGGAAGCCCTATGCCATATTAGATTACAACGCCAACAAATGCGGCGTTGATACCATGGATCAAATGCTAGGCACTTACAGCTGCAAAAGAGCAACACAACGATGGCCGTTGGCCATGTTTTATAATATGCTGGACGTCGCTGCATTGGCTGCTTTTACGATTTACAACGAAATGAAGCCTATAAAAAGGAGTGACAGACGGCGGTCGTTGTTGTTACTGCTAACGAAACAATTGGCCACACCAAATATCGAAGAACGTGCCCTGAACAACCATAAAACCTCATATCCAAGGATACGCAATGCGATGGAAACATTCGATGTCAGGGTAAGAAAAACATCTTCAAATTCAAGAATAGAATATATATTTATTTGTTTTTTTCTTTTCATTTCAGGTATTACCAAGACCGATGGAAGGCAATGCACCGTCGTTTGCGGCTAGGTCAAGTAGACCGTCATGTCGCCTTTGCCGTTCTGAGTACGGGCGGCAGCGGAAATCGCGGGCATACTGCTTCGGCTGCGGCAACGCTGTTT
The DNA here is from genome assembly GCA_949748255.1 of Eustalomyia histrio. Lineage (NCBI taxonomy): Eukaryota > Metazoa > Arthropoda > Insecta > Diptera > Anthomyiidae > Eustalomyia > Eustalomyia histrio. The sequence goes on from OX456523.1 coordinate 84,530,898, forward strand.
GCGGAGAACATAGCACACTTTTACATCGCTGCAGCACTTGCGCACAGGGCGGGGGACAAGAAGTACACGCTCAACAACAATAATTTTTAAACTTTTTTATAATAGTCTTAAGAAAATTCAAGCAAAAAAATTAAAAAAATTGAAAAAATTATTTTTGTATGTAGAATTTAGTTATAAACAATAAAAACAAAAAAAAAATCAAAAAAAAAATTTTTTTTATGAAAAAAACATGATTTACAAAAAAGGTCCGTAGGGACCTTTTCACACGGCCGTGAAGTTCAGAACTGTCACTCATCGGAGGGTTAAACGTTATTTTGGGAGTTTTTGCCTCCAATTGATCAACTAAACGTTTAATGTTGACGTCAAATAAAAATATTGGAGGGCAAAAGGATTTGCCGCCATTTTTCTTTTTGGCTCTAGCAGTTTTCTCTGCCTTTCTCTGTATGGTGGTGTCCTCAATCTCCAATCCATCAAGTAAAGCAAATCTATTTTCACCCAAATGAGTTACGTCAACGTTTGCAGGTGACAATAATACATCTGCTCTTCTTCGCTTTGAATGTTTGCTCTCCATAAATGAGTGCTGATCATCGTTGCTCAATTCCATGCTTGCACCACGTTGCAACTAAATGCACACGTGGTAGCCAAATTCAGTATCTTTTCAGGTATATATATATTTTTTTTATAAATACAGCAATATTTATATTTTCCAGTTTTTATAAAAACTTTTGCAGTTTAAATAGTCTACTTTACTTTCACCGTTAAATATATTTATATTTTTATAAATTTTCACACTCCCTTATTTTCTGTGCGTCTGTATTGTTCAAGACAAAAAGTATATAATTTTCTATAGAGTATTTTCCCGCTCTACCAGATATTCAACATGGTACAGAGTTCAGCGGCAACATTTTTAAATGAGAGGGCAACATTTTCAAAGTTGCTAAAGTGTTGAAAAACATTAAATTTGGTGTATGTAGTGCTGCCACATAAACAGTGTAATTTTTTATCCCAGTTTTTGGGATTCTTAACTGTTTACCAGTTTTTTCATGAAAACAATTTTTTTTTCAAATTATTGCATTTTTTATAGGGTTGCAACAATTAATAGCATATTTATTCTCTTTATTACACAGTGCAGCATTTTTAAGGTCATCGTGTGGTTCCTCCTTCATACCCGTTTTTTTTTTTGAAGTATATATCGAAACTAAAAAAAACCTGCAAAGGACTTGGCCAGATTACATCGAATTTTTTTTTATGGACACCCTAAGTTTTTGTACCCAAACACGATTTTTTTAAAAAAGGAAAATTTTTATGGAATCCATATATCATAAACCGTTCGGAATTTTGTTTTTATGTCTTTGGCAAAGTTGTAGATCCAAACCAAAGCAAAAAAATTCTCATATGGACCGACCCAAAAAAATTGCATCCACTGCATCAAAATTGCAAAAAATTGGGAAAAAATGCTATTTTTTCATGCTAATATGGAAATATATATATATTTTTAAGGTCATCGTGTGGTTCCTCCTTCATACCCGTTTTTTTTTTGAAGTATATATCGAAACTAAAAAAAACCTGCAAAGGACTTGGCCAGATTACATCGAATTTTTTTTTTATGGACACCCTAAGTTTTTGTACCCAAACACGATTTTTTTAAAAAAGGAAAATTTTTATGGAATCCATATATCATAAACCGTTCGGAATTTTGTTTTTATGTCTTTGGCAAAGTTGTAGATCCAAACCAAAGCAAAAAAATTCTCATATGGACCGACCCAAAAAAATTGCATCCACTGCATCAAAATTGCAAAAAATTGGGAAAAAATGCTATTTTTTCATGATAATATGGAAATATATATATAAATTATATTTATTATATATATTCATTTTTTCAAAAACATATCAGCATTACAACAATAAAATGTTTAAATAGTAAATTTGAAAACAAGTAACAACAAAAACGGCATTAACCTATATAGTCTTTCTTTGTCGAAACGACAAACATTGGCTATGCAAAATAAGTGTGAGCAAAAAGATGTGCTTTCTAGGGTTAAGGAATGTTCGTATTAAGATGACATGTACTAGAGAGTTGTTTATATTGTTGTTAGATATAATTTAGCTGAAGAAAGATTTCTTAAATTCCCAGTATTTAAGCCATTTCAGGACAAAATCATGAAAAAATCATAAAAAAATAGCATTTTTCTCAATTGTTTGCAATTTTGATGCAGTGGATGCAATTTTTTTGGGTCGGTCCATGTGAGAATTTTTTTGCTTTGGTTTGGATCTACAACTTTGCCAAAGACATAAAAACAAAATTCCGAACGGTTTATGGAAAATAATGGATATGAATAGACATAGTTGGTCAATGTGTGTGTACATACTTTAATACTTTTCATGTCACAATGTTATGTTTGAATTCGTAACTATTTTTTAACACAATTGCAAATTTTTGTTGTATTTTTTTACTTTAGTAGACATGTCTAATTTTAGTAAAAATAAATAGTATATTGAACAAATATTATATTTTTATATGAAAAATCTGAAAAAATACATGAATAAAATAAAAAAACATTTTTTTTATGAAATAATCTGAAAAATCTCTAGCATCCCAAAAACCGGCAAAAAATAGTTAAAATTGGTTATATGACAGCACCGCTAAACACTAGTAAAAGTTGCCGACCAAAACTCACCTTTGTTGCCGCCAAACTATGTTCGTGTTCTAAGAGAGTACTAAAAAGTTCGTGAGAGAGAAACATACTCTATAGAAAATTATATACTTTTTGTTCAAGATCAGAATCAAGACTCTCACAACATCAACAAATAGTGAGATTATTAAAACACCAACAACATCTTCTGCTACGTTGAACAGTGAGATCAATATTATGGCTCAGCCTAATAACTTAAAACAGCCCCAAAGTATGCTTTAGTTTCCGTTAGTAAGTAGTTCAACTATTAACCCCAACTCGCGCAATAGCCAATGTTGACCTGCCAGTCATCATTACCCCCAAACCATTAGTACAAACTGGATTAGAGAAGTATGTTAAAATAGTTAAGAGAAAAAGAAGCCCAAAATCAGCTAAAACAGCTCCCTCTCCTAAGCTTAGTAAAGATGAAATAAATGTCACTCAATCCCAAAACCGTTTTGCCATACTGGAAAGCGAAAATAATGATGCCCCGGTAATACCTAAACCACAAAGACCTCCCCATATCTATCTAAGAGAGCAAAATTCAAATGAATTTGTTAAAACCCAAGTCAGCCTTATTGGGGTGAACTCTTTTTACATTGTGCCAATAAGAAATGGCAAAATTGTTGAAACTAAGATTCAAGTTCAATGTGAATCCAATTTCAGAAAATTAGTATCATTTCTTGAATCCGAAAAAAAAAAATGTATACTTTCCAGTTGAAGAGCAGCAAAGGTCTTTAGATAGTGATTAGAGGTATTAAATCATACAATGACCCACTAGAAGTAAAGAAGGCACTCGAAATCAACGGCTTTAAAGTTAAGTCCGTTGTTAATATTAGAAACTGGGATAAGCTCCCCCAACCCCTTTTCCGAGTTGAATTAGAGCCTGGTGATATCAAGTTGAAGAAAAATGTAACACACCCTATTTATCAACTTAGGTACTCGCTACACTATAGAGTTACAGTTGAAGCACCACATAAGCGACGAGGACCCGCCCAGTGTACAAACTGCCAGGAGTATGGTCACACTAGGTCTTATTGTAGATATCATCCAGTTTGCGGTGAGCTGCATAGCACAGCTGAATGCACCAAACCAAAGACAGTAAATACTGAAAAGAAATGTAGGCATTGCGGTAACCCCCATACTGCTAATTACAGAGGTTGTGAGGTTTATTTAAAATTAAAAAACTCAAATTTGAAAAGAACCCGAAACCCCCGAATGAAATCACAGTTAGAACCGGAGTTTTATATTCCACAATACCCACAAATTATCACCAACAGTGCTTCATACTCTGAAGTTCTAAGAGGACAACCACAGCCCCCAAAAACTACGCAAGCCGCACAAGTCAATCGAAATGCTCCACTTTCTCAATCTGAACCCCAGATACAAAATTTCAGCAGACTTGAAGCAACCATTGAATCCCTGGTTCAAACTGTTACTAACTTTACAATCTCGATGAGTAATATGGTGCAAGAAATGATGAGAAATCAGTCTATTTTGATGCAAGCTTTGTTAATTAAACCATAAACAGTTTGAAAATATTGTTACAAGAAATTTCTACAATTAGAATTTTCTTCACACGAATTTTGACAACTGGAAAAATCTAGTGTCGTAATAAATTGGAAATAACTAGAATACCTGACTACTCATATAAATACTGGTACTCGGTTAAACAGCAGTTCAATTTATAAAGTAAAATGCTGAGTGTGAAGAACTAAAGTGTGGCCAACGTTTAGTCTATTTATACCGTGTAAATGAAGTGTGCTATTAAAGTGTTTTTCTGTAATTTTTAGTGACTATTATAAATAATTAGAGCTATAAATAATTTCAAACAGTGTTTATTATTTGCAATATAGAAAGAACTCGATTTATTAAAAAGGTAAATAAATCAACGATTTTATAAAGGGTAAAATCGTAACAATATGTTACTGGAATGCTAACGGCTTATGCCAACATTAATAAGAGCTCGAGTATTTTCTCAGAAATCAGCAAATTGACTTAATGCTTATTTCTGAGACGCATTTAACCTTATCTGTCAAATCAGACATGAGCTAAGTGTTACCATTCACGAAATAAGCACTAGTTGAAAAAAAAACGTTAGATGGCGGACCCTATAGAACCATTATTGGATCTCTCATCGGATCACACACCTACAGTTGTTACTATTTTGAACCCCCGAGAAATTGTATCCCCCTCTGGTGACTTAGCACTTACAGGCAAAACAACAGATTGGTTGAAATATAAAAAATTCATCAGTACACATTGCTCGGAAAACATACCGCTAAGAACACCGGAAGATATCAACCTCTCCATTTAAAATTTTGAACAAAATCTCAAACTTGCTGCTCAACTTGCTACAAAACCCCCCCGACACAACAGACGAAATATTATTTTGTCTGCCGATGTCGAACGACTCTTAAATGAAAAAAGAAGAGCTCGAAGACAGTGGAAACAGCACAGATTTCCTCAACTTAAGGAACGGTTTAAAGAAAACACTAAAAAATTAGGAAGGCTACTTGAACATAACAGAACTGCTTCATTAAACAGATATCTTTAAAATTTAGATCCAACATCAAGAACTGATTACTCATTATGGCGTGCAACGAAAAATTTAAAAAGACCTGTAAGGCTCCTTTTGAGAAAATCAGACGGAGGTTGGGCTAGAAATGATAGTGAAAAAGGAGATATATTTGTAGAACATTTAAGAAAAGTATTCACGCCAATTGTAACAAGTTCTGTAACAGAGTTGCCACCGATTTTACCCCAGCACCGAGCAGCTACCCGATTGACGTTTGAGATGAGAGAGGTCGAAAAGGCTATTTTTGAACTAAACCCCAAAAAAGTTCCTGGTATCGATGGAATCAGTAACAAGATGCTTTTGGAGCTACCCCGTATAGCATTAAAGATAATTCTCTTTATTATTAATGCTATTATACGCCTTGAATACTATCCCCCAGAATGGAAAGTTTCACTCGTTAAAATGATACACAAAAGTGTAATCGTATAGGCATTTTAGCCTATTATCCAATTTGTCAAAGCTGTTTATGTGGAACAATACAACTGTATTCCAGCACACCAATTTGGTTTCAGGAGAAAACACAGCACCATTGAGCAAGCCCACAGGCTAGTTACTGTTGTCAGAAAAACGTTCGAGGAGAAAAAATACTGCTCTGCCCTTTTTATCGATGTTTCACAGGCTTTCGATAAGGTTTTGCATGAAGGTCTACTGTTTAAAATAAAACTTTTGTTACCAACAAATACTCACAAGCTACTCGAAAGCTATATAACAAATCGAAAATTCACTCTTGCTGAAAAAGTTTTGTCAGCTCTCTTAGAAGGAGGGACACTGCGGAGATATAATCATCTCAATTAAACCAAATAACATCAGTCTGGCACTGGCTGGACTTAATAATTAATATTTAGTTTTAAGATTTGGATAATTGTTGTTAGTTCATAGTTTTTAAGAGTGAAGATCCAATTAATAATATGAAATATGGAAAATATATATATATATATATATATATATATATATATATATATATATATTCATGATTTTCGTTTATTGTCAATATTTTAAAATAAATTAAAACATTTGTTCAAATTTACAACTTTCCTGTAAAGATTTGTATAAAATCTGAATTTCTTCCATTGATTTAAACGAACAGGTAAGCCACATTTATTTGTAGCTAAACTTTTTCATTGACATTATATTTTTTCTTATTTCAAAAAGATTCTACAAATTTCTATGCTTCTAAGTAAAAAATGGATTAGTGAAAAAAAAAACATCGAAAGTCAAAAAATCAAGCTTGGATATACAAAACTAAAATTATAAAAATATAGGTATGTTCAAAGAGTTAATAAATTGTACCAAAACCAATCATTACCGTATTTTAACGGCTGTGTTTATGCTTGAAGTTAGGGATTGAAAAAAGTGTTATTAGTATGCTCTTTGAACTTGAATTGAACTGTAATTGAAGGTTGAATTAAAGTATATTCTCACTATAATGTTCGAATTGAATTTCAGTGTCCGTTTTGCTAGAATATGCTATTGAATTAACGTGTGATTAAAGTATAAATCAAGGTTTGAAATTGGAAAGCATGACTTGAATAACACTTGATTTTAGCTTTAATTCCAGCAAAAAATTTTATTGGGTATAAAGGGAGACAGCAGTAAAGTAAGATAAACCATTGATAATTTTGAATATATTAGATTTATATTTGTATCCATAGTTATAAAAACATTTTGGTAAAATGATGTGGTTATTACCAGGCAACGAAATAAGAATTACGAATATTTTTTCCATGTTTCTAAAAAAAGGAAAAATTGCTTAAGATTGAATATACATCTTAGAAAGAAATAAAAATAATAAAATAAAAAAGTTTTTTTAGTTTGAAAATATAAGTAAAATAAGGTGTACCAACCTAAATATTGGGTTTCACAACATAATTCGGTTATAAAGGGTGGTTCAATGTGAAAAACACCTAATCGTCAAGTTTTTTCTGCATTTCATTTGACATTTCTCAATTTCAGACTAACTCAATTTGCACCATGGAAAGATACACAATCGAGCAACGCGTTAAAGTAATTCAGGCTTATTATGAAAATGGGCGACCAAATGTGTCCACAATCCGGACGATTGTGCACATATTTCTGCAAATCGGGTCTGTAGGAAATAAGAAAACACCTGTGCATGCTCGCCAAGTTCGTTCTGCGGAAAACATTGCTGTTGTTCGCGATAGTGTGGCAGAATAGGTGTCAACCTCAACTCGCCCTCGGTGTTCGCTATCGCGAGATCATAACGGAATTCTTGAAGCCAGAAAAAGAGGATATGGATGTGCACGATATGTGGTTTCAACAGGACGGTGCCACTTGCCACACAGCTAACGAAACAATGGCTCCTTTGCGCGACAAATTCAATGGCCGTGTTATCTCACGCGGTGGCGATGTCAATTGGCCGCCAAGATCATGTGATTTAACACCGTTGGACTTCTTTCTTTGGGGTTATTTGAAAGAAATGGTGTACGTTGATAAGCCAGCAACAATTCAAGAGCTAAAGGATGAGATAATTCGGCACATTAGCGGCATAGAACCTCAATTATGCCTCAGCGTCATCGAAAATTTGGACAATCGGATGGAGGGGTGCCGCCAAGGTCGCGGCGGCCATTTGACCGATATTTTGTTCCATACATAATTGAACCATACCATATAATCATAATAAAAAGAAATCACAATAATTTCCTAAATAATTTGTGTTTTATTTAAAATCAATCTTGGACCTTAAAATTTAATAACTCTTTACAACTGATTTTTTTTTTACTTTGAACCAACATTCATGGAATACCCCTACTAATTCTGCGCACTGCGTTGGCGAAAGAAGTTAGGTTAGAGGAAATAGGCAGTAGTGTTTGTGGACACTCGACTTAAATTTCATTAAGTTGTAAGTGAAAGGAAAGACTTCTGCGAGTTTATTCTACACACGATTAGCACGAACTTCCCCTATAATGCGTTGCTAGCTAAGCAAGTATTCGGAACAAAATACCGTGCCCTGGGTATGAGTTCACTTATCACAGCAGAACACCTCCCTTGGTAATATTGGTAAAACTGTGTAACACAACCCACGATCCGACGATGCTCCAATGAGTCAATTGAGCTTGTTATCCCACTGTCATAAATAGGAGCCGACGCCCTCCTTTGAATACGGTGCAGAAGTTGCAAGATAGACTCTGAAGCCCCTTTCTAGATGTATTCCATTTTGAACTGAATTTTAGTTGTAACACCGAAATATTTAAGAATCTCATTTGAATATTGTTTTACTAAACGAATTTTTTAGCTGCAACAACAAAAATACACTTTTTAATTTCATCGTATAACTATATTTTTACTTGAAGAGTCCATAAGCTTATTGCATATTACAATTAAGCTTAAAGTCTTATTTAATCAATTAGATGCACTTTGTTTACTTTTTAAAGATTGTCCCGTGTTAAAATGATCACATATATTATCATGTTTGTAGCCTCATATATGTTCGGATCCGAATATTGAGAGTACATGGCCGTCCTTGGTCATATATGACCATACATTTTAAATTCATCAATTCGTAGAAACATAAATTCCCATATGCCAGTCCTAAAATATAAATCATTTGCCATAAATAGCAACACGTCACTATCAAACACCAAAATATGAAATATCATTAGCTTATGCTTTGCTCCCAGCACACTACCAGCGCGAACGTCTTCTCATAGTAAATATCTTTTTTTGCCTGCAGCCTTTTACCAAGGACCCTTGAAATCAGGATGAACAAACTACAAAATTTTTAGCCACGCATGATGCCATGATGCCAAATGACGAGACTACAAAAATTCTTAGGCGATTTACAGAAACATTTGGCCTCTAGAAATGGTACAACCACAAGTACAGTGATTGTGTTGTGAATGTATACATGTTTGATTTTTTTTTCTAACATTCAACAAACAACAATATTAATTTTTATTATAACAAATTATTAATGAACAGACAAATTATTAAGAACAGATGTATATTTGATTTTTTTTTCGCTTAAGACAACAAACAAAACAATGGTAAATGTGAGTATGAAAGAGACAAAATATATGGGTTTTTTTAATGCAGGTAAAGAAAACAAATTGTTGTTTTGTGTTGTTTGTCCCTTGCTTAATCATGTTTACCAATGTTTTGTGTTTTTTGTCTCTTTCATACTCACGTTTACCATTGTCTTAAGCAAAAAAAAAATCAAATATATACAGTTAGGGACTTAAGTCTTCATACATCCCCATAACTTCATATATTCGCTAATCAAAGAGTACCAGAAAAAACATTTCTAAACCAAAATATTCATTTCCATATAATTACTCTCACAAAGCAAAAAATTTTATTTTCTTTAAAAATAACGGTAAATATGAAAAAAAAATCTAAAATAAAGAGAGACAAAAGTGTTCATACACTACATTCTCTTCTGCTTTATTTATAATTTAAAAGGAGTTGTAGATCAAATACCGTTAGTTTTTTGTAATTCATGTAGTTTACGTGACTGCTGAATTACGTATTAGCAGTTTATCAGTCAAATAAATTGTTACAAATTAACAAGATGGGCCCGCGTAAATAAGTTAGTATCGATGAAAAAAACACAAAAAAGGAAAATCTTACCGTGCTATCAGTAAATTTTTTAACAAACCTTTTGCTACGGTTCAATATATTATAAAAATTTCAAAACTACTGGCTCTGTAGAAAACAAGCCAAGATCAGGGCGCCCAAAGAAACTCTCCAGGGGATATGTCAGTCTTATTTTAAGAGAAGTGGACAAAAATCCTAGAATTTCAGCGCCCAAATTGGCGGAAAGCATCGCAAATTCTACGGATAAAACAATTCATCCAAAGACTATTCAAAGGGCATTACGTGGTCAAGGATATGAAAGCCGAGTTCCCCGCAGAAAACCGTTGATATCGGAAAAGAATCGAAAACTTCGGCTCGAATTTGCAAAAACATATTTAAATAAAGACATCAATTTTTGGAAACGAGTTTTATTTACCGATGAAAGCAAGTTTAACTTGTTTGGAAATGATGGACGAGGAAAGGTTTGGCGTAAAAAGAACGCAGCACTGGAACCAAAGAATGTTGTGCCAACAGTGAAACATGGCGGAGGCAAAGTAATGGCTTGGGGCGCAATGGCAGCATCTGGAGTTGGGCGGCTAGTGTTTATAGACGGTATTATGGATCGATACTACTATAAACAACTTTTAGAGCATAATTTGCAGCCATCGGTGGATATGTTGGGTCTTGGCCAGAGTTGGATCAAGGACCCTTGAAACCAGGATGAACAAACTACAAAATTTTTAGCCACCCATGATGCCATGATGCCATGAAGCCATGATGCCAAATGATGTGACTACAAAAATTCTTAGCCGAGACCACAACATTCTTAGCCGATTTTCAGAAAAACTTAGCCTCTAGCAAGGGTTGTAACAATTCAAACATGTATGTATTCACATCACAATCACTGAACTTGCGCTACAACCCTTGCTAGAGGCTAAGTTTTTCTGAAAATCGGCTAAGAATGTTGTGGTCTCGACTTAGAATTTTTGTAGTCACATCATTAGGCATCATGGCATCATGGCTTCATGGCATCATGGCATCATGGGTGGCTAAAAATGTTGTAGTTTGTTCATCCTGGTTTGAAGGGTCCTTGGTTGGATATTCCAACAGGACAACGATCCCAAACATACCGCGATCATTGTAAGAGATTGGCTGCTATATCATGCACCAAGGCAATTAAATCCCCACCTCAATCGCCGGACCTGAATCCTATTGAGCACGTTTGAGATGTTTTAAAACGAAAAATTTCTCATGTTGATGTTCCCAACAAAGAAAAGCTTAAAGGCGCTTTACAAAAGTGCTGGTCCGAGATTACCCCTGATGTGACCGAAAATCTTGTTGCATCAATGCCAAGACGTCTGCAGGCAGTGATTGACGTTAAAGATGGACCAACAAAATATTAATTAAAAAAAAAATAACTTAAAAATTATTTTTTTTTTTTATTATTATAAGATGTCTTTTGCTATGTATGAACACTTTTGTCCACTCTTCTTATTTCTTTTCTTTCGTTTTTCTCTTTGTTTTAAAAGTAGACTGAAAAATTTTGTTTTCGTATATTAATTAAAATAGAATTGAATTTGTTGATTTAAAAATTTTTTTCCTGGAACTCTTTAATTGATGAAAATATGAAATTTTAGGTATGTATGAAAACTTAAGTCCCTAACTGTATTTGTTTTTATAATTATTAATAACACAGTACAACAGCCAACCTGGGGGGTGAGAAATTCCAAGTCCGGGTGATGGTACTAGGTCAGTTTAGTAAAACCCTCAAAGCGTTTGGAGTTCGTATGTGTCAGTTTTTTTTATGACCTTTTAAATTTTTTCCTTATCTTGATGTTTTTTCGCTTAGTTGCAACATTTTGTCAAAAACGTAGTTTAACATAACTCGAGAACCACTTGTCCGATTTTGATGAAACAAATTTAGAAAAATTAAAAATTAAAATTTCTCTAATCTGTTTCTATACCGTTTTCCTATATGTGCAACACTTTCGAAGTTAAAAATGAATGTATGAAGGGAAAAAAGTATTTTTTGCCTAAAAATTTAAATATTTTTTTGTTTTAAATTCATAAAAAATCCAAATGGAAAAAAGTGCCAAAACTAATTACATTCGCGTAAAGTCACATAACTCAAGGCATAGATCATGAAAATCGATGCACGCGTTTCTCATTTATTCACAATTAGGTAAATGTATGAATTTCAAAAATTTGCTCCAGATATGCACAACATTATTTGGAGAAAACATTGACACTCACAAGCCGAACTCTCTCATATTTGTCTACTGTACTAAAAGAGAAGTATTGATGTGGCAACACTGGTTCTGTAATGTTCACATAAAACATGCATTGTCATTATACTTCTTCTCTTTCTCACACTGGTTCTGTGATTTTTGTCATTCAACAAGTGCCGACGAACGCGAACAGTAAAAGTGATTTTTCTCCAGTTTTTTAAAAGTGATCAAAACTGAACAGAATATGGAACTGTGCAAGCCAGATATAAATAGCTTTTGCTACTGCTGTGGTCAATATGTCTCAACACATAAAAAAAGGGGAAATTTCAGTACTGATTTTGTTCAAACATACGAGATGTACTTCAACCAAAATATTTTAGTGAACGAAAATTGGGTACCAAATATAGTGTGTAAAACCTGCTACAACGGTCTAATGGATTGGAAAAATAGAAGACGTGAAAGTATGCCATTCGGTATCCCAATGACTTGGACTAATCCTGGAGAAGGTCACAATCCATTGAATTGCTATGCATGTGCGAATAAAGGAGCCGCAAAAAGGATAAGAAAATCGTATAATTACGTTGGTGTTGCAAGTGCCGCAACACCATTGCCTCATTCGGACCACATTCCTGTGCCAAAAGCTTCTAGCCCAGATATTTTCTCTTCTACGACTGCTCCGACATATCATGCACGTGATGATCCCCCATATGAGCCATCAGTATCCAATTAGCCAATTTTAATAAATCAAAATAAGCTTGATTCAATTGTTGCCAAGTTGGAATTAACAAAGCATAAATCGGAAGAGCTGGCTTCCATTTTGAAATCAAACAATTTGTTGGCACCCGGTGTGAAAGTCACAGCTTATCGAAGTCGTCAGGCAACACTCCAAAGTTTATTCCTTGTGAATGATGAAAAAACTTCTGCATATTGCCCGGATGTAGGAAAATTGATGGACGCAATGGAAATAAAATATGAAGCAGATGACTGGAGATTATTTATTGACAGTTCAAAACTCAGCTTGAAGGCGGTTTTACTGCATAAGACCAATAAAAAACCTTCAGTTCCAATCGCCTATAGTACAGAAACGAAAGAAACATATGATGCACTGGAAAATATTTTAAAAATGGTTAACTACGCCAAACATATGTGGCGCATATGCTGCGATTTAAAAGTTGTAGCAATGCTTTGCTGTCTTCAAAGCGGCTATATAAAATATATGTGCTTTTTGTGCGATTGGGACACACGATTTTCCGGTGACCAATATGCATGCCACGGATGGAAACTCAGAGAGCACAGCAGGTTACAAACGGCCAATATTATTCGTGAGCCTCTAGTGCCGAAGGAGAAGATATTGCTGCCTCCACTGCATATTAAACTTGGAATTGTAAAGAATTTTATCAAAACTGTCGCCAAAAGAGATGAAGTTTTCTTGTGTTTGAAACTAATTTACCCGAGACTCAGCGAAAGTAAAATTAAAGAAGTTAAGTTATAAAATTAAAGAAGGTAAGTTATTATAATTTTTTCCAATCAGGCGTAGTAAATGGTCCAGATATACGAAAGCTGATTAAAAGTGACGCATTCAACAATATTTTGATTGACGCTGAATTGAATGCATGGCAGGCAATCAAAGAAGTAATAGAAGGCTTGTTGGGAAAGCATCGTTCTAACAACTACGATGTTTCTGTCGCAAGGATGTTAAGAGCATTCTCGGAAATTGGTGTCCACATGTCCTTGAAAATCCATTATTTACATCATCATCTGGACTACTTCAGCAAACAATTGGCTACCGAATCTGATGAACAAGGTGAACGCTATCATCAAGTTGCTATGCCATTTGAAATGAGGTAATACTGATTTTTTATTTTTTCAAACTCATTTTAATAAAACAAAAACTTACAGATATAGAGGCAAAAAGTCGCCGAGTGCGTAAGCATGTGTGGCAAGACAAGGATGATCTTGATGATAAAGAATTTTCAGGAGATGCAGAAGGGCCAACAGTGGAGTCACACATTGACATTATGTGTGGTTCAGAAACTGATGACAGCGATGAATGCGATGCCACTAGTCCCGAACAACCACCATCGAAAAAGTCTAGGCAATATTTATTAAAATAAATAAAAATAAAAAATTATAAAAATGTTTACTTAATTTTTTTAGTAGTTTATGGCCAGAAGTCTGGAGTTATTGGGGAAAATTTATAAAAAAGGCGATAAATGACACTTTTTTGAATAAAAACAAATATCAATATTCTTGTCAAAATGGGATACCTTCACTTAATTGTAAATAAAAGCAGAACGCGTTAATCGATTTCTATGATCTATGTCGCATTTTGTTTATAGGTTATGTGACTTTACATGAAATTAATAACACTTGATCCTTTTTTCGTTTTGGATTTTTTATGAATTTAAAAAAAAAAATTAATTTTTAGGCAAAAAAATATTTTTTTTTCTCCACAAAAAATTATTTTTACCGGCAAAACTGTTGATTATAAAGAAAAATGTTATATGAACGGATTAAAGAAATTTTTTTGAGTTTGTTTTAGCAAAATCGGCCAAGTGGTTCTCGAGTTATGTTAAACTACGTTTTTGCCAAAATGTTACAACTAAGCGAAAAAACATTAAGATAAGGAAAAAATTTAAAAGGTCATAAAAAAAACTGACACATACGAACTCCAAACCCTTTGAGGGTTTTACTATACTGACCTAGTACCATCACCCTGACTTGGAATTTCTCACCCCCAGACAATAATCCCAAAAATGTTCCATAGTGTAATTTGTTTGTTATAATAATAATTAATATTGTTGTTTGTTGAATGTTAGAAAAAAATGCAAACATGTATACATTCACAACACAATCACTGTACTTATGGTTGTACCAAGGACCCTTGAAATCAGGATGAACAAACTACCAAATATGTAATTGATTAATGGCTTTCTTCACCTTCAAATACAGGTTGGTTGAAAAGTTCCTGCGCTCACCAAGAGATGGCACTGCTAGCTCCAAACTTTTTTTTTCTCAAGTTGGTATAACTGTCCTGAGAACACATGCAAAGTTGCAAGTCATTCTGTCAATTCTTTCTTTGTTTACAAGCCATTTGAAGTTGACGCGTCATTGATTTTTTTTAATATGGAAAAAATTTAATATTGTGCAGTCATTAGATTCTTGGTTTTGAAGGGTTAAAAAGCAAAGGAAATTTATGAACAATTGTTGGAAGTGTATAAGGAGTCCTCACCTTCAAAACGCACTGTTGAATTTTGGGCTGGTGAATTTAAACGTGGTCGTACTAGCCTCGAAGACGATGCACGCGAAGGACGACCAAAAACTGCAACCACAGCAGAAATCAGGTACATAATATGGTTAGTAAAGATCTAAGTTTGACTAAGCGTGAAATTGCTAATGCCACAGGCATCTCAGACGAACGAGTACTCCATATTTTACATGAAGAATTACGTATGAAAAAACTGTTTGGAAAGTTAGTGCCGCACACATTAACAATTCAACAAAAGCTGGATCGAAAACAAATTTCTCAGCGTAATTTGGAGCGTTTTAAGCCGAATATAACCGACTTCTTGCATCGTTTTATAACTATGGAGAGACTTGGATCTACCACCATGATCCTAAATGGAAACAAGATCGTTTACAGTGGACTGAAGCTGGTTGTTCAGCTCCAAAGCAGGTGAAGTCACAACGATCAGCAAAAAAGGTTATGACATCAGTTTTTTGGGATACAAAAGGAATTTCGTTGATTGATTATCTTCAGAAAGGTAAAACAATCAACTCTGAATATTATTGCAGCCTTTCGGATCAGCTGGATGAAAAAAATCGTAAGAAAAGACCTGGTTTAAAGAAGAAAAAAAATCATTTTTATATCAAGACAATGCACCTGCTCACAAAAGTGTTTTGACGATGGCTAAATTCAAAGAATTAAAGTACGAATTGCTTGAACATCCACCGTATTCACCAGATTTGGCTCCCAGTGACTACTATCTCTTCAGAAATCTCAAACAATTCCTTCGTGGAAAGCATTTTTCGTCGAATGAAGAGGCCATAGCAGCCGTAGACGGTTATTTTGCAGAGTTTCCTTATTTTAACCCTCCGATGAGTGAGAAGGTCCCTAGGGACCTTTTTGCCTTTTCAAACTGAAATTACTCCTACTTCAGCCACTACAACCCCCCCTCCCCACCCCACATTTACTCTGTGTTCCAAGAGTATTTTGTTGCGCATCTTTTGGAAAAAAATCAAGCCGATCGGATCATTACTTTAGGAGTTATTGAGGTTTTAGTGAGAATAGTACGCGGACGTGTGAATAGGTCCGTATGGACCTTGTACTCAATTTCACTAATAAATGCATGTTTTTGGGCATCATTATAATTTTTTTACTGTTTCAACACATAATTTACTTGTTCTGAACACAAAGACTTAAACTCAAAGACATTAGGGATGATGATAAAAACAAAAAATTCTAAGAAAAATTCGAAGACATGAACTTTATTGCTTTCAAGGAAAGGCACAATATTCTAATTTTATACTACTAGCAATAAACCAGTTCTTAGAATTTTTTGTTTTTATCATCATCCCTAATGTCTTTGAGTTCAGGTCTTTGTGTTCAAAACAAGTAAATTATGTGTTGAAACAATAAAAAAATTATAATGATGATGAAGTAATTCCTAAATGTCTTTGAGTTCAGGTAGACGTACGAAAGAGTATAAAAGAAGTTGTAGTTTCGTAAACCAAATCAGTCAAAGTTTAGACAGCGAAGAGCAAAATCGTGTGTGATAGAAACAAAAATATAAATATGGCAGATGCAAGTAATTTGGACGTTGCTCAAATGGTTGTACGCCGTAGTACACGTTACCAGCAAATGACTGCGGATGAAAGGCGTGCAGCTGATAGTAGATTTGCTGATTTATTTATTCGATTCGACAATGGAAATACTCGAAAACAGCGACGCATCAACAGCAAAACTGCGGCTATTGACGATATTTGACAAATGTTGCAACATAACTTGGCAGCAGCTTACACTCCTCATGAAGCACTAACAGTTGATGAGCAGTTGTTCCCTTACAGAGGCCGCACCCGCTTCACGCAATATATTCCGTCAAAGCCAGCTAAGTATGGTTTGAAAGTATGGTGGTTATGCGACTCACAGAGTTATTATCCTGTGAAGGGAATGATATATTCTGGAAAACTGCCAAACCAACAACGGGAGATAAACCAAGGGCAGAACGTAGTGCTGGATCTTGTGGATAAATATTTAGATGCTGGCCGTACTATATACGCGGATAATTTCTTTACCACTCTTGACTTGGCGCGTATTTTGATGAGGAGGAAGACCGCATATGTTGGTACAGTGCGCTACAACAAAACATTCCACAGGAGTTCAAAAAGGACCCGAAGCGCATCATCAATTGTACATTATTTGGGTTCAACGAAGGGGATATAGCGTCATGCTCATACGTGCCGAAAAAAAATAAAGTGGTGAACGTGCTCTCCACAATGCACTACACCTGCCGCGTTGACGAGTAAACCGAGAAGCGGAAGCCCTATGCCATATTAGATTACAACGCCAACAAATGCGGCGTTGATACCATGGATCAAATGCTAGGCACTTACAGCTGCAAAAGAGCAACACAACGATGGCCGTTGGCCATGTTTTATAATATGCTGGACGTCGCTGCATTGGCTGCTTTTACGATTTACAACGAAATGAAGCCTATAAAAAGGAGTGACAGACGGCGGTCGTTGTTGTTACTGCTAACGAAACAATTGGCCACACCAAATATCGAAGAACGTGCCCTGAACAACCATAAAACCTCATATCCAAGGATACGCAATGCGATGGAAACATTCGATGTCAGGGTAAGAAAAACATCTTCAAATTCAAGAATAGAATATATATTTATTTGTTTTTTTCTTTTCATTTCAGGTATTACCAAGACCGATGGAAGGCAATGCACCGTCGTTTGCGGCTAGGTCAAGTAGACCGTCATGTCGCCTTTGCCGTTCTGAGTACGGGCGGCAGCGGAAATCGCGGGCATACTGCTTCGGCTGCGGCAACGCTGTTTGCGGAGAACATAGCACACTTTTACATCGCTGCAGCACTTGCGCACAGGGCGGGGGACAAGAAGTACACGCTCAACAACAATAATTTTTAAACTTTTTTATAATAGTCTTAAGAAAATTCAAGCAAAAAAATTAAAAAAATTGAAAAAATTATTTTTGTATGTAGAATTTAGTTATAAACAATAAAAACAAAAAAAAAATCAAAAAAAAAATTTTTTTTATGAAAAAAACATGATTTACAAAAAAGGTCCGTAGGGACCTTTTCACACGGCCGTGAAGTTCAGAACTGTCACTCATCGGAGGGTTAAACGTTATTTTGGGAGTTTTTGCCTCCAATTGATCAACTAAACGTTTAATGTTGACGTCAAATAAAAATATTGGAGGGCAAAAGGATTTGCCGCCATTTTTCTTTTTGGCTCTAGCAGTTTTCTCTGCCTTTCTCTGTATGGTGGTGTCCTCAATCTCCAATCCATCAAGTAAAGCAAATCTATTTTCACCCAAATGAGTTACGTCAACGTTTGCAGGTGACAATAATACATCTGCTCTTCTTCGCTTTGAATGTTTGCTCTCCATAAATGAGTGCTGATCATCGTTGCTCAATTCCATGCTTGCACCACGTTGCAACTAAATGCACACGTGGTAGCCAAATTCAGTATCTTTTCAGGTATATATATATTTTTTTTATAAATACAGCAATATTTATATTTTCCAGTTTTTATAAAAACTTTTGCAGTTTAAATAGTCTACTTTACTTTCACCGTTAAATATATTTATATTTTTATAAATTTTCACACTCCCTTATTTTCTGTGCGTCTGTATTGTTCAAGACAAAAAGTATATAATTTTCTATAGAGTATTTTCCCGCTCTACCAGATATTCAACATGGTACAGAGTTCAGCGGCAACATTTTTAAATGAGAGGGCAACATTTTCAAAGTTGCTAAAGTGTTGAAAAACATTAAATTTGGTGTATGTAGTGCTGCCACATAAACAGTGTAATTTTTTATCCCAGTTTTTGGGATTCTTAACTGTTTACCAGTTTTTTCATGAAAACAATTTTTTTTTCAAATTATTGCATTTTTTATAGGGTTGCAACAATTAATAGCATATTTATTCTCTTTATTACACAGTGCAGCATTTTTAAGGTCATCGTGTGGTTCCTCCTTCATACCCGTTTTTTTTTTTTGAAGTATATATCGAAACTAAAAAAAACCTGCAAAGGACTTGGCCAGATTACATCGAATTTTTTTTTTATGGACACCCTAAGTTTTTGTACCCAAACACGATTTTTTTAAAAAAGGAAAATTTTTATGGAATCCATATATCATAAACCGTTCGGAATTTTGTTTTTATGTCTTTGGCAAAGTTGTAGATCCAAACCAAAGCAAAAAAATTCTCATATGGACCGACCCAAAAAAATTGCATCCACTGCATCAAAATTGCAAAAAATTGGGAAAAAATGATATTTTTTCATGCTAATATGGAAATATATATATATTTTTAAGGTCATCGTGTGGTTCCTCCTTCATACCCGTTTTTTTTTTGAAGTATATATCGAAACTAAAAAAAACCTGCAAAGGACTTGGCCAGATTACATCGAATTTTTTTTTATGGACACCCTAAGTTTTTGTACCCAAACACGATTTTTTTAAAAAAGGAAAATTTTTATGGAATCCATATATCATAAACCGTTCGGAATTTTTTTTTTATGTCTTTGGCAAAGTTGTAGATCCAAACCAAAGCAAAAAAATTCTCATATGGACCGACCCAAAAAAATTGCATCCACTGCATCAAAATTGCAAAAAATTGGGAAAAAATGCTATTTTTTCATGATAATATGGAAATATATATATAAATTATATTTATTATATATATTCATTTTTTCAAAAACATATCAGCATTACAACAATAAAATGTTTAAATAGTAAATTTGAAAACAAGTAACAACAAAAACGGCATTAACCTATATAGTCTTTCTTTGTCGAAACGACAAACATTGGCTATGCAAAATAAGTGTGAGCAAAAAGATGTGCTTTCTAGGGTTAAGGAATGTTCGTATTAAGATGACATGTACTAGAGAGTTGTTTATATTGTTGTTAGATATAATTTAGCTGAAGAAAGATTTCTTAAATTCCCAGTATTTAAGCCATTTCAGGACAAAATCATGAAAAAATCATAAAAAAATAGCATTTTTCTCAATTGTTTGCAATTTTGATGCAGTGGATGCAATTTTTTTGGGTCGGTCCATGTGAGAATTTTTTTGCTTTGGTTTGGATCTACAACTTTGCCAAAGACATAAAAACAAAATTCCGAACGGTTTATGGAAAATAATGGATATGAATAGACATAGTTGGTCAATGTGTGTGTACATACTTTAATACTTTTCATGTCACAATGTTATGTTTGAATTCGTAACTATTTTTTAACACAATTGCAAATTTTTGTTGTATTTTTTTACTTTAGTAGACATGTCTAATTTTAGTAAAAATAAATAGTATATTGAACAAATATTATATTTTTATATGAAAAATCTGAAAAAATACATGAATAAAATAAAAAAACATTTTTTTTATGAAATAATCTGAAAAATCTCTAGCATCCCAAAAACCGGCAAAAAATAGTTAAAATTGGTTATATGACAGCACCGCTAAACACTACTAAAAGTTGCCGACCAAAACTCACCTTTGTTGCCGCCAAACTATGTTCGTGTTCTAAGAGAGTACTAAAAAGTTCGTGAGAGAGAAACATACTCTATAGAAAATTATATACTTTTTGTTCAAGATCAGAATCAAGACTCTCACAACATCAACAAATAGTGAGATTATTAAAACACCAACAACATCTTCTGCTACGTTGAACAGTGAGATCAATATTATGGCTCAGCCTAATAACTTAAAACAGCCCCAAAGTATGCTTTAGTTTCCGTCAGTAAGTAGTTCAACTATTAACCCCAACTCGCGCAATAGCCAATGTTGACCTGCCAGTCATCATTACCCCCAAACCATTAGTACAAACTGGATTAGAGAAGTATGTTAAAATAGTTAAGAGAAAAAGAAGCCCAAAATCAGCTAAAACAGCTCCCTCTCCTAAGCTTAGTAAAGATGAAATAAATGTCACTCAATCCCAAAACCGTTTTGCCATACTGGAAAGCGAAAATAATGATGCCCCGGTAATACCTAAACCACAAAGACCTCCCCATATCTATCTAAGAGAGCAAAATTCAAATGAATTTGTTAAAACCCAAGTCAGCCTTATTGGGGTGAACTCTTTTTACATTGTGCCAATAAGAAATGGCAAAATTGTTGAAACTAAGATTCAAGTTCAATGTGAATCCAATTTCAGAAAATTAGTATCATTTCTTGAATCCGAAAAAAAAAATGTATACTTACCAGTTGAAGAGCAGCAAAGGTCTTTAGATAGTGATTAGAGGTATTAAATCATACAATGACCCACTAGAAGTAAAGAAGGCACTCGAAATCAACGGCTTTAAAGTTAAGTCCGTTGTTAATATTAGAAACTGGGATAAGCTCCTCCAACCCCTTTTCCGAGTTGAATTAGAGCCTGGTGATATCAAGTTGAAGAAAAATGTAACACACCCTATTTATCAACTTAGGTACTCGCTACACTATAGAGTTACAGTTGAAGCACCACATAAGCGACGAGGACCCGCCCAGTGTACAAACTGCCAGGAGTATGGTCACACTAGGTCTTATTGTAGATATCATCCAGTTTGCGGTGAGCTGCATAGCACAGCTGAATGCACCAAACCAAAGACAGTAAATACTGAAAAGAAATGTAGGCATTGCGGTAACCCCCATACTGCTAATTACAGAGGTTGTGAGGTTTATTTAAAATTAAAAAACTCAAATTTGAAAAGAACCCGAAACCCCCGAATGAAATCACAGTTAGAACCGGAGTTTTATATTCCACAATACCCACAAATTATCACCAACAGTGCTTCATACTCTGAAGTTCTAAGAGGACAACCACAGCCCCCAAAAACTACGCAAGCCGCACAAGTCAATCGAAATGCTCCACTTTCTCAATCTGAACCCCAGATACAAAATTTCAGCAGACTTGAAGCAACCATTGAATCCCTGGTTCAAACTGTTACTAACTTTACAATCTCGATGAGTAATATGGTGCAAGAAATGATGAGAAATCAGTCTATTTTGATGCAAGCTTTGTTAATTAAACCATAAACAGTTTGAAAATATTGTTACAAGAAATTTCTACAATTAGAATTTTCTTCACACGAATTTTGACAACTGGAAAAATCTAGTGTCGTAATAAATTGGAAATAAGTAGAATACCTGACTACTCATATAAATACTGGTACTCGGTAAAACAGCAGTTTAATTTATAAAGTAAAATGCTGAGTGTGAAGAACTAAAGTGTGGCCAACGTTTAGTCTATTTATACCGTGTAAATGAAGTGTGCTATTAAAGTGTTTTTCTGTAATTTTTAGTGACTATTATAAATAATTAGAGCTATAAATAATTTCAAACAGTGTTTATTATTTGCAATATAGAAAGAACTCGATTTATTAAAAAGGTAAATAAATCAACGATTTTATAAAGGGTAAAATCGTAACAATATGTTACTGGAATGCTAACGGCTTATGCCAACATTAATAAGAGCTCGAGTATTTTCTCAGAAATCAGCAAATTGACTTAATGCTTATTTCTGAGACCCATTTAACCCTGAGAAATTCATTTTCAATTCGCGGATATACAATGTATTATACAAAGGACCCAAGAGGCAGGTCATATGGAAGATCAGCTATTCTCATTAAATCTAGATTAAAACATTTTCTTATGTGTGATCTTTGCGAAAATTATCTTCAGGCCACTACATGTTTTGAATAATTCGATACGGACTTAGTGATTTCATCAATTTATTCTCCCCCCAGATTCTCCATAACGGAGGATCAGTGCACACGCTTTTTCTTATCACTAGGACCGCGTTTTCTGGCAGCTGGGGACTATAATGCCAAGCATACATTCTGGGGGTCCCGGCGTGTTACCCTTAAGGGCCGTGTTTTGTTTAATACAATTTCTAAGCTGGGTATAGATGTCGGAAAATACCCGATCTGATAGACTTTGGAATAACAATGTCTATTGCAAGAGAATTGGTCCATGTATAGGGTCCGCCAAATAACTTTTTTTTTTGAAAATGCTATAAAAAAAACTACTGAATATTTTCTCAAATTTCCTTCCGGTTAATAATGGAAAAATTTCATTCAAATGGCTGCCACGGCTGGCCATGCAGTAGCCTACACGATCGGTCCAATTCTTAAGCACATTATCGATTGTGTGCAGCTGTATTTCACCAATGGCTTCACGAATATTGTCCTTTAAAGCGTCAATTGTCTCTTGCTTGTCGGCGTAACACTTATCTTTGACGGCACCCCACAAATAATAGTTCAACGTTGTCAAATCGCAGCTCCGAGGTGGCCAAACGACATCAGCTCTGCGGCTGATAATGCGATCTTCAAAAACAGGGCGCAAAACATCGAGTGTTGCTTCGGCTGTGTGGCACGTAGCGCCGTCCTGTTGAAACCAAATTGTTGCCAATATCCTCCTCTTCAATTTTTGTGAACAAAAATTCGTTCAACATGGCCCGATAACGATCGCCATTGACTGTAACGGCCACTCCTTGCTCATTTTCGAAGAAAAATGACCCAATTATGCCATATTCCAACCATATTCGTTCAGCGGATGGATAAAACTAATTATCTGTCAAATCAGACATGAGCTAAGTGTTACCATTCACGAAATAAGCACTAGTTGAAAAAAAAAACGTTAGATGGCGGACCCTATAGAACCATTATTGGATCTCTCATCGGATCACACACCTACAGTTGTTACTATTTTGAACCCCCGAGAAATTGTATCCCCCTCTGGTGACTTAGCACTTACAGGCAAAACAACAGATTGGTTGAAATATAAAAAATTCATCAGTACACATTGCTCGGAAAACATACCGCTAAGAACACCGGAAGATATCAACCTCTCCATTTAAAATTTTGAACAAAATCTCAAACTTGCTGCTCAACTTGCTACAAAACCCCCCCCGACACAACAGACGAAATATTATTTTGTCTGCCGATGTCGAACGACTCTTAAATGAAAAAAGAAGAGCTCGAAGACAGTGGAAACAGCACAGATCTCCTCAACTTAAGGAACGGTTTAAAGAAAACACTAAAAAATTAGGAAGGCTACTTGAACATAACAGAACTGCTTCATTAAACAGATATCTTTAAAATTTAGATCCAACATCAAGAACTGATTACTCATTATGGCGTGCAACGAAAAATTTAAAAAGACCTGTAAGGCTCCTTTTGAGAAAATCAGACGGAGGTTGGGCTAGAAATGATAGTGAAAAAGGAGATATATTTGTAGAACATTTAAGAAAAGTATTCACGCCAATTGTAACAAGTTCTGTAACAGAGTTGCCACCGATTTTACCCCAGCACCGAGCAGCTACCCGATTGACGTTTGAGATGAGAGAGGTCGAAAAGGCTATTTTTGAACTAAACCCCAAAAAAGTTCCTGTTATCGATGGAATCAGTAACAAGATGCTTTTGGAGTTACCCCGTATAGCATTAAAGATAATTCTCTTTATTATTAATGCTATTATACGCCTTGAATACTATCCCCCTGAATGGAAAGTTTCACTCTTTAAAATGATACACAAAAGTGTAATCGTATAGGCCTATTAGCCTATTATCCAATTTGTCAAAGCTGTTTATGTGGAACAATACAACTGTATTCCAGCACACCAATTTGGTTTCAGGAGAAAACACAGCACCATTGAGCAAGCCCACAGGCTAGTTACTGTTGTCAGAAAAACGTTCGAGGAGAAAAAATACTGCTCTGCCCTTTTTATCGATGTTTCACAGGCTTTCGATAAGGTTTTGCATGAAGGTCTACTGTTTAAAATAAAACTTTTGTTACCAACAAATACTCACAAGCTACTCGAAAGCTATATAACAAATCGAAAATTCACTCTTGCTGAAAAAGTTTTGTCAGCTCTCTTAGAAGGAGGGACACTGCGGAGATATAATCATCTCAATTAAACCAAATAACATCAGTCTGGCACTGGCTGGACTTAATAATTAATATTTAGTTTTAAGATTTGGATAATTATTGTTAGTTCATAGTTTTTAAGAGTGAAGATCCAATTAATAATATGAAATATGGAATATATATATATATATATATATATATATATATATATATATATATATATATATATATATATGTGCATAGCGCATGTTGCGGGGACGGGTTTTCGTTCCACAAGTTACTATGAAAACATTTTGTTACTTTGGGGACTGTCCACAAACTTTTCATTATTCTACTGTTTACACTGAAGACATTTTACTGGATACAGCTCATATTACGGGGTCTTTTTTGGCTGTATATACAGATGTCTTCAAAGTATGTGAAATGCATATATATATATATATATATATATATATATATATATATATGCAAGGCGCATCTTGCGGGGACAGTTTTTCGTTCCACAAGTTACTATGAAGACATTTTGTTACTTTGGAGACTGTCCTTAAACTTTTCGTTATTCTACTGTTTACACTGAAGACATTTTACTGGATACAGCGCATATTATAGGGACTTTTTTGACTGTATATACAGATGTCTTCAAAGTATGGGCAATGAATATATATATATATATATATATATGCATTGCCCATACTTTGAAGACATCTGTATATACAGCCAAAAAAGTCCCTATAAAATGCGCTGTGTCCAGTAAAATGTCTTCAGAGTAAACACTAGAATAACGAAAAGTTTAATATGTGCACAGCACATGTTGCGGGGACGGGTTTTCGTTCCACAAGTTACTATGAAGACATTTTGTTACTTTGGGGACTGTCCTTAAACTTTTCGTTATTCTAGTGTTTACTCCGAAGACATTTTACTGGACACAGCGCATTTTGTGTCCAGTAAAATGTCTTCGGAGTAAACACTAGAATAACGAAAAGTTTAAGGACAGTCCCCAAAGTAACAAAATGTCTTCATAGTAACTTGTGGAACGAAAACCCGTCCCCGCAATATGAGCTGTGCACATATATATATATATATATATATATATATATATATGCATTTCACATACTTTGAAGACATCTGTATATACAGCCAAAAAAGTCCCTATAATATGCGCTGTGTCCAGTAAAATGTCTTCAGTGTAAACAGTAGAATAACGAAAAGTTTAAGGACAGTCTCCAAAGTAACAAAATGTCTTCATAGTAACTTGTGGAACGAAAAGCCGCCCTCGCAACATGCGCTATGCACATATATATATATATATATATATATATATATATATATATATATATATATTCATGATTTTCGTTTATTGTCAATATTTTAAAATAAATTAAAACATTTGTTCAAATTTACAACTTTCCTGTAAAGATTTGTATAAAATCTGAATTTCTTCCATTGATTTAAACGAACAGGTAAGCCACATTTATTTGTAGCTAAACTGTTTCATTGACATTATATTTTTTCTTATTTCAAAAAGATTCTACAAATTTCTATGCTTCTAAGTAAAAAATGGATTAGTGAAAAAAAAAAACATCGAAAGTCAAAAAATTAAGCTTGGATATACAAAACTAAAATTATAAAAATATAGGTATGTTCAAAGAGTTAATAAATTGTACCAAAACCAATCATTACCGTATTTTAACGGCTGTGTTTATGCTTGAAGTTAGGGATTGAAAAAAGTGTTATTAGTATGCTCTTTGAACTTGAATTGAACTGTAATTGAAGGTTGAATTAAAGTATATTCTCACTATAATGTTCGAATTGAATTTCAGTGTCCGTTTTGCTAGAATATGCTATTGAATTAACGTGTGATTAAAGTATAAATCAAGGTTTGAAATTGGAAAGCATGACTTGAATAACACTTGATTTTAGCTTTAATTCCAGCAAAAAATTTTATTGGGTATAAAGGGAGACAGCAGTAAAGTAAGATAAACCATTGATAATTTTGAATATATTAGATTTATATTTGTATCCATAGTTATAAAAACATTTTGGTAAAATGATGTGGTTATTACCAGGCAACGAAATAAGAATTACGAATATTTTTTCCATGTTTCTAAAAAAAGGAAAAATTGCTTAAGATTGAATATACATCTTAGAAAGAAATAAAAATAATAAAATAAAAAAGTTTTTTTAGTTTGAAAATATAAGAAAAATAAGGTGTACCAACCTAAATATTGCTGTTGTTCGCGATAGTGTGGCAGAATAGCCGTCAACCTCAACTCGCCCTCGGTGTTCGCTATCGCGAGATCATAACGGAATTCTTGAAGCCAGAAAAAGAGGATATGGATGTGCACGATATGTGGTTTCAACAGGACGGTGCCACTTGCCACACAGCTAACGAAACAATGGCTCCTTTGCGCGACAAATTCAATGGCCGTGTTATCTCACGCGGTGGCGATGTCAATTGGCCGCCAAGATCATGTGATTTAACACCGTTGGACTTCTTTCTTTGGGGTTATTTGAAAGAAATGGTGTACGTTGATAAGCCAGCAACAATTCAAGAGCTAAAGGATGAGATAATTCGGCACATTAGCGGCATAGAACCTCAATTATGCCTCAGCGTCATCGAAAATTTGGACAATCGGATGGAGGGGTGCCGCCAAGGTCGCGGCGGCCATTTGACCGATATTTTGTTCCATACATAATTGAACCATACCATATAATCATAATAAAAAGAAATCACAATAATTTCCTAAATAATTTGTGTTTTATTTAAAATCAATCTTGGACCTTAAAATTTAATCACTCTTTACAACTGATTTTTTTTTTACTTTGAACCAACATTCATGGAATACCCCTACTAATTCTGCGCACTGCGTTGGCGAAAGAAGTTAGGTTAGAGGAAATAGGCAGTAGTGTTTGTGGACACTCGACTTAAATTTCATTAAGTTGTAAGTGAAAGGAAAGACTTCTGCGAGTTTATTCTACACACGATTAGCACGAACTTCCCCTATAATGCGTTGTTAGCTAAGCAAGTATTCGGAACAAAATACCGTGCCCTGGGTATGAGTTCACTTATCACAGCAGAACACCTCCCTTGGTAATATTGATAAAACTGTGTAACACAACCCACGATCCGACGATGCTCCAATGAGTCAATTGAGCTTGTTATCCCACTGTCATAAATAGGAGCCGACGCCCTCCTTTGAATACGGTGCAGAAGTTGCAAGATAGACTCTGAAGCCCCTTTCTAGATGTATTCCATTTTGAACTGAATTTTAGTTGTAACACCGAAATATTTAAGAATCTCATTTGAATATTGTTTTACTAAACGAATTTTTTAGCTGCAACAACAAAAATACACTTTTTAATTTCATCGTATAACTATATTTTTACTTGAAGAGTCCATAAGCTTATTGCATATTACAATTAAGCTTAAAGTCTTATTTAATCAATTAGATGCACTTTGTTTACTTTTTTAAAGATTGTCAAGTGTTAAAATGATCACATATATTATCATGTTTGTAGCCTCATATATGTTCGGATCCGAATATTGAGAGTACATGGCCGTCCTTGGTCATATATGACCATACATTTTAAATTCATCAATTCGTAGAAACATAAATTCCCATATGCCAGTCCTAAAATATAAATCATTTGCCATAAATAGCAACACGTCACTATCAAACACCAAAATATGAAATATCATTAGCTTATGCTTTGCTCCCAGCACACTACCAGCGCGAACGTCTTCTCATAGTAAATATCTTTTTTTGCCTGCAGCCTTTTACATGGAAAGGTATTGAATCAGGCTTTAATTGAAAAATAAAATTTTCCTAATTTTTCTCAGAAATTTACCTTTTTTCCCATGAAAATTAAATTTTCCGATTTTCCACAGAAGCTCCTAAATTTTCCGGCTAATTTTATTTTTTTTTGGATTCCTCATAATTTTTGCTTTAAGAATCAGCAATAAAAAAATGGGCCCCGACTCCTTGTTTGGACAGGAGAAGAGCATTTAAGAGACCACCTTGTTCTCATTGTTTTTATATTTTTTATAATTGAATTATTTTTAATTATTTAACATTATTTTATTATTAAAAATATATTTTAAAATTTATTTTACAGTTAAAAATACATTTATGAAGAAAAAACTTTCTTATTTTGCTGCTTATACTTAAATGGAACAAACTACAAAATTTTTAGCCACGCATGATGCCATGATGCCAAATGACGAGACTACAAAAATTCTTAGGCGATTTACAGAAACATTTGGCCTCTAGAAATGGTACAACCACAAGTACAGTGATTGTGTTGTGAATGTATACATGTTTGATTTTTTTTCTAACATTCAACAAACAACAATATTAATTTTTATTATAACAAATTATTAATGAACAGACAAATTATTAAGAACAGATGTATATTTGATTTTTTTTTCGCTTAAGACAACAAACAAAACAATGGTAAATGTGAGTATGAAAGAGACAAAATATATGGGTTTTTTTAATGCAGGTAAAGAAAACAAATTGTTGTTTTGTGTTGTTTGTCCCTTGCTTAATCATGTTTACCAATGTTTTGTGTTTTTTGTCTCTTTCATACTCACGTTTACCATTGTCTTAAGCAAAAAAAAATCAAATATATACAGTTAGGGACTTAAGTCTTCATACATCCCCATAACTTCATATATTCGCTAATCAAAGAGTACCAGAAAAAACATTTCTAAACCAAAATATTCATTTCCATATAATTACTCTCACAAAGCAAAAAATTTTATTTTCTTTAAAAATAACGGTAAATATGAAAAAAAAATCTAAAATAAAGAGAGACAAAAGTGTTCATACACTACATTCTCTTCTGCTTTATTTATAATTTAAAAGGAGTTGTAGATCAAATACCGTTAGTTTTTTGTAATTCATGTAGTTTACGTGACTGCTGAATTACGTATTAGCAGTTTATCAGTCAAATAAATTGTTACAAATTAACAAGATGGGCCCGCGTAAATAAGTTAGTATCGATGAAAAAAACACAAAAAAGGAAAATCTTACCGTGCTATCAGTAAATTTTTTAACAAACCTTTTGCTACGGTTCAATATATTATAAAAATTTCAAAACTACTGGCTCTGTAGAAAACAAGCCAAGATCAGGGCGCCCAAAGAAACTCTCCAGGGGATATGTCAGTCTTATTTTAAGAGAAGTGGACAAAAATCCTAGAATTTCAGCGCCCAAATTGGCGGAAAGCATCGCAAATTCTACGGATAAAACAATTCATCCAAAGACTATTCAAAGGGCATTACGTGGTCAAGGATATGAAAGCCGAGTTCCCCGCAGAAAACCGTTGATATCGGAAAAGAATCGAAAACTTCGGCTCGAATTTGCAAAAACATATTTAAATAAAGACATCAATTTTTGGAAACGAGTTTTATTTACCGATGAAAGCAAGTTTAACTTGTTTGGAAATGATGGACGAGGAAAGGTTTGGCGTAAAAAGAACGCAGCACTGGAACCAAAGAATGTTGTGCCAACAGTGAAACATGGCGGAGGCAAAGTAATGGCTTGGGGCGCAATGGCAGCATCTGGAGTTGGGCGGCTAGTGTTTATAGACGGTATTATGGATCGATACTACTATAAACAACTTTTAGAGCATAATTTGCAGCCATCGGTGGATATGTTGGGTCTTGGCCAGAGTTGGATCAAGGACCCTTGAAACCAGGATGAACAAACTACAAAATTTTTAGCCACCCATGATGCCATGATGCCATGAAGCCATGATGCCAAATGATGTGACTACAAAAATTCTTAGCCGAGACCACAACATTCTTAGCCGATTTTCAGAAAAACTTAGCCTCTAGCAAGGGTTGTAACAATTCAAACATGTATGTATTCACATCACAATCACTGAACTTGCGCTACAACCCTTGCTAGAGGCTAAGTTTTTCTGAAAATCGGCTAAGAATGTTGTGGTCTCGACTTAGAATTTTTGTAGTCACATCATTAGGCATCATGGCATCATGGCTTCATGGCATCATGGCATCATGGGTGGCTAAAAATGTTGTAGTTTGTTCATCCTGGTTTGAAGGGTCCTTGGCTGGATATTCCAACAGGACAACGATCCCAAACATACCGCGATCATTGTAAGAGATTGGCTGCTATATCATGCACCAAGGCAATTAAATCCCCACCTCAATCGCCGGACCTGAATCCTATTGAGCACGTTTGAGATGTTTTAAAACGAAAAATTTCTCATGTTGATGTTCCCAACAAAGAAAAGCTTAAAGGCGCTTTACAAAAGTGCTGGTCCGAGATTACCCCTGATGTGACCGAAAATCTTGTTGCATCAATGCCAAGACGTCTGCAGGCAGTGATTGACGTTAAAGATGGACCAACAAAATATTAATTTAAAAAAAAATAACTTAAAAATTATTTTTTTTTTATTATTATAAGATGTCTTTTGCTATGTATGAACACTTTTGTCCACTCTTCTTATTTCTTTTCTTTCGTTTTTCTCTTTGTTTTAAAAGTAGACTGAAAAATTTTGTTTTCGTATATTAATTAAAATAGAATTGAATTTGTTGATTTAAAAATTTTTTTCCTGGAACTCTTTAATTGATGAAAATATGAAATTTTAGGTATGTATGAAAACTTAAGTCCCTAACTGTATTTGTTTTTATAATTATTAATAACACAGTACAACAGCCAACCTGGGGGGTGAGAAATTCCAAGTCCGGGTGATGGTACTAGGTCAGTTTAGTAAAACCCTCAAAGCGTTTGGAGTTCGTATGTGTCAGTTTTTTTTATGACCTTTTAAATTTTTTCCTTATCTTGATGTTTTTTCGCTTAGTTGCAACATTTTGTCAAAAACGTAGTTTAACATAACTCGATTTTGATGAAACAAATTTAGAAAAATTAAAAATTAAAATTTCTCTAATCTGTTTCTATACCGTTTTCCTATATGTGCAACACTTTCGAAGTTAAAAATGAATGTATGAAGGGAAAAAAGTATTTTTTGCCTAAAAATTTAAATATTTTTTTGTTTTAAATTCATAAAAAATCCAAATGGAAAAAAGTGCCAAAACTAATTACATTCGCGTAAAGTCACATAACTCAAGGCATAGATCATGAAAATCGATGCACGCGTTTCTCATTTATTCACAATTAGGTAAATGTATGAATTTCAAAAATTTGCTCCAGATATGCACAACATTATTTGGAGAAAACATTGACACTCACAAGCCGAACTCTCTCATATTTTTCTACTGTACTAAAAGAGAAGTATTGATGTGGCAACACTGGTTCTGTAATGTTCACATAAAACATGCATTGTCATTATACTTCTTCTCTTTCTCACACTGGTTCTGTGATTTTTGTCATTCAACAAGTGCCGACGAACGCGAACAGTAAAAGTGATTTTTCTCCAGTTTTTTAAAAGTGAACAAAACTGAACAGAATATGGAACTGTGCAAGCCAGATATAAATAGCTTTTGCTACTGCTGTGGTCAATATGTCTCAACACATAAAAAGAGGGGAAATTTCAGTACTGATTTTGTTCAAACATACGAGATGTACTTCAACCAAAATATTTTAGTGAACGAAAATTGGGTACCAAATATAGTGTGTAAAACCTGCTACAACGGTCTAATGGATTGGAAAAATAGAAGACGTGAAAGTATGCCATTCGGTGTCCCAATGACTTGGACTAATCCTGGAGAAGGTCACAATCCATTGAATTGCTATGCATGTGCGAATAAAGGAGCCGCAATAAGGATAAGAAAATCGTATAATTACGTTGGTGTTGCAAGTGCCGCAACACCATTGCTTCATTCGGACCACATTCCTGTGCCAAAAGCTTCTAGCCCAGATATTTTCTCTTCTACGACTGCTCCGACATATCATGCACGTGATGATCCCCCATATGAGCCATCAGTATCCAATTAGCCAATTTTAATAAATCAAAATAAGCTTGATTCAATTGTTGCCAAGTTGGAATTAACAAAGCATAAATCGGAAGAGCTGGCTTCCATTTTGAAATCAAACAATTTGTTGGCACCCGGTGTGAAAGTCACAGCTTATCGAAGTCGTCAGGCAACACTCCAAAGTTTATTCCTTGTGAATGATGAAAAAACTTCTGCATATTGCCCGGATGTAGGAAAATTGATGGACGCAATGGAAATAAAATATGAAGCAGATGACTGGAGATTATTTATTGACAGTTCAAAACTCAGCTTGAAGGCGGTTTTACTGCATAAGACCAATAAAAAACCTTCAGTTCCAATCGCCTATAGTACAGAAACGAAAGAAACATATGATGCACTGGAAAATATTTTAAAAATGGTTAACTACGCCAAACATATGTGGCGCATATGCTGCGATTTAAAAGTTGTAGCAATGCTTTGCTGTCTTCAAAGCGGCTATATAAAATATATGTGCTTTTTGTGCGATTGGGACACACGATTTTCCGGTGACCAATATGCATGCCACGGATGGAAACTCAGAGAGCACAGCAGGTTACAAACGGCCAATATTATTCGTGAGCCTCTAGTGCCGAAGGAGAAGATATTGCTGCCTCCACTGCATATTAAACTTGGAATTGTAAAGAATTTTATCAAAACTGTCGCCAAAAGAGATGAAGTTTTCTTGTGTTTGAAACTAATTTACCCGAGACTCAGCGAAAGTAAAATTAAAGAAGTTAAGTTATAAAATTAAAGAAGGTAAGTTATTATAATTTTTTCCTATCAGGCGTAGTAAATGGTCCAGATATACGAAAGCTGATTAAAAGTGACGCATTCAACAATATTTTGATTGACGCTGAATTGAATGCATGGCAGGCAATCAAAGAAGTAATAGAAGGCTTGTTGGGAAAGCATCGTTCTAACAACTACGATGTTTCTGTCGCAAGGATGTTAAGAGCATTCTCGGAAATTGGTGTCCACATGTCCTTGAAAATCCATTATTTACATCATCATCTGGACTACTTCAGCAAACAATTGGCTACCGAATCTGATGAACAAGGTGAACGCTATCATCAAGTTGCTATGCCATTTGAAATGAGGTAATACTGATTTTTTATTTTTTCAAACTCATTTTAATAAAACAAAAACTTACAGATATAGAGGCAAAAAGTCGCCGAGTGCAATAATTGCGGAAATTTGCTGGTGGAGTAAGCTTGTGTGGCAAGACAAGGATGATCTTGATGATAAAGAATTTTCAGGAGATGCAGAAGGGCCAACAGTGGAGTCACACATTGACATTATGTGTGGTTCAGAAACTGATGACAGCGATGAATGCGATGCCACTAGTCCCGAACAACCACCATCGAAAAAGTCTAGGCAATATTTATTAAAATAAATAAAAAATTATAAAAATGTTTACTTAATTTTTTTAGTAGTTTATGGCCAGAAGTCTGGAGTTATTGGGGAAAATTTATAAAAAAGGCGATAAATGACACTTTTTTGAATAAAAACAAATATCAATATTCTTGTCAAAATGGGATACCTTCACTTAATTGTAAATAAAAGCAGAACGCGTTAATCGATTTCTATGATCTATGTCGCATTTTGTTTATAGGTTATGTGACTTTACATGAAATTAATAACACTTGATCCTTTTTTCGTTTTGGATTTTTTATGAATTTAAAAAAAAAAATTAATTTTTAGGCAAAAAAATATTTTTTTTTCTCCACAAAAAATTATTTTTACCGGCAAAACTGTTGATTATAAAGAAAAATGTTATATGAACGGATTAAAGAAATTTTTTTGAGTTTGTTTTAGCAAAATCGGCCAAGTGGTTCTCGAGTTATGTTAAACTACGTTTTTGCCAAAATGTTACAACTAAGCGAAAAAACATTAAGATAAGGAAAAAATTTAAAAGGTCATAAAAAAACTGACACACACGAACTCCAAACACTTTGAGGGTTTTACTATACTGACCTAGTACCATCACCCTGACTTGGAATTTCTCACCCCCAGACAATAATCCCAAAAATGTTCCATAGTGTAATTTGTTTGTTATAATAATAATTAATATTGTTGTTTGTTGAATGTTAGAAAAAAATGCAAACATGTATACATTCACAACACAATCACTGTACTTATGGTTGTACCAAGGACCCTTGAAATCAGGATGAACAAACTACCAAATATTTAGCCACCCATGATGCCAAATGATGCGACTACAAAAATTCTTAGCCGAGACCACAACATTCTTAGCCGATTTTCAGAAAAACTTAGCGGCTAGCAAGGGTTGTAACAATTCAAACATGTATGTATTCACATCACAATCACCGAACTTGCGCTACAACCCTTGCTAGAGGCTAAGTTTTTCTGAAAATCGGCTAAGAATGTTGTGGTCTCGGCTAAGAATTTTTGTAGTCGCATCATTTGGCATCATGGCATCATGGGTGGCTAAAAATTTTGTAGTTTGTTCATCCTGGTTTCAAGGGTCATTTGGCATCATGCATGATGCCATGGTGCCAAGGGTCCTTGGTTTATCTGCAATACGTTCCGAAGGACAAGGTGTTTCATTTCTATCAATTCGGATACTGACGGTGTTGTCGTCGGCATTTCTATCATCGCAATTACTACTTAATAGGTCTTCAAACTCTCCGTACTGGAAACCAAGGAAGTCTTCTCCTTCAGTTGACAATTTTTGGACGCTTTTCTCCCCTAAATTGGCAAATTCTTCTTCAAAACCAATATCAACTGCGGGAGAAATATGATTAATATAATTATTCTTACACTCTGTGAGTGCTGCTTCTAGAATATTTGTGTAGACTGTATTCACTTTGAAATTTTGAGTTTAAAAAATTATTTGAAATTTTTAAAGTAGCATACAGAAATTATTGTCGAAAAAAATATTTTTTTTATTGAAGTAAAAACATTGATTAAGAATTTTGAAATTGTTGAGAAGAGAACGAAATATTGAATAAAAATAAAAAAACACATTTAAAAGAAATCGTTTGGAAGTAATAATTTTGTATCCACGAAATCAAGCTGTGCGTGAGTGTAAACAACAGAGAATATACAACTGCGTTTCATGTCCAAAAAAATAAAGGAAAAGGATTGTTTCGGAAACTGGTTGAATTTTGCCTGGTTGGCAGAACAACAAAACATCATTATATTAATATCCGCTAACAAATCTTGAAGGAGGGACATTGCAGTAAATATAATTAAACCCTGTAATTCTAGCTTTCCTTTATTACGAATCAACGATAATTTATTTGTTTATTCAACAATCAAACCACAAATATATGGATCTCGAACACCTGAAGCCAATATTTTGCAAAAAAAAAGAGAAACGACGAAAATATATTTCATTTAAATTCGAACTTCAGAACATTAATTATCTCGGCCTGAAACTTGATCGTGATATTAAAAGAATCGATTTTCTTTGAAAATCAATTAGTGGTTATCGATCAGAATAATTGAAAGCTGCTCTGTATTGAAAACGTAAATATTTTCGAAATGATAAATTTGGACTGTGAATATTATCTATGCAAATTCCATTGCGCTGCTCAATCCTGGATTCTTTTCAAAAATCCCTGCTCAATCCTGGATTCTTTTCAAAAAGTTCTAAAGGTGTTGCAATTATATATTTTTTTTTTTAATTTGAATTATACACATTCTCATTAACACAATCATATTTTCACAAGCCTATATGTATCATTAATATTTTACCTTCTCAATTATAAAAAAACTATCCGAGTAATCGAAATTTGAGCGATAATTTTTACAGTGAGCACCAACTTCAATTGACTACAGGCCTGGCGCCAACGAAGGACTTTAACTGGTGAGTTGTTACTTTACTATTATTTTTGTTTGCATTGATTCTAAATAGTACTCGTTTTACTCAAATTCTGATATATAATATATTATACTGAAAGAAAAATATTAGAATAAGAAACATAATTTCGCGTTTAATTTAAATGTATTAGCTTTAAATTTTGTCGAGAAGTTTTTTTTGTAACAAATAATTTTTTATTAATTTTTCAATTCAAATACGTTTCTACGATTTTCATATATTACAAAATATATAAATATAAAAACCTAAATATATGTTTAAATAGAAGAAATATAAACTAACTAAACATAAACCTAACTGATTCATATTATAATCTTTATAACATCTATTAATATTATTATTTTTTTTATTACAACTTCAATGTTTAGTTTTCCTTATATGTATACAAATCAATATAACTTTTAGTGTACTGCATTTTTTTACGAATCTGTTAATCATTAATTTTAATAAATACATGTTAGTCATTATGTATTTCTAAATTTCGTTATTTAAACATTTCACGAAACATTTAGGCGGTTAGAATTAGGAAGAATTGGGCTGTCTAATGTAAATTTCGACAGATAGCATTGGCTTGGGAGGGTAAAGACTGAAGAGGAAAATTACACCAAGATCATCTTCCATTCTATTGGTTACATCTCTTTCATTTTAATTCTTTTATTCTAATATCTACTTTTCTTTGGGTAATTGATTTCAATACAGAATTTACCTAATTTTAATATCTTGTGAAATGCTTTTTCTCTATCGGTAGGTAACAAGATGTCCATCCCATTTCCTCTTTAACACGGCCGGAACTATAGGTAGCAACGTTCCCTGCGATAGAGCGTAGTAAATAGGATTGTTACAACCCAATTCACACAACGTAAACGGTCCGTCATTGACGGACTTTTAACGGATTCGAATCAGTTTCGATGTTTCTTAAAATCCGTTTTCTGGTCCGTTTACGGATAAAGAAACCGGTACGTAATCGGAGTTGGATTCTGTTTATGACGAAATTTGTTTAACGTATGCCAAATTAGCTATTATCTAATATTAAAGACATGTGTTTTAAAAAGAATAAAAAATATATATTTTTAACGTATATTAATTTTATCTAAAAACGAATTTTATATACGTTTTGTGTTCATTTTTATTTTTATGTATATTAATTCTATGTAATTTTTTTGTTGAAAATTTTAGTACTCTGAGCGTCAAAAAAGTACTTTTGAATTTTTTTTGATACCAAAAAAACCAACTTTCCATCCCTGTTGTAGAGCTCTTCACATTGAAAGAGAAAAACAAATGAAGCAACATAACAAAAAAAACGAATGTGTGTAAAGAAAAATATGAAAACAATCACCGAGAACAGAAACGTGATTTTTTCTCTACACCGTTCGCCTAGAAACTCAATGATTTTCAAACATGGTGGAACGTCGTTGTGTGAATTGGGTGTTAGTGACAAACAACATCACGGCTGATTATAATGTTGCGAGTAATTGGATCTTTCAGCCTATATGCCTTGCTCTCATTGCTTTACCCTACTAAAATGCACTCTGTTGACTTCAGATCTGTCGTATATGGCGCTGTCTTCTGATGTTGTATGCCATAATCGATTAGGTATTTTTAAAACTTTTTTTGTGTATTTAGTATCATTATCGATACGTAGTAAAATTTTTGAAGCGCTTGAACTCCTTCAAAACATCAGACTTGCGTATTATTGGTACTACAAAAATTTTATGCGAGTAGCCGTCGACGAAAGTCAAAAGAAAACGATTTCCGGAAAATGATTTTGTTCTGAGGGAACACATCACGTCCGAATGTACGATGTGTGGCGAACTTCCAGCCGGATTACCCCGGTCCTTGAACGATGTTCGTATTTGCTTACCTATTATGAAAAAGACACATAGTTATTTTGTGTTATCGCCATCATATTGTATGCAGTCCATAACTTTCAGATTACTGTTGCAAATATGTGCACGCCTTCTCTGCCGCAAAATTGGTTGAAGCAATCAATGCGTTTTCTCTTTTCTTTACATTCACTTCACAATGTAATTTGTACATTCACAATATATTTTCCGTTACCGACTGTAGTTTGTTTAAAAAGTAATACGTAGAGTTTGTTTTTCAATGAAGCATCAATTGAAATTCATAGAAATATATTTTTTAACTATTCGAATAAGTCATTCAAAAAACCGTTTTCTTTATCCGTACACGCAAAGAAAAACATGGTTGGGAGAATCATATTCGAAGAGCATCATATATTTTTGGGTTTATGATTGTGCCAACCATAGTCGTACTATATTATTGTTATCATAATATGATAATAAAATATCCATAATTTTACCTTAATATAGACCCTACAGTTATATTATGATCCAAAAATTACCATATTATGATTATAAATAAACACATTATTATGTTAAATTTATCATAATGTGATTGCATGTAATGTATGCTGTATGCTCAAAATGTTATTACATTATGGTCCCCATGACTATATTATGATTTCTGGATTATCATAATATGATCCATATAAAATCTTTATATTGAATGTTTTTGACAATGAATTGATTATTGTAAATAATATTACATGTATAAGGAATTTTCGAAAAAAAACCCTCAAAAAAATCTTTTTAAGTTAAAAAAAAAATAAATTAACTGGATCTTAATAGGTCAATTGATGAAATGTTTTAATGCCACATGAAAGGTATTTTCTACCCATCTGATACTTGTCCAGTTTTAGTAAACAATATATGATTGCTTTTTTAAAACATTTTTTATGAAAACAAAACAATACTCGTATTAGGACTGTAAATGTCAATGTCATGTTTTATTTGATGTATAATTTTTTATTGATTGTTGCCAGCATTTTATGGTTGCATAATTATCATATTTTTTTATAGTCAGAATTTTTGTCACCACAGTATGGTTGCAGCCTATCATGTTTTAAAGTAGATGGTTTCAATCATAAAATAGTGAAATATTTACTATAATAATGATGGTAGCGACCATGTTAATGGTTAGACAACCAATAATATGGTTGTGACAACCATACCCGATTGCAGGAAGCACAATATATTAGCAGTGATCATGTTGCAACCATGTTTTTTCTCTGCGTGTACACGGACCAGAAAACGGATTTTAAGAAACATCGAAACTGATTCGAGTCCGTTAAAAGACCGTCAATGACGGACCGTTTACGGACCGATGTATCGGCTGAAAAACGGAGTTGTCCGTTAAAAGTCCGTCAGTGACGAACCGTTTACGGATCCGTATTCGGTCCGCATTCGTACCGTTTTCTCAACAAAAAACGGATTTGTGTAAAGGCATATTATTTTAATTTTTAATAGAAAATTTTTTCTAAATTTATTTATTTATTTACAAAGATAAACTTACAAACTAAATACAACAAATACCAAACAAAATTACAAGCAATACCATATTTATCTCCAGCACAATTAGCATCCATAAATCACTGCAATTGTAGCCCATTAAAAATCATGAAAAAAATAAAACAAAATTTTAATTTTGGTTTAAATGGTGGTACTTACGATTTTTTCACAAAATCTATTTTAAACTAACGGGCACTATTTTTATTTGAAAATCTACATAATTTTGGAGACATCATCATAAAACTTTTTTTAAATTACCTAAATATTTACCTGAGGGATATTTGAGTATTCGTTTTTGATAAATAAACAAATCCAAAAGCAAAGGAAGAAAAACTAATGAAAAACATTGGTCCGTATTTGACGGTACAGAAACGGATACACCAAAACGAAGTCAAAACGTACTGTTTTCGAAAATTCATTTATACGGTCCGTTAATGTTCCGCTTACGTACAAGCTTTGGCGGATACGTATTTTCGGACCGTAAACGTACAGTAGAAGCCGAATTCATGAATTCGTACCCATCGGAGAGTCCGTTAAAATGTTTCTTGGGTATTTTCTATTAATTTAATACATATGTATTTTAGATTATTTTTAACGAAGTTAATGTTCCGTTTACGTACAAGCTTTGACGGATACTTATTTTCAGACCGTAAACGTACAGTAGAAGCCGGATTCATGAATTCGTACCCATCGTCCGTTAAAATGTTTCTTGGGTATTTTCGATTAATTTAATACATATGTATTTTAGATTATTTTTAACGAAATAATATTGTGAGTGTACAGGTTGTACAGGATTAATTTCACAGGCATCTGTAATACGGAAAGTAAATTGGCCGCCATTTTTGGGACATATTCAACGTCTCTTAAAATGATTTTGTCTCTTTCTTTTACGAATTCAAGACAACACTTATGCTACACACAGACGAAGAAACATTAGTAGAAACATGTTTTTCTTTTAATGTTTCTTTTTTTAGTGCAGACGATGGAACCAAAAACGAAACAATAAAGGAAACATCAGTTCTGTGTGTTCGAATATACTACTACTAAACAAATATACGAAAGAAAACCAAATTTTTCGAATTTATTTCAAAAAATGTTTCTATATTCTTTTGTTAATTTTTTATATGCTGCTGTTGTTACTTATATTTTTACAGATATCACATTTTATGTCCCATAATTCTCATAAATTTTTAATTCATTTATAAAATTTATCCAATTTTTATTATTTTAAATTGTCACCATTTTTGTCTCCCTTTTATTTTACTTACTCCGCAAATTACAAAAGCACCGCACACAACGACTGCTCTCAACGAAGTAAGATAGAAAAAACAGTAAACATCGATACAGACGATGGAACATTGTGTTTGAAAACATAAAATATCACAAAAATTTGATATTTGAGGAACCAAAAACGAAACATGAATTTCAACAGGAAACATTGCTACACATTAAGTGGAACATGCTTATGTTTCCACTAATGTTCCATTGTCTGTGGCCTGTATTACATCTCCGGCATATTCAACCGGTATTTTCTCACAATGGGGTCTTGATTCTGATCTTGAACGATACAGACGCACAGACAATAACGGAGTGTGAAAATTTATTAAAATATAAATATATTAAACGGATAAAGTGAAGTAGACTATTGAAACTGCAAAAAGTTTTTATAAAAACTGGAAAATATAAATATTGCTATATTTATATTAAATATATACCTGAAAAGATACTGAATTAGTTGCAACGTGGTGCAAACATGGAATTGAGCAACATTCAAAGCGAAGAAGAGCAGATGTATTATTGTCTCCTGCAAACATTGATGTAACTAATTTGGGTGAAAATACATTTGCTTTACTTGATGGATTGGAGATTGAAACTACAGAGGACCACCATACAAAGAAAGGCAGAGAAAACCAAGGACCCTTGAAACCAGGATGAACAAACTACCTTTTTTTTAGCCACGCATGATGCCATGGTGCCATGATGCCATGACGCCAAATGACGAAACTACAAAAAATTCTTAGGCGACACCATGAAAGTCTTAGGCGATTTACAGAAACATTTAGCCACTTGCAATGGTACAACCCCAAGTACAGTGATTGTGTTGTGAATGTATACATGTTTGAATTTTTTTTCCTAACATTCAACAAAAACACAATTTAAATTATTATTATAACAAACAAATGAATATTTGATTTTTTTTTGCTTAAGACAACAAACAAAACAATGGTAAACGTGAGTATGAAAGAGACAAAAAACACAAAACATGTATACATTCACTACACAATCACTGTACTTGGGGTTGTACCATTGCAAGTGGCTTAATGTTTCTGTAAATCGCCTAAGAATTTCATGGTGTCGCCTAAGAATTTTTTGTAGTTTCGTTATTTGTCTTCGTGGCACCATGGCATCATGTGTGGCTAAAAAAATGTAGTTTGTTCATCCTGGTTTCAAGGGTCCTTGGAGAAAACTGCTAGAGCCAAAAAGGAAATTGCGGGCAAATCCTTTTGCCCTACAATATTTTTATTTGATGTTAACATTAAACGTTTATTTAACCAATTGGAGGGAAAAACACCCAAAAAAACGTTTAATATAAGAAACGTTAATAAACATAAAAGTAAGTTATACCTTTCGGATGTTACAGTGTTTTTGAAATGATTGCTATCCTGAGGGAGAAGAATATTAACTCTTACTCATACACACCTAAAGAGCTTAGACAGACTTCTTAAGAGGTCTTTATCACGGTACTAGTGTTGAAAAAGTTAAGTCTGTTTCTTTTACCTGAGGAATTGTCGCTGGAACAGCAAATTACAAACTTCCTTAAAGGTTTTAAAAACATGCCAAAAAATGAAACTAAAACGGGAATAGAAAAGTAAATCTTAATGGATATAATTTCGTTTACGACAATTCAGTTTAGGGAGTAGCAATTGCTATTAAAAACACTGTACATTATAATAGAATTATTTGCAATAAAACACAATTTAATAACGTTGTTATTGAAATAGAAATGGTTTCAAACAACATTAGAAAAAAAATTTTATTAGGGTCTTTATATATACCTTGTATATATGACTCACATGAGTTAAACCAAGGACCCTTCAAACCAGGATAAACAAACTACAAATTTTTTAGCCACCCATGATTCCATGCTACCATGATGCCAGATGGTGCGACTACAAAAAATTCTTAGCCGACACCATGAAATGCTTTGCTGATTTACACAAACATTTAGCCAAGAGTTGTACCACAAGTACAGTGATTTTGTTGTGAATGTATACATGTTTGAATTTTTTAATTATTATAACAAATAAATTATTAATAACACTGTCCAACAAATTACGACTTTTTGAATGGAACAGAATAGCGACCCCATAATTCTGAAAGAGTATGTTGAGTAGATCATTTTTGTAGAACAAACTTATGGTCCAGCACGTCTGAGTTTTTTTTACAGTGGGTCAAAGTTTTCATTTTTTGGTCGAAGGGAGCATTATACTATATGAAAAAAATGCTGTAAGTTAATGTCTGAGAGAATTCTTATGGTCAGAGTTGTATTGTGGAATTGTATGAGGATTATTTTTGTGGAAGATCTTAACCCTCTAACTGGTCTCTTTAAGGGTCAATTTGACCCTTTTTCGAGAAAATCAAAAAATATCCTTTAAAAAAGGACATTTAAGGATTAAAATATTCTACGAAAATGTTTGCCGGAAAATTTCAGTGGAGTCACCAAAGACACCAATGTTGTCAAGTTCGGCCGGGCCAAACACTGAGTTCTCGTGTCTAGTCAGCTGTGACTTACAAATCGGGTGTGATATTTATTAAAATTAATAATAAAAAATGAAGGACAAAATTTAAGCATAATTGAGCTTCTAAGCAGTACATATCAGGTGTGATTTTTTCTAAAATTAATATAAAAAAAGAAAAATTAAAGCTTAAATAAGCATGGCGGATTCTGTTTGCAAATTTTCGGCCAATATGACAGTCGCCAATACATATCAGGTGTGATATTTGAAAACACATCAGTTATAAGTTACTTGCCTCTTGATGGTTTAACCATATGTCCTAATTTGATAGACCAAGCTTATTTTGAAGATCTTGTAAGAGATTTAGGACTAACAAAAGAGAAAGCTGAAATATTATGTTCCAGATTGAAAAACAGGAATTTGATAAAAGCCGATGTAAAAGTTACATTTCCAAGAAAAAGGTATTGGAAGAAAGATTCAAAGGGAAATCCCAAAGTGTAATGCTTGCTGAATACGTATGGGGCTTGTACAGAAACCTTGACCCATCGGTCAGCTAAATACAGGAAAGCATATTAAGTTTAATCTTTAATCCATTGTCATACTACTGCTATTTCCCAATTCCCTTTTACTCAAAAATTTGAAGCAAAAAAATAAATATGTACATTAGGGCGGGTCGATTTATTTTTCGACAATTTACCTATGATTTCCGTATTCTATGGGTTATTCCATGAAAATTTGCCGAAGGAACCATACCTCTATCGTTAAAATCGAGTCCCCTACTTTTTGTTGGTAGATTTTTTCCCAAATTGACGTTCGTATGAAATATTACCTACACGTTCACATCCATAACTCAAAAACTATCCATCGGGTTTAA
The DNA here is from genome assembly GCA_949748255.1 of Eustalomyia histrio. NCBI lineage: Eukaryota > Metazoa > Arthropoda > Insecta > Diptera > Anthomyiidae > Eustalomyia > Eustalomyia histrio. The sequence goes on from OX456523.1 coordinate 84,575,765, forward strand.
TCGCCAGTAGGCGCGTTGGAAAGGTGAGCTCATTTTGATAAATTTACAATCTCCAACATTGGTCCAACGGTTCAAAAGTTACGGGCATTTTTGTCCAAATTTTGGAGCCTTTTTCCATTTTTTTCATGATTTTGCCCAAGAATATTACTTTCATGGCCATTTTTTTGGCTCAATCTATTATTTAATTCAATTTATAATTCAAAACGAAGAGTTTAAGCCCAAATTTATCGAATTCGGTTGATTAATTCATGCGATATTGCTAAAACAAAATAACACATAAAACCAACTTTTTGATTTTTTTTCCCTTTTTATTTTTGCCCTCTTTTTTGGGTTTGCATACGATTTATAAAGAATAATTCTTCGCTGACGTCATTTTGACAACAACAAATACACAGCAATTCTAATTGGACGAAACAATCAGCTGTAGTTGGCGGGGTGGGGATTCCAGTGTATGCTAGTTTTGTTTGAGCGTCATTTCAGTGAAGTGTTACTTGAAATAACTAACAAATAATCAAACTATTTTGAAATTTAGAAAAGATTTAAAGGTAAGTGTAAAAACATTGCTAACTATTATAGTTAATAGTTATATTATTATTCTATGAAAAACATATATAATTCTTTTAGTGACGGTTTAAAAAATGGATTCAGAGCCTGGTTCATCGCAAAATCCAACAGATACCCAACGCAGTAGTTTGCAACATTTGGTCTCTCATGATGTTTTTTCTTTTGGCGTGGGCTGTGAATTACCTGATATTAATCTGTCAACTAAACGAGATATATTGAAGTACTATTTTTTCTTGGCCGAACGTTCAAAAGCCCAAAGCAAAATGTTTTCGTATAAAAGATTTACTCCCCAAGTAGCAGACAGATTGTTAGAAATTTGGAATCAACTTAATATTGAACTTATACTCAAAGGTAGCATCATTAGAAAATTGAATAATTTGCTTGACGCATATAGTAATGCAGATAAACAACGAGTAAAACGCGCAACAGAATTCAAAAAATTCGTAGAATCAACAAACCAATTATTCAACATTGGAAAATGTAAATGCAACTTGAAAGAAAACGACTGCTCATGTGGATCTATCCCAGAAAACTTAAAAGATTTCATGCGCGATCAATATAATGACAGAATACAAACGATACCGGAACACGATAGTGGAAGTGAAGAGACGATACCAACGACTATACCAACAATCCCAGTGAGCAACGATCCTACATACGAACCACATTATGACGAAATGGAAGTTGATGTGAGAGGAGGTTCAGAATTAGTTCTACCACCACAAACATACACTCCCAGATACAATACTAAAAACTATGCAATGATGTGTGACAGATTTGGTGTGCATGATAGAATGGGATCAGCATTGGCAACAGCTCTGATGGAAGACCTGGGCGTAAAAGATGCTCATGGCAATCTTGTCATCATGGATAAAAGTAAACTTCGTAGAGAAAGAGAAAAATGGAGACAAGACGCACTTCGTAAGCGGTATGATGGCTCGAATTTGATATCATTTTCATTCGACGGCAGGAAAAATGATGCTCTAACTGTAGAAAAATTTGATGAGAAGTTGCATCCAAGGATGGTTAAAGAACCTCATCTAGTTGTTTTGAGGGAACCAAATTCTCAATTGATAGGCTACACAAAACTAGAAAGTGAAACTGCGGCAAGCAAAGTCAACAAATTGATCGAATTCTTCCAAGAAAAACAATTGTCTCTCGATTCATTAATTGCCATATGCGCTGATGGTGAACCAACAAATACTGGCGTACACGGTGGAATTTTGCGACTATTCGAAAAACAGTTAAAGAGACCACTGCACTGGTTTGTGTGTCTTCTGCACTTTAACGAGCTTCCGTTTAGACATTTGTTTGACACTTTAGACAAATCAACCACCACTGGACCACGATCAAGTACCGGAAAGTTGAGCTCAAAAATTGCTGATTGTGAAAATCTTCCGGTATGTAATTTTTATAGCTAATTCTTTACCATTTTTTATTCTAAAAGCTATATTTTAGCTTTTATGTTTTCTTTTCAGGTGGTAACCGATTTTGAGGAAATCGCTTTGGAAAATATGCCTCCTGGTGATTTAAATCCAGAAGAATTATCTACTGATTCGAGCTACTTGATGTTAATGGCCAATGCAATTTCTAATGGTGTGGTTCCTGCGGATTTATCTCACATAAAACCAGGGCCAATTGCACATTCTCGTTGGCTGACCAAAGCCAATAGATTATTACGGTTGTATGTGACAACTAATAATCCAACTGAAAATTTAAAAATTCTGGCTAACTATATAATAAAAGTATACACGCCAATGTATTTCAATGTTAAGTATTATAGCTCTGCCGCATACGGTAGTACATTACTTTTTAAATTTATTACTTGGACACGATTTTTACCACGGAATTTACTTGGAGTTGTAAATACAGTAATTCAAGATAATCCATATTTTGCACACTCAGAAAATATCTTGCTATCTATGCTGTTTGATGATAGAATGGAAAAACGAAACATTGCTATAAAGAAGATTTTACATTACCGAAGAGATATTGTCGACCCAACGGAACTTAGAGTTTATAAAAAATCTCTTATAAACTTTAATTGTACGGAATATACAAATATGATTGATTTAAATGACGATACCATTTTATTCGAACCACCGTTTACGCAAAGTTATTCGTATGAACATTTGGAGGGATATTTAAATTACGAAGTGCCACCGTTCGATGATCCACAAATTCCTTTACACATTCAAGGAACGGAAAGACATGTCCAATTGCTGGCTGCCACTGCTAAACGAGTTGCAGGAAAGAATGTAGAAGGCGCTATGGCGACGACATTAGAGAGCCGTACGAAAACACCCAGACTTGAAAGCAAACAAGACTTTCAGAAAAAATAATGTTTTTTCACATTTTGTCTTTTACTACACTCAAATTGAATATTTTTTTTTGATAATAGGTTGATAGATACTTTATTATCTCTTAATTTGAATTTTTGTAGAAAAAAAAATAAAAAGGGAAAAAAAATCAAAAAGTTGGTTTTATGTGTTATTTTGTTTTAGCAATATCGCATGAATTAATCAACCGAATTCGATAAATTTGGGCTTAAACTCTTCGTTTTGAATTGTAAATTGAATTAAATAATGGATTGAGCAAAAAAAATGGCCATGAAAGTAATATTCTTGGACAAAATCATGAAAAAAATGGAAAAAGGCTCCAAAATTTGGACAAAAATGCCCGTAACTTTTGAACCGTTGGACCAATGTTGTAGATTTTTTTTGTAAATTTATCAAAATGAGCTCACCTTTCCAACGCGCCTACTGGCGAGTTATGGATGTTAACGTGTAGGTAATATTTCATACGAACGTCAATTTGGGAAAAAATCTACCAACAAAAAGTAGGGGACTCGATTTTAACGATAGAGGTATGGTTCCTTCGGCAAATTTTCATGGAATAACCCATAGAATACGGAAATCATAGGGAAATTGGTGAATTTTTTCACTCCCTACAAATCGACCCGCCCTAATGTACATACTATAATAAACCACTATTTAAACAAAATTATAATTTTTTTATAGAAGTTGGCGAGTAATTTTGCCAATTAATCGTAAAGAGCTTTATTTACAACAATGGTGTCTTTGGTGACCCCACTGAAATTTTCCGGCAAACATTTTCGTAGAATATTTTAATCCTTAAATGTTTTTTAAAGGATATTTTTTGATTTTCTCGAAAAAAGGGTCAAATTGACCCATAAAGAGACCAGTTAGAGGGTTAAGATCTTCCACAAAAATAATCCTCATACAATACCACAATACAACTCTGACCATAAGAATTCTCTCAGACATTAACTTATAGCATTTTTTTCATATAGTATAATGGTCCCTTCGACCGAAAAATGAAAATTTTGACCCACTGTAAAAAAAAAATACTCAGACGTGCTGGACCATAAGTTTGTTCTACAAAAATGATCTACTCAACATACCCTTTCAGAATTATAGGGTCGCTATTCTGTTCCAAAAATGCTGTTGGACAGTGTAATTATAAAAACATATATATTTGAATTTTTTTTTTTTGCTTAAGACAACAGACAAAACAAAGCTAAACGTGAGTATGAAAAAGACAAAAAACATTGGTAAACATGAGTAAGCAAGGGACAAAAAACACAAAACAACAATTTTTTTTAGCTGCATTAAAATAACCCATTATAATAAACATTTACATTTTTTTTTGTAATATTTACAACAAACAAAACCATACTTCGGAATTTTTGATTACCACTAAAATTTTTTCCATTAAAAATTTCATTACTAATGGTAAAAATATATAGCACAAATGCATAAAAAACTAATTATAATTGATTGAAAAATCAATCATCAAAGAGACAAAAAACACAAAACATCGGTTAACATGAGTAAGCAAGGGACAAACAACACAAACAACAATTTGTTTTTTTTACCTGCATTAAAAAAACCCATTTTATATATTTTGTCTCTTTCATACTCACGTTTACCATTATCTTCTTTGTTGTCTTAAGCAAAACAAATCAAATATACATTTATTTTTATAATTATTAATATTTTGTTTGTTATAATAATAATTAATATTGTTGTTTGTTGAATGATAGGAAAAAAACTCAAACATGTATACATCATCAAACATGTATACATCATCAATCACTGTACTTCTGGTTGTACCATTGCTAGGTGCTAAATGTTTCTGTAAATCGCTTAAGAATTTCATGGTGTCGCCTAAGAATTTTTTGTAGTCTCGTCATTTGGCATCATGCGTGGCTAAAAATTTTGTAGTTTGTTCATCCTGGTTTCAATGGTCCTTGGTTAAACAACAGCTTAAACCAGATTCTCCAACTGAGCAACAATTATCATGAGTTTATATTCGGTGGTGACCTAAATGCAAAAAGTTTCAATTTCGGAGACACTGCAGATAACGGTAATGGACAAGTTTTACATAGCTTGCTACAAAACAACTGTTTAGATGTAACACGCGTATGCGATATATTTCCATCATTTCCTAACGGGTCTTCTTTTCTAGACCACTTTCTATTAAGTCCCAGCATAATCAACAGTATCCAACCTAATTATCAGATCAAAAGCTTATCAACTTTCTCGGTTCATTTCTCGGTAGTACTGAAACTGGACAGTGATGCAGCCTGTTTAACATTAAGAAGCCCCCTGGTAATAACTTCATACAAGAACACTAATTGGAACGCATTCAGTGGAGATTTAGAGGCTGCCTCAGATGTCATTTTACCTCCCAACAACTGCAGTTGAAATAATGATGAATTGGATGTTCTTATAAATACATTCAATAATACGCTTACCTCAATACATGAAAGCCACTCCAACAAACTGGAAATAAACGATCAAAAACGTCAGTATCCTGATAACAGCAAGAAATTTTTTAAAGTTAAGTATGCATGGCAGAAGAACCTAAAGAAAATACATCACAGAACTGAAAACAGAATTGGCAGCGAGTATAAAATTCTCACTAAACAGATACAACTATTAAGAACAATTATTAGTGAGCTTATAAATCTTGAAGATGCCAAAAATTTGAGAAATAGACTCAAAAATAACACCAGGTCCTACTGCCTTTAAAGACGTATTTCGGTTCGTTGGTAAAAAGTCTCCTTTTTTCCAGCAGCTCATACACAATGATACTATTACTTCCAATAGTTGTCAAATTTAAGAGATATTTAGAACTCATTATACTGCTGTTTTTCAAGAGGTAAATCCTGAAAGACCGGTTAAGAATATAGAGAACCAAATCTCATCAAGTGTCGATAGACTATCGCAACATATTTATACATTTGATGACACGTTGCTGGCCGATGGGAATCTTGATTTACCATTTTACAAACGTGAATAATATCAGAATGCACATAAACAACATTAATGCCAAAAAATCTTTTGGCTTTGATGGCGTTTCCAATTTTATAGTTAAAAAATTTCCTGATACAACACAATTAGAAAAAATCACAAAACAGTAAAAAGCCTGAGGATTTTCGCCAAATATCCCTTTTATCCAACATTGGTAAATTTTTTGAACACGTAATTAAGGAAAAACTAGAAAATGAGTTCATTGTTGAACCAATATCGGAATTTCAATTTGGATTTATAAGATCTCACTCAACACAACATGCATTGTTGAAATTTCACAATGATGTAACTTGCAACTTAAGGAATAAAATATGCACGGTGATATATAAGATATAGAAAAAGCGTTTGATTCGGTTTATCAAAATGGAATCCTCTACAAACTGATAAATCTTGGCAGCTACTTTACTAATAGAAAGTTTTGCGTCCAAGTCAACAACTTTACCTCAGAACTAGGACATGTGAAAAGTGGTGTACCTCAGGGAAGTGTCTTGGACCCTTCCTATTTAACATTTTTCTGTATGATTTTCCTCACCAATCTAGAAATTTAAAGGCTATTTTATACGCTGATGATTGCCTTATTTATGCACACAATATATCACCAATACTGGCTCTGAACTCTGCTGCATTTCATCTTGGAGAAATAAGCGCCTATAACAAGAAATGGGTCATTAAAATAAACGCACCCAAATCTGAGGTTATCTGCATTAGGAACCCGATGTTCTACCCTTCTGTAGGTACGCCATGTCGTTGAAAGCCAAATTTGTTGAAAAACTTGCGTTACACGATAATATACTTGTCAGCCAAATATACGAAAGCGATAAACACACCATCTGGGCTGGATCTACACATTTTTCTCCTGTCAGTATAATCAATGGACGTATTGACCACGATCTAGCTCCTCTGGACCTTCCCTCATTCTTTATGAGTCCAACCTTCATAGGGGCTGAAGATCATATACGTATATACTGAATTAAATTTTGTTAATTTTACTTGAACTGTAATAAGAATATGTTTTGTCAATTTATGTAACAGAACTTTTGTTATTTAGTTTTAGTAATGTTATTTATTTAGTTTTGGTAATGACAGACGTCTGCTCTGTTAGCGACCTGAAAGCCGAAAGCAAGCCTTGTCAAACTTTTAATTTCGTACTTTTTTAACATATATCTCACTTTAGCAATGTTGCTTTTTACGTTAACTTAGTTATTAGAGTAAGACACTTATAGTTCTAAGGCCCATTATTATAACTTGTCTTTAAGGTGCGTGTTAGTTAAAGGTAACTTTAGCTAAAGTGAGGAATAAAGTGACCTTTAACTTTTTTGGTTATTACAACTTCCTTATAAAATAAAATTAAGTTTTTTTGAAAATATGGCATTACCAGAGCAAAAACTGATTACTTTTGACAAATTAAAATGGTTCTTAAAAATACGTAGTGGCAAAAAATACAAACAAAAAACAAAATTTCTTCGAATTGTGTAAAAAATAAAAATGTTTGTTGTAAAAAATTTACATTGTCGACGCCGAAAACAGAAATAAACCAAACAGCAAAGATACGGTCAAAAAACTACACGGCAACTACACTACAGAGCAGAAAATGTGACAACTTCAAATGCTTAAACCTTACGTTAAAAGTTAAAGGTAAGATGAACTTACCTTTAGCTTATCGGTCACTTTTAGGTTAAAGTATACTTATAATAACGAAAACCTAATAATCTGTCCATTAACAACCTAACTTTAGCTATCGTCAAGTTATAATAATGGGCCTAAGAATGTTATTATTCTCATAGGATGCGAGACAATCAATGTAATCGAAAAAGAAGAAGACTTAATAAAATTTTTACTTGCTTACTTTTTTCATTATTTGCCACAACCACATGCTTAACACTAATTTTCTTTGAGTAGAACAAAATACTCTTCGTATTTGCGAACTAGCTCCAGAGTTTAAAAACCACTCGTGAATGTTGTTGTTTTTTGTTAAAAGCAAAGAATTCTATGAAAGCAAGAGTTTTTTCATCTGGATTCTTCTTTTTTTTTATTTGATTTTGCTTTTTCCGGACAATTTTTGGTGATAGGCCTTTCTCTTTTACACACATAGCACTTGTATATACAGCTCTTATATTTCTGATTAGAAATCAAATGCAATCAAATTTTGCCATTACTAGTGGCGCGAATTCTTCAGGCAATCCTGCTAGCATAAGTGAAGCGACCAACTCATCATCCAGATTCAAGCCCGTCTCCTGAACCTTAAACGACATTATAATAATCACATAATTCTGTACACTATCGAAGTCAGACAACTTCATCTGAACCAAACGCTTAAAAAGCTTGACCTTGACCCATGCTTCTTGTCCTGTCCATATCTGAGCAAAATTAGACGGTTCAATCGTCGTTTCCGACTTATCACCTCCAATTGCCTTTCCAGTAGCATCTGCTGCTACTTCGATTGACATCTATGGATTTTAATGGGTTAGAAGAAGTAAAAATTTATCGGTTAGCGAATAGCAGAAAATCTAGCGATTTTTTATGAGACCTAATTTTACTTTAATAAATAATATTAAATTTTGATCCATTTATATTAAGTTTCTAACATATGGAAATTTGTCAAAATTTTACAATATTGACCCAACACACTGTATCTACATATGTTACCCAAACTAGTACCACGGTTCATATAATCTTTTAAAATGTATCGAAGATATTCACAAAAGAATGAAACCCCCATTTTTTTATATAATATACCTTTTATTGCAATTGAAAGCACATCTGGTTTATATTTGTTCGACAAAAATGAAACAAGACACGAACAAATTTTCTACAAAAACTGAACTTACTCAATGCTTAGAGAAAAGAAACAAAAAACAAATGGAAAAGTAAAATTATTCTATATGTCTTTAAGTCAAATTGTATTTCTTATAAGACTTTCCTCTTTCTCTTCACTTTCTTTGTAACACTTTTTACGTGTGAGTGCGATTTGTTGGAATCGATGTGGTAATAGCTTTGAATTAAAATTTATTGTAATAAATCATGATTTACATACAAAAGGAGCGAATGAACAATAGAATAAATGGATGGTTATTATAATGATAATAGCAATGAAGAAATCGTTGAAACGTTGGAAAAAAATTATCGAAAGTACAAACGAAAAACAAAAAAGGTAACGTTTTATTTAAAGCTTTTCTTAAAAGTCATTCTTCTTTATTAAAAATAATAATAGATTGATTGTTAGTTTGTATAAATTGTTCCGAAAAAAAAAAAACACAAAATGAAAATAAATTTAAATAAAAAGGTTTTATTCTACAAAATATACACATTCAATTGCATTAATATTACTTTTAGTTTCATCACCTTTTTCATTTTGCACTGACACCATACTGGAAGGTGTGTAATATCAAAAAAGGTATCTGTTGGAATTTAAAACTCCATTTTTCAGCTATAAGCAAAATACGGCAACCATTTTTTTCAAAGCATATCTATTGAGAAAGCACCAACGGACATTGTCCCAATATTACGGTCTTAATAACGATAGGTATTGTGTAGTGTTTCCAATTATTCGACCCTGTCGGTAAGCCGGTTAAGACCTTATTTGAAAAATAGCGAAAATTGATTAATTGTTTCATAGGGTCGATTAGTCGGAAAAATTGGCCATTAATCGATTCATCACTTAATGCAAAATAAATATATGTTACGTTCGTAAATGTAGAAAATTCGTGCATCACTGCGTCAGCTATGCCATTTTTTTTGCACAAAGTTTGCTTTTTAGATAAAAAAAACATGTTTATCACAATGAGATTAACAAATATTATTGAAAATCTTGAAGGTAAAAATTAAAACTGTTTGTTAACTTTTATTAAATTAAACAAGAATCAAAAGAGATATTAAACGACTTTTAGTTATTAAATCGAAACACATGGCCGATTCCGCAACATAGTTGCAAAATTTTGAGGCCACACTGCCAATAGTTTGCGTAACTACTGCATTTACGAAAGTACCCTATATCATTTATCAATAATAACACAGATAGTTGTTTTTGTGAAATATCAAATAAAGTCTACCGCCTTTGTTATAAATTGTTCCTTCAGGGTAATACAAAGCACTCTAAGGATTTTTGAAGAATCATGTCTCAGAATTTTTGAGTGTTTTGGGAGGAATCTAATGACTTTTTAAACAGAAAGTGTTGCCAGACATGTTCAGTGGAATTAAACCATTAAGACAATACAGATAGACGCAGTGTAGGTAGTGTTTTACTGCAGTGCGACATATTGTCGATAAAGGTGTTTTTTGTTTTATTTAGTTGTAACTGGAGAAATTAATGTAAGAAAAATCTAAATAAACAAGAACTGGCCTTATATAAAAATTCAATAAGAAATTCTTTAAAATATTGTATAGTTTTTGCGAAATTCACAAAGTTTGACAAAACTGTCACTTCCACTACCTGGTTTGGCTGTAAGCATATTAAATTAGTACACTCACAATATTATTTCGTTAAAAACAACTTAAAATACATATTAAATTAATCGAAAATACAATCAAATAGAGGACTACTGATTTTCCATTATATTCAACCCATTTTGTGGTTTATTTTTAATAATTGTTTAATAATCGACAAAAGTAAAAACAATAGAAAGTCGTTTAAAATAACCATCAATTTTTACTGACAAAAAGTTAAAAAGAACTACTTTTGTGGTTTGTTTTTCAAATTGAAAGTTTTTTTATTTGTATGTAATTACAAAACAGAACACAACACATGCAGATGTATATATATTTTTATTGGCTTTGTGTGTATGTATATTTGAATAATTTCTTGTAATTTTTATTGAAATAATTTTGTATATATACAAACTATTTTGGTAAAAACACAAAAAGGAATTATATGAATTTCTATTTTTTGAAGCAGAAAATATAAAATTTTACATTTAACTAAAAATATCAACTCCTACTGAATGTCTGTAAATTTTTATAGTTTGTTTTTTGAATGACTGATTCAAATAGTTAAAAAATATATTTCTTTGAATTTCAATTGATTCTTCATTTAAAAACAAACTTTACGTATTACTTTTTAAATAAACTACAGTCGGTAACGGAAAATATATTGTGAGTGTATTTTATGGCCTGAAAACGTAATTTAAATTGTAAAAATTAATCATTTTTGCATGAAAACAAAATTGTCTAAACTATCCAAGTTTGGTTTCTACAAAAAATCATATAATAGATATCTGTAGACTTATGAAAAAACACGTAAGTCGACCCGATCTACTCCTTGATATTACGCTTATTCTGGGATTAATGTTCATTTACTTCTTAGAATAACGAACGAAAATGTTTCGCTCATAGCATCAACTTCCACCCACAGAAATTAGATTTTTCGGTTGCAACCGAATTTTCGTAGTTCCAGGTACCATCACTTTTATTAATTTTTAATACTGATGTAATTACTGAAATTTATTAACAAATTCCGAATTTTTATTGTAATAATTGATTGCTTTTCTAATATAATCTATGTTATATAAATAAATATTTTACTAAATTTATTTAAACTTTTTTTGTGCCGCGAACTGGGCCATCAACCTTCCGTTTGTCATGCCATAGTTATTCTTTTAGACTAAACTTTATCAAATTTTTTTAGTCAAGTTTGAAACTTGAATATTTGGCAGGTTTGAAATTTGAATATTTTTGATTAAAAAATAACATTGCAGCTGCAACATAAAATAAATTAAGTCATATAATTTTAATCAAAAAAAAAAACTGTTTCAAACAAGTAAATAAAGACTTAAATTCGACGGTGCCGAATCTTTGAATACCGCCCACTAATGTCGTAAAAAAATATTCGCACTGATTTTTGAATGTGAAAAACATTTTGTGGTTGGAAAAATATTTAGCGGTGAAAAAATTTTTTTGAGGTTAAAAAATATTTTTGTGATAAAAAATTATAGTTGTAAAAAAAATTTTAAGGTGATATATTTGAGGTGAGTAAAAAATATTATTTATTTCTAACCCAGCAAAAACAGACATTACCATGTAATTAAGGGAGTTAGTAGCACACAAAGGGTTTCACTAGTTACCAGGTTATTTACACGCTTAATTACTTTTCTTCGCGATGTCCAAAAATTCATGGAAGGTCATTACCCTCTCGCTAACAGAAAACTGAGAGTAATCAAATAATAGATATCTGTAGACACATAGTGAATAAATAAGTGATTACTTACAATAGGAAAGTAAGTAGTTACTTTTAGTAAAATAATAATGGATCTTACCTAAGTCCACTGATATACCGGTTAGACCGGTCTTTAAACTGGTCGAATGGTTACGGTCTACCCGATCAAAATTTATAATAACTTATCTTTAGTATATGACACATTTATGTATTGTAAATGAAAAAGTAACGGTCTTCTTCGGTCCCATATACGGCCTTTTTATATGGTTGCTCTCAATGGGTTAAAATTTTGTAGGACCAATATAAACATAATTTGGACTTAAGATTGGAAAAATTTATTTAAGTTGTGGATCAAAAATGTTCCGAAACTGGCTTTTGAATTTAGAAATTTCTGCGCTTTTCCTACATTTATTTGATAATGCCGCGGTCTTTTCGATCCCATGTACGTCATTTTTATGACTTGGCTTACAATGGAGTAAAACTTTGCGGAAATATTCTAGACGTAATTTTGTCCTGAAACTGTAAACTTTTTTTAACATGTGGAACAAAAATATTTCGATACTGGTCCTTGAATTCAGCAAGTCCTACACTTTAAATACATTTATAGAGAAATACTACATTTATATACATTTATAGGGAAATACTACTTTGCAGACATAATCTAGACGTAATTCTAGATTATGTCTGCAAACTTTTTTTAAGCTGTGGGACAAAAATATTTCAATACTTGCTCTTGAATTGAAAAAGTTATTTTGTAAAATTTTTACAAAATTTCTAAACCTACATTTTTGACCTTTTGGAGCATTTAAAACAAAATTTAAGCTTTTAAATTCATAATTTTTTTTTTTTTAACTTATTTATTACATTGACTGAGATCTAATGTATACGTTTAATATTAAGTACATTTTGATTGTTTTTGTGTTCTAAAAATCTATTTTGTAATATATTGTTACAAGAAATTTCTACCACTAGAAATTTCTTCACGCGAATTTCGACAGCTGGAAAAATCTAGTGTCGTAATAACATGGAAGTAACTAGAATACCTGACTACTATAAATACAGGTACTTGGTGACGCAGTAATTTAGTTGATAATAAAACTCTGTGTTAAGAACTAAAGTGTGGCTAACCTTTAGTCTATTTACATCGTGTGTATAGAGTGTGCTATTAAAGTGTTTTTCTCTGTAATTTTTAGTGCCTGTTATAAATAAATAGAGCTATAAATAATTTCAATCAGTGTTTATTATTTTCAATATAGAAAGAACTCGATTTATTTAAAAGGTAAATAAATCAACAATTTTATAAAGGGTAAAATCGTAACAATTGGTATCAGAAGTGGGATTGCTAAATAATAAGCAGTCATGAAATTGGAGGAGCTTAAGGTGGAACAGCTCAAGAAGGAATTGAGCAAATTACCAACAGCAGGAAATAAAGTCGAATTGCAAAAGAGGCTCATAGAGGAATTTGAGCGGCGTAACATTGACATTGCCACTTACGAATTTGACGAAAAAGAAAAAAATGGAGGTTAGTACCCGTAAAACAGAAGCTAACATGGAGTTAAGTACAATGTTGGCTGCTATGATGGAAAAGCTAGAAACTTCTAAAGCAGACAACATAAAAATCTTAGAGGACTCGAGAGCAGAGAACGAGAAACTGCTAACTGAGATGAAAACGGAACTGCCTGAAACATCGAGAACAGACAACGAGAAACTGTTAGCTAAGGTGGAAGAAAAGCTTTAGGAAACTTCTAAAGCTACTAATGAAAAAATTTCTGTGGTTGAAAAACGAGCATCTGACTTAGAGAATGACGTCGAGAAAAAACTGCAAGATCTGGAAAGTAAATAAATAATTCCCAATGTCAAGAGGGCCAAGTACGAATTATTTCGGAAACTTCTGGTAGAGCAAAGGCCCCCACTTTTGACGGCAGCGTACCATTTAATGTTTTCAAGTTCTAGTTCGAGACAGTTGCCGCCAGAAATATGTGGAACATCGAAGAAAAAGCTATATAGTTGATTCTGGCCTTAAAAGGAAACGCTGCACAAATTCTAGAAAGTGTGTCAATCACATGCAGAAATAATTATGATGACATAATGGTAGCACTGCAGCGGAAGTATGGTGGCGAACACAAAAAAGAAATATACAGAATGGAACTAAGAGGTAGACTGCGAAAGCAAATGAGTCATTGCAAGATTTTGCGACAGAGATTGAGCGGTTGGTGCAGTTGACTTATCCAGGTGAAAATCATCCATTCTTAGATCAGTTCAAAATTGAAGCATTTGTGAACGGAATTCGACTTTTGCTGAAACTGTCTCATTCGCGCTGGCCCAAGAGACTGCGAAGGTGATAGCCAAGCCACAAAAATTTAAGGTTCGTAACCTCGAAGTGACTGCTGAAAGAGAGCAAGATATAAGCACAGAGTTAACAGAAGGATTCAGAGAAGTGCTCACGGAGTTAAAAGATGCATTTAAACAGGGGAGAAGCAAGTCAAGGCCGAGGAAAAATTCTACAACTGCGGTAGAGTGGGACATTTCCAGCAAAACTGCAAAGCACCAAGAAAGAGCTTCCGGGCCGATCAGCAATCACCTAAAGAGTCACCGATAAACTAAAAAGAGCTAGCACTACGGAGCATGAGCTAGCTCCCATAAATATGGCCCCACAATCTCCATATCAGAAGCACAACAGGATAAAAATAATCTTACTGCTTATGGTTGCATCACGGACAAAAGCACATTTTTACGATAGACACAGGAGCATCACAGTCAATCATCAGGCCTGCGCACAATTACTGGGGAGCCTGCCTCTGTCTATGGTAAGGTAAATGTGAAACTAACGATTGCCAACACAAGCGTCAATCACGTATTTATTTTTGCCGATATTGTGGACGAAGTAATCATTTTCAGTATTGCTCACGGCATTAATCTGCATATGGGGCAAAAAGTTATGATTTGGCGCAATGTGGGAATACCCCTTGATGTCGGACATGTGCCAGCGGATCGAGTAAGAAAACTAGTAACTATTAGTCATCAGAAAATACCGGCATGGTCAGAAATTTTAGTATGGGTGCGTATGAAGGGAGATTGTGAGGACAACAGCTTGTGGGTGGTAGAACCAACAGAAATAAAAAGTAACCTGGTAACAGCGAAAGCCCTCATGGAAACCAGGAAAGACAAAAGAGTTCCTGTAAGAGTACTGAACCTATCAAATTGTGAAAAAGTTGTCCGAGCGAACTCTGAAATAGCCAAAATGTACTGCGCCAGAAGCAAAAATCAGTTGCGAAAAGAACTTGGAACCTTCCAATGCGTCCGTTGAAGATCAAAAGATGCTGGCAGGTTATGTGGAAAAATTGGTAAAACAACTGGCACCGCCTGATAGAAATAAAGCCAAACAATTAATCAGGAAATACGGCTCTGTCTTCGTCATGAGAAACCAAAGTCAAGGAAGAACGGCGATTGAGGCCAGTAAAGCAGGCGCCCAGATGTATTCCTCTAGCAAAATGAAATGAAGTAAAGGAGTTAGTCAACAAAATGGAGCGTTGTGGAGTAATCGAACCATACTCTAGCCCATAGAGCTCGCCTATAGTTTTAGCTAAGAAAAAATATGACAGCACCCGATTCTGTGTTGATTACAGAAAACTAAACGATATCTCCAAGAAAGACAGCCATCTACTACTGAGAATTGACGACACTCTAGACACGCTAGCAGGAACCAAATGGTTCTCTACATTGGACTTGCAAAGTGGTTATTGGCAAGTAGAAATTTGTGACCAAGACAAGGAGAAAACTGCTTTTAGCCCAGGTGACGAATTATGGCAGTTTAATGTGATGCTCTTTGGACTCTGCAATGCTCCAGCAACATTCGAGCGATTAATGGAGAAAGTGCTTAAAGGACTTCTCTGGAAAACTTGCCTTGTGTACCTTGATGACATAATTGTCAAAATAAAAACTTTCAATGAACACCTGAAGAACTTAGCAGAAGTTTTAATTCGAATATCTGCGGCTGGACTCAAGCTTAGCGCAAAGAAATGTACACTGTTCCAGAGGGAAGTTAAATATTTAGGGCACCGCGTAACTGCAGAGAGTATATCAACCGATGAAGATAAGATTCGGGCTGTAAAAGATTAGCCCCGACCGAAAAATCTGCACGAGTTGCGCAGCTTTCTAGGCCTCTGCACATACTACCGTCGATTTTTACCAAACTTTGCCAGTGTGGCTGCGAGTCTACATGAACTGACTAAGAAGGCGCGACCATTCTTGGATATCCCGTGGCCGGAGAAAAATTTGTGCTGGATAGCGATGCAAGCGGGCACGGAATAGGAGGTGTGCTCTCTCAGGTGATCAATGGAACCGAAAAAGTCACAGACCTACTGCGTAACACGGCGGGAACTCTCGGGGGCGGTAGAATGTGTAAAGCACTACCACAAATATATCTACGGTCAGCACTTTTAACTAAGAACCGACGATTCTGCACTCAGGTGGCTGTTGCAATTTAAGCAACCAGAAGGGCAGCTAGCTCGTTGGATTGAACGACTTCAAAACTATGATTTCAGCATCGAGCACAGGAAAGGCATAAAGCATTGCAATGCGAACGCCCTTTCAAGACGGCGCTGTAATTTAGAGTGCAAACATTGTTTGAGGGCTGAAGGAAAATAATGCATTGTTGATTAAGACTAACGCATATTGAGTCAAGTGAAGCCTGGTCAGCGGCGCAACAGAATGAAACCATACTGTCAAAAATTATGTCAGACAAAGCAGGGGACAGGAGGCCTACCCGAGAACAAATATCAGCTGAAAGTCCGCTAATGAGAGCGTATTGGGTCCAGTGGAACAGTCTACGGGTAATTAATCACTGCTTATGGGAAAGTGCGGACAACAAAACTGAGACAAAGCTCATTGTGGTGCCGTCAAGCAAAATAGACGAAGTTTAAAGAAGAAAAAAATAATTTTTCATCAAGACAATGCACCTGCTCGCAGAAGTGTTTTAACAATGGCTAAATTCAAAGAATTAAAGTACGAATTGCTTAAACATCCACCGTATTCACCAGATTTGGCTTCCAGTGACTACTATCTCTTCAGAAATCTCAAACAATTCCTTCGTGGAAAGCATTTTTCGTCGAATGAAGAGGCCATAGTGGCCGTAGACGGAAAACCATTATAAGGATGGGATAAATTATTGGAAGTTCATTGGAACAAGTGTATTGAGCTTCTAGGAGATTATATTGAATAAAAAATATATTTCGTATCAAAAACAGTATTCTTTCATTTCGAGCGCAGGAACTTTTCAAGCAACCTGTACACTCTGACCAGGGAAGGGATTTTGAATCTGCTATCTTCAAAGAAATGTGTGAGTTGTATGAAATAAGAAAAACAAGAACCACCTCGCTGCATCCACAATCTGATGGTATGGGCGAAACATTCATTCGCACTTTAGAGGAATACTTAAGAAAAGTGGTCATCAGAAGGACTGGGACGAACAAATTCCTACATTTCTGCTGGCATACAGATCCTCTGTGCACGATTCCACCTCCCGGACGCCTGCAAAAGTTATTTTCGGAACGGAACTTAAATTGCCTGGCGATTTAGAATTTGGTGTTAAGCCCGCCGCTATAGATAACGACAATGCTTTCCGGGAACAAGAAGACCTTAACGAGCTTCATGAGTTTGTGCGCAATTGAATTAAAATTGTCAGCGATAAGACGAAGGCGAGGTACGATAGGGCAGCAAATTCTGAAGGATTTAATGAGGGTCAGCTGGTTCTGCTGTTTAACCCGCAACGAAAGAAAGGATTATCTCCCAAATTACAAACGCATTGGGACGGGACCTATAGAGTAATTAAAGGGTTGAATGATGTGGTATACAGAATACAGAAAGATATGGGCCGTGATATGGTCGTTCTAGATGAAGGTTGTTCATCTAGAACGACTAGCCAACTATGTAAAAGGAATAGCAATGTCTGTTCGGGACGAACAGGCTTAAGTGGGCGGCAGTGTTAAAAAAATTTCTACCACTTGAAATTTCTTCACGCGAATTTTGACAGTTGGGAAAATATAGTGTCCTAATAAACTGGAAGTAACTAGAACACCTGACAACTCATATAAATACAGGTGACGCAGTAGTTCAGCTGATAATAAAACTCTGTGTTAAGAACTAATGAGTGGCTAACCTTTAGTCTATTTTTATCGTGTGTATAGAGTGTGCTATTAAAGTGTTTTTTTCTGTAATTTTTAGTGCATGTTATAAATAAATAGACCTATAAATAATTTCAAATAGTGTTTATTATAAAGGGTAAAATCGTTACAATATTATAAATTCCTTACCACATTATAGTGACCGGAAAATCTATTTGTCAGACAAAATCGCACGATATTTGTTAAAAAAAATTTCATTTTGTTTTTCGTATATTAATTGTTGTAGAAGTTGGCGCCGCAGGCGAATATATTGTTTTTCATACATTGAGAACAAATATAATTTTTTAAAGTTTAAAAATTGCCAATTTCAGAGAAAACCATTTGCTCTAAAATTTTATAATTTCGTCTAATGTTGCAAAAACCACATATCGAAAATTTCATGGACGGAGGGAAGAAATTTGCTTAATTTTAGAACTATTTTGAAAGGCAGTGGTTGCGCATCACTTAAATATTTAATTTATACGAGTATAAAATGATTTTTATACTAATTCTTTACTAATTCTTTAAGTTGGCCCAAGTAACTTTAATGTTTCTAAGGAGTACATATGGATGTTATTGAATCCATTCAATATAAATGCGTATAGTGCTGTGCATAAGCAACATTTCTTTGCTTTGCATATTTTGGAGTCATTTTTCATTTCATCATATTTGGGGTAATTTTTTATTTCTTCAAATTAGTGTTATTTTACATAATGAATGAAAGCCTCAATCTAATAAATGAAAATATGCCCCAAACTAATTTTTGGGGATAATTTTCATTTGGTTAAGGTAATTTTTTATTATATTTTTAGTGTTAATTTTTTTATGAAATTTTGTCCTAAATAATGGGGCTTAATTACATTTTAAGATTGAGGTCATATTTCTTGGGGCTATTTTTCACAATGCCACCTTGAACTTCTTCGAATTTTTAAAAATAAAACCAGCAGAGATATCATGGGAACATGGAATAGCAATGTACAAATTTTTACTAAAATTTAAAACGATTAGATTGTTTCAAAAACTTTTGGAATGACTCCAAATGTAATTTATAAAGCATAAATTGAAATTCAAAAACACCAAATTTTTATATCTATATCTAAAACTACTTGTTTCATTTTGTATGGACTACAACGAAACACGAAATACAGCAATTATATTGTATGCCCTGCTCTTTGTTTACTAATAAACACTTAATTTATTTGTTTGCTTTTGTTGTTTTTAATATTTTATCAAATTTGTTTACATTTAAAAGAGAAAAGCAAAAAATTGCCAAGACTTGTCAGCACTTTAATAAACTCTTACTTTTTAACTACTATAACTACTTTGAAAGTCTATATAAGTTAAGTTGTCAATTAAATATTTTAAATTTTAAAAACATGTGTTTTCATATAAAAATACACTCATAAATCTGAAATTTTGGGGATTCCAGTTAAGACTTAATGTGGTATTTAAATCTCAGATTTTTAGTTAAAAAAAAAATAATACAATTGGCAACAGGAATTTTTTTTTGTTTAAAAAAAAAATATACAAATTAAATAATTCCACTTAGGTAGCTAAATAAATTTTAAATTCAATACAAATTGACAAAAGATTTGAAAAATTTTTAAAATTTCATAGAAATTTTGATACCTGAATTTAGTTTAGATTTTATTTAGCCAGCTCACACCCAAACAAAATACAATATTTAAAAACAATAAACTACATAATTTTGTTGTTTTGCTGATTTTTAAAGCCAATACTGATTAAAAGCAGATAAGGATAGCCGACGTATAAATCAACCTTAAATTACTGATTTTTTTAGAAAACGTTCGAAAAAAGATAAGAGGCGTTAAATTAAATGAAAAAGGCAATTGAACGGTTTTTAAAAACTAAAGTGTATTATTGGTTGTTTTTACCCAAATACTCGTAATATTACAAGTGCGGTAATAATTAATAATAGAAGAAGGATAAGTATAAAGGTTTCATTGAAAGAGGCGGCCAAATAAAATGTTGTACATATTACAAGGTTCAGTAACTGAGAGGAAATTCAGCCAATTTCCCTGATTTCAAAGCAAATCTTCTCATTTCTGCACCAATTTCAGCAAAATCTGATAAAACCGAATGTGAATGGAAAAAAAAACAATTGGTCTTGCAAAGAAAATCAATTGGAAACAAAAAATACAAGCTATTTTGTATATATGTGTTTATATATATATGTTTAGTATACATATATGTATGTATACTAAACATGTATTTTGGGCACGCCACTTGTGCGATATATTCATGCATTACCTTGTAATGGTAGCTTGTTACATTTTGTATTATTTGCAACCATAAAGTAATGTGTTACCGATAATTGATAACGTATTGCATGATTTATAAACGTAAAGTAATAATTAAAATATTTTTAAAAATCTATTTTTAGACTTCTTGTTTTTTGTAAGCAAAATTGTAATGTATGTATGTACGTTTCGACATCAAGAACGAAAACATGAATAGCAACTATTCATTTATGTTCAAAGCAATGAAATGTTATATGCATCGATATCTCAGTGGGTAGAGTTCTCAGTTGGCATCCAGAGTTCTCATGTTCTATTCCCATCATGACCACGATGTATTTAATAACGTTGAAATATTTGTAATAATTTCTTTCTCTAAATAATTTTTTTCATTAATATCTAAAGGGTTTTCCAATAGGTACTTTACAACTTTGAATGTAATTTGTGAACGCACTATTGCACTGATCATCTAACTGTTACTTTCCTTTTTTTCAGTAAACTTAACATTTTCATCATGGTAAAGTACACGAACGAACAACAATAAGAAAAATATGCGTTATTGGTTGAAAATTGGTGAAAATCCACATTTGCTTCATGAATCACCACTTCATCCACAAAAAATAACTGTTTGTTGCCGTTTGCATGCCGGGGTCGTCATTGGGCCATATTTTTTCGCCGCTAATTAACGATCGTTATCGCGCCATGATTACCAATTTTTTTTTTGGCCCGAATTGAAATACATGGACTTGGACGACATGTGGTTTCAACAGGTAGGTGCCACAAGCCACGCAGCACACCAGGGATGAAAAATGGGATTTTTTTCGGGATCAAAAAAAATATTCAAGAGTACTATTTTGACCTTCAGAGTACTAAATTATTTAAAACAGAAAACGTATATAAAATTTGTTTTTACATAAAATTAACATACGTTAAAAATACATTAATTTATAATAATCAAAAAAAAAAAAAAAGAAACAGATTCCAAGCAGGGACATAACTGTTAAAACTAATATTTGAAAAAATTCTGAAATAATAATTTATCACGAACTTTTGAAACCTGCTATCTGAATAGTAGTTACAAATAAATAATATTATTATATTATTATTATAGTTTGGTTTTGTTTTTTTTTTTTGGGATTCCATAGCCATTATAAAAGATTTTATTTTTTTTTTGGTCTTCCCTAACCATTACAAAAGACTTTTATTTTTTTTTTTTGGTCTTCTATAACTATTATAATAGATTTTAATTTTTTGTGGTATTCTGTAACCATTATGAAAGATTTTTTTTCGGTCTTCCATAACCATTATAAAATATCTTTTTTTTTCGGTCTTCCTGTATTCAAAGAAATTTTCATAATAAGTAACGAACTGTAGCGTGGTTACAGAAGACAGAAAAAATAAAAATCTTTTATAATGGTTATAGAAGACCAAAAAAAAAATAATAATCTTTCATAATGGTTATCAAAGACCAAAAAAATAATAATCTTTCATAATGTTTATGGCAGGACTACAATTTTTGGGTAATTTATAATTATTATTACAGGACCAATTTTTTCCAGTTATTTTTTCCATAACCTATTGCATATTTAAAAAATAGTAGCGGTTATTTCGAGTTCCTGATTCCAAGAGATCAGGTTAATGTAATTAAACTTTAGTTACCTAAGCAAAAGAAAATTATAAATTGTTTATACAATTTCTTTCGAAAAATGGGAACATCATTTTCAACATTTTCAAAAATTATCACATAAAAACCCTTCTTAATGACTTTTTTTTCACAAATTTGGTGAATAACATTATTTAATGTACAAAGAAATATTAACCACAAATATACAACTACAGATTACAACTACCATAAAATGTTTTGTATGAAAATGCAATTTTGCCTAACAACACGCCTCTAGACTTTTTTCTTTGAGGCTACGTCAAATTATTGGTCTATGCCAACAAGCCGACGACGTTGGAAGAACTCAGCGCCAACATTGAACGCGAAATAGCGGCCTTTACGGCTGATATCGAAAATTGGATCCAACGAATCGACCGCCGACGTGCCCGCGGTGGGTATATGAACGAAGTCGAATTCCATTCATAAATGTTTTGGTTGTATTTCAAATCGATTATAAAGTTTTGGAAATATCTCAAGTGGTTTGCGTTTTATTTAAAAAAAAGTTGTCAAGTCCTTATTGGAAAACCCTATATTTGTAAACACATTATTTTTCCCACCCTATTAACCAAATAAGTGACCACTTTCTTAATCACCTCAAAAGTAATGTGTCCATATATTAAAATTCATCAAAAAAGTAAGGTGTAAAGTAATTCATTGGCCCCTATGGCTATACATTACTTCACACATAATTTGGTAATGTGTGGTTTTGCTTGGATATGGAAAAGCCTCGGTCTTTTTCGGTCCTATTTACCAACAAAAGAAATATCTATTAGAAAATGATTAGAGGATAAATATAAATTGTTAAATTTCGTTGTTGTTTACAAGTTTGTTAATTTGTGTCCTAACACTCAATATAAAATAGACAATCATCAACAAGCAATGACCAAAAAGGAAGAAGAAGAGCATGGATATTGACAAGGTTGGGTAGCGAAAATACTAAGTATTCTATCCTGCTGGCTCTGTGGAATTTCTCAATTTTTATTCTCTATAATTTACTAATAAAAATTTTCATGTTTCTTTACAATAAGAATAACTTATAAAAAGAATATGATTACATGATCTAGAATCCTACTATACTATTCACTTACAATATAACAGATCAACAATTCATAAAACCCCATTACTTTAAACACAAGGATACAGTGCAAAATATAATTCAAAATATTGTCTATTCATTACCTATCAACATAGATTAAGTTGTAGATTTAATATGGATTAGGACAAACATTTGAAATTAAATGCTTCATATAAGCTATGTTGTTTGATACTTTAAGAATTTATTTTATTTATTTGAATACCCTCCACCAAAGGGGATGAAGATGATATACGTATATACTAAATTTTGCATGAACTGTAATATGAATATGTTTTGTCAATTTATGTAACGAACTTTTGTTACTTAGTTTTAGCAATGTTATTTACAGAGGTCTGCTCTGTTAGCGACTTTAACATTGTTCATTTTTACGTTAACTTAGTTATCATAGTATGTAAGACAATAAATGTAATCGCACAATAAGAAGACTTAATAACATTTTTACTTACTTAACAGAAAAAAAAATAGATACAGAAAAATTGTACAAATTTGTATGGAAAATTTAGAGGTACCTTCACATTTTCACTCATAACTTTTGAACCGCTTGACCGATTTTGCTCATTTTAAATACCAAACTGCTCGGGAGGATGTTCAATAATCGGGGTAAAAATAGGCACCCCCGCTTGGGTCGTGATCGTGTTTTCAACAGACAGACAGACGGACATCGCTAAATCGACTTAAAATTGCATAAGGATCACGAATATATATACTTTATGGGGTCTTAAACCTATATTTCGACATATTACCATATATGGTGGGGGGTATAATAACAAGAAAGAGGCAACAATTTTTGGTGAAAGTTGCAACTCTAGAGATTTTGTGGAGCCTGATGAAGATTTTACGGAGCCTGTGGATGGTTTTGCGCAGTCTTTGAAGATTTGTCTACTCCAAAATTAAATTTGATCGAAAATTTTTTTTACTTTAATGAATTAAATAAAAAAAATTTTATTAATAAAATATCTAATTTAACTAAAAAAATGCACCTGTTTAATCATATATCCTTCCTAGTGTGGAAATCTAGTAAAAAGTTCCAAAAGTTTACTCTAGAATTACTAAAATGTACTTGTAATCTCTGGTTCCAATGCCAACACCTAGTCAATAGTTGTGTAGATTCGCAATGACACGCACAAGTTAAATGTCTACAGCAGAAAGCGTTGCCTGGTGCATAATTAGTCAGTAGTAATGGTGACAAAGTCAATAGTGAATCAGAACAGTTTCTCTATCGACATTTCCTACAGGGTAGGTATGCGAGTGTGTGTGTGTGGATGATATGCTGTGGAAATTTTTATGAATGATAAGAATGTGAAATTTAATTTGTAGTGTGTTGTTGTTGTTGTTAGTGATGATGAATTGTAGTATACCGTTACATTTACGTATGTATATTAAGGTGGCCCTTATTATATGAGGAATGTGATATAAATTTCACACAATAACCAATAATATTCCAATGTTACAACATACTTATTAACTAATATATGTACATTCTGATGTTCCTTTTCGTTAAATAAAACAAATATTAAGATATTGCATGTACCTACAATAATAAAATTCAGAGAAAAACTCTTACCTTTTAATACTCTTTCATCATACAATAGAGGATGCCCTTATGTACATATGCAGGTACGTACACACAGAAAACAGTATCAGTTGTGGCTACCAAATTTGTTGCCAATCAAATTCTTGCGGTTACGGCAACTGTCTTCATAATAAATTATATTTTTAGTTGGGAAAGCCATTATTCAGTTGTTGAATTTCATATATGTATGTATATATTCCACATAAATATTATGAAGTTCCGCAAAATTTGGGTTACTGCACCACAATTAATTTGAATTTTCTTAGATATTTTTGATATTTAAGCATAAATATTATGAAGTTCCGCAAAATTTGGGTTACTACACCACAATTAATTTTAATTTTCTTAGATATTTCTGATATTTAGGCATACATATTATGAAGTTCCGCAAAATTTGGGTTACTGCACCACAATTAATTTTAATTTTCTTAGATATTTTTGATATTTAAGCATTTGAAGATTTTAATTAAAAAAAATTTTTATACCCACTACACCACAAACACTTTTTAATTTTGATGGCTAATTTTGAAATTGTTTTTTCTTACCGTGGTTACTACACTTTTGGAGTATGTAAAGGGTGATTTTTTAGCAACTTTCTTGTTTAACATGGTACTGTCAAACATGTTCAGTTTGGTCTATAATTTAAAAATGAATCGACTTACAAACGACCCAGCAAAAAAAAGGGTTTCAACTACTTACCAGCCTATTTAATCGCTTAATTACTTTTGTTCGCGATGTCCCAAAAGTAATGAGTGGTCATTACCTACTCACTTACAAAAAACACAATGAAATGGGTAGTCATTACCGTCTCGCTTACGAACAGCCAAAAAAATAATGAGTACCCATTACTTTTTGGACATCGCGAACAAAAGTAATTAAGCGAGTAAATAGGCTGGTAAGTAGTTGTTACCATGTTTTTGCTGGGGAATAACGCTTGCAGATTATTGAATTTTAATATAACAAGTAAGAGCGGCTAAATTCGGCTATGCCGAATCTTATATACCCTTCACCATGGTTGGGAAAAAACTGAAGTTTATGGACATATATGGAATGGACAGATTTATATACGGACGCCTTTAAGAGGAAATTAACCATTTAGTTTGGTGATAAAACTTGGACTCGGGAAGATTTATGGTTCCAGAAAATAGGTATTAAAAAAAATTTATGTTCTGTGCATAACTTTTTTGTATCTGAACCGATATTTCCGAGTTTTTTCAGCAAATATGTTATACTAAAGATTCATAGGTCATATTACAGCTCTAGAATAGTGTTTGTTGTTTGTGTATAAAAGGTGAAGAGGTGAAAGAATTTCAAAAAATCGTTAAAAGAAATCACTAGAACTGCATGATTTTTTTTTTCTACAAAAACGTTTTATTTAGCTGGCAAATTTGCATTTGGGATTTTGTTTCGCTTTTTTATTAAAAAAATATTTTTAATTTCTTTAGCTTAATTTTAAAAATTTGAAGGAAAATAGTTAAAAATTTTTTTTTTAATAAATTATTATAAGTTATGACCTAAAATAGTTGCACTCAAAGGGAAATTATGTATAAAATTTTCTTAATATATGAGAAATAAAATGGTTTAAAAATCTGTTTATAAATTCTTTTAAATCGGAGCAAAAAACAGAAATAAAAACGTTTGTATTTTGTTTGTATCAGAGGGTTTTTATAAAAATTTTAATGTTTTTAGCCTATTTATGGATTATTTAATTATTAATATAAAATTTTATATAAATTAATTATTAAATGATAAAAAAAAGTCTTAAGAAAATAAAAAATGTACAAAAATAAGTGAATTGACCGGGATTCAAACCCGGGGCCTTAGAGAAAAAAAGTATTTGTGACATAGCGTCTAGACAACTGAGCTATTGAAGCTCACACAAAATCATCGTTAATAGAGGTACATATATAAAAAGTCTTCGTTCATTAGAGATTTGTTTGGTTTTTATTTAAATTACAAATCTTTGTATGTGTTTGTTATTTGTGTATAAAAGGTGGAGATGAAAGAAAAGAATTTCAACAAATGGATGTGTTTGTTATGCGTAAAATTCTACATACATATTAAACAAAGGGATTTTACGGAAAAAATTAGAGGTTGTCCTGGTTTTTTGCTAATATCTCAGCCATTTATGAACCGATCTGTCTGATTTTCAATAGCAAACAGAAATGGATCACATGTAACAGAAATAAATAACAATCAAGTCCTCATCACGTCTGGGTTCTTTGGAAAACCCATTTCAACACACAGACGGACATCGTTAAATCAACTTCGCTCTTCATAAGGACCAAGAATATATATACTTTATAGGGTCTAAGATCAATATTGTAGAAATTACAAACGGAATGACAAACTTATATATACCCTTCCACCTGTGGTGAAGGGTATACAAAATTCATGGTCGGTTAAGAAAATGCATCGTGCACTTCTTCCATTTTATGGTTAGCTTGGGCAACCTTCTGAGGCGGCTATTCGGAATCTTGTGACTTATTTTCGAACCAAATTTATTATTATTTTTATTTATTTAAATTTAGGGTGTTGCCTAGGAAACAATTGTATTGTCTATCATGAAAATTATTAACTTTTTGAAAGGCAATAAATAAATAAAATTATTTATGATAATACCATATAAGAATTTTTGACTTAAGGTAGAACAATATTCTAACTGAATATATTCAAATATAGAAAGTCCAAAAATAAATAATTTTGTATTTTAAAATACAAAAATTACAATAAGCACATTTTTTCCTTTTTGCCCAAATTTCAACAAATCTCCCTGAAATCTGGTAAAAACCAATTGGACTTGCAAAAAAAATTAATTGGTCTTGGAAACAAAAAATACAAGCTATTGTCACCCAACCTTCCCCTTAATACAACCCTGTAGCTGTTGTTTACTTTGCAGCCTGAAATACGACGCAGTTATATGTTAATTAACTTGTGGCAGTAGACCGGTGCGTTTTTATTTTGACTCGTTCATCCTAAAGTGTATTTTTCTTTGAAAGTTATCTTATTATTTTTACTGTTTAAATTAAAACTTAATAAATTGAATTAATTTGTTCTTTATTAATATTAAATAACTTAGTATTTTATTTGAACAGACGAGGTGGTATGTGACAACTTCAGAAGTGGGATTACCTCGTGCAGGTAAAAACAGCGATTATTTTGAAATTCGTGGAAACACACTACGTAAGGAGTGTAAAGATGCTGGCTTGCCGATGTATGATTGAACATATCGAGTTGATTGAACGATTAGAGGAACAAAACGGTTCTTTTGTTAGTTGCACTTTTAAACCGTCGAATATTTCATCACCCAAACATGCATCGGTATGTTCAGTGCCAACGTCATCAACACACACCATCTCTACAGCTTTCGAAATAAACGCGAACTAAACGCCGTAAACCGGGCCACAGTAAATATCTGCACCATTAACTTCCTTAACTTATACAACACGTTCAATTTGTACAATACTACATCGGAAAATTTCAGCAGAAAGCTTACCATCACATCGTTATGATGGTGAAAATCATAATCAATTGCTAACAACAAATGTTAATGCGTCATCAAATCTGCTAATGATTTCGGTGCAAAATTTCTTAACAGACGATCGACAACAACGATTTGCAGCAAACGAACACCAACAACTCGCAATGAATAATTATGTCTCATCGCTTGCTCCTCATTGTCATATTGAGACAAATAGACGTTATTTTGAATTCCAACCTCAGGTTGTCAACTCGACAAACACAAACATGTTTCCGGCACAAAATTTGATGGCAGACAATACTTCACAATATATTGCCACGGCAAATGGTCGCTATCATTTACAGCCAAATATTTCAAATGACCATGGCGCGATCACGACTAACGATAACATGTTTAATGCACATTCTTTAGTGAATTCCAGTACACTCAGAATATTATTTAGTTTACTGTTTGTAGTTTAATAAAAAAGTTTTCCGTTCCATTTAAAAATAAAGGAACATACATTTATTTTTCAAAGAAATATCTATATATATTTACTTATTTATTGATTTATTTGAAATGATTTACTATCATTTACCGATTTTTTTTAGTTTCATTTGTTTATTATTTAAAAAAAATTTACCCACAAAACGGATATTTTTGGTTTATTTGTGTCCGCTACAGGTATTGCAAATTTAAATTTTGTTTGCTGTCTGTTTCAAAAAAAATATTCAAAAAATTTAAGTTTGTTTTTTTTTATTTAAATACATACACAAACCCATTCACACAAAAGGTGTCTACAGCCATGCATACATACATTTTATAGATTAAAAAAAATACAAAAACAGAAACAATATCAAATAAATGATAAAATTATTTTTTTTAAGGAATTGGTAGGTAAAATTTTAACATTTATTTTTAATGATTAATCATTTGTTTCTTACGGATGTTTCAGTTGTTTAAACAATATTTGAAAATAAATAACAAAAGCCATTTGGTTTAAATGAAAATAACGTAGACCGGATTTTAAGTGAAATATCATTTCTTGTAAATGGCATTTCTGTCATTTTAACCGGAGGTACATTACGTTACCTTAATTTAGAAAGGACGTAACTGACATCTGAAAAATTTTACAGGAGGAGGAAAAAACTGAATATATGTCAGAATTTCAGATATTTTAAAAAAGTTTTAATGCAGTTTGAATAAAAAACAGAGACGAATATTGCGTGCAAATTTTTTTTGTATTTTTTCAACATTTAATAAAGTTGTGTTAGATAGGGCCTTTTGATTTTGAATTGTTTGAAAAAAATGTTAGTTAGGGCTTTTGTAAAACGTTTACATTTAGTCTAATTAATTTTAAAAATCATGTTTTAACAAAAATTAAGATTTATTTCAGTAAAATGAATAGATTTGAATAAAGAAAAATATAAAAGGTACTTTTATTAATTGTTATAAGGTAAATTTTCATAAAAAGCGTGACAGTTTGCAGGTAACATTTTTTTAGGTCTTGTAAGCTATCCCACTTTTTATTGGATATTGGTATCTTGTTTTCATACAATCTGCCTGGAGCTGTGGGTACAAAGCGTGTGTTTACTCTTTGTGGCAAAAGCTCATATTCCTTACATATATCTGTCTTAAATTACTTCAGAAGGGTTGTATGCCAAAGCCCTCACCATGCTTACGGTAGGATCCCCTTGGCGTTTACCTGAAAAGTCAAAGTTTGATTTGTGTTTATATAAACATTTCCATTCCAAAAATTGTTCTCACCTGGCCGAATGGATGAGTATTTCTTAGGAATACTTTCAAAGTCTTGAAAATAATTATAATCCAGTTGGATTGCCTGTAGCGGTGATGGAGATTTTCTTGCCTCTCTGATGAGGTGCACAAATTGAGATTGAAGATTTAGCTGCTTTTTAGCAACTTTCCTTTCAATATGAGAGTGTGTAGCGTCACACTCCATCTGGGTACGTCCTCTAACTAAATACTTTTGCTCGATAGTAATGTTGGTTTCAACACAGAAAGCCAGCAAGCCATTTGATAAAATGGCATTTCTATTTTGATAGAAACATCCATCGGAATAGATGATTATGTTATGAATTTCTGGCGATGTAGCTATGAAACATTTCAAATGCTTTATAATGCATGTTGCGAACACTGATGCCACAAGCTGACCATCACTTTCATCCCATACGTAGTTGTGTGACTCATGTGTCACGACATTGTATATCGTTAAGTTATGGAACTG
The DNA here is from genome assembly GCA_949748255.1 of Eustalomyia histrio. Lineage (NCBI taxonomy): Eukaryota > Metazoa > Arthropoda > Insecta > Diptera > Anthomyiidae > Eustalomyia > Eustalomyia histrio. The sequence goes on from OX456523.1 coordinate 84,606,272, forward strand.
TAACTTCATTTTGAAATACGCTGCACTTGCATTTAACTGAGGCACTAATTTTACAGCTTGGGTATCCATACAAAACGTTGCACATAATCCATCCTCAGCGTTTATTTTATCATTACGTTTTTCTAGGCGCATCTGCTCTATTTCCCTTCTATGTTTTTCATATTCTTCATCCGGATAATTTTTCAATTTATGTTGCACACAGACATCGCATTCATCTTTCTTAGGTCTGAATATTGTTAGGTTTGATTCTTTTAAAATAGTTGAAAAGATGGGATATGACCCTTTCATGTTTGAATGTTCGTTATTAGCTTCACATTGGTACACGTAAAGATTGTACAGTTCTGATACGACGACAAATTTCCTTCAAAGTAAAGTCTTTTAGTATTTTTCCTGCAATAATGGGACTCCATTTTAGGCAAATCATCCAGGAATTTCTTTAGATAGGCTCATCGCTGTTCATTTTTTCCCAGTTGATGAGTTTTTTTTAAATTGTATACGCTCGTATGACGATTTTTCAGGAGATATCTGCGTGCCATGTTTTCCACAGGTACCGATCCAGTTTTTAACCATTTTTTCGTGTAATCCCAATGTCGAAAGAAACATTGTACGGCACACTTGTAATCGCTTTGATTCATATCTCAAATAATATTCAATTGAGTTGGATCGTCTGGAATTTTCGGAGAAAATTCTTTTTTTTTCTACGAATTTTGCAAGGTTAGTCACATACAATCGTTTCTGGTCCCAAGACATCTCCCAAAATGCACCAAAAATTTCTCGTCGCATGGACTCCGTAAATTTTAAACAGTTTCGTGCGACACTTTTTTCACAATATTTAGATGAACACGCTACGCCAAGTTCTCTACAAGGCTTTTCGGAAATATTATTGTTCTCCATACCCATATATTGTTTACCTTTCATTCGGTTATTTCTATTTGCTACACTCTTCCATTCAAGTTTGTTTGCAATTTTTTTTCTCTTGCGAGTAACATCATCTGGACTTTCATTATCACCACTTGAGTTTTCATTCACACAGTCCATTTTAGTTATAATTTTTATTTATTCGAACACTACAGTTTACTTCTGACCGCTCTGTACACAAATGAAACTTACACTGACTCATGCATTCCGGAATACAAATTAAACATTCAACTATTAACAAATACAATGCCTACTAAGAGCAAATTTACATTATGACTGAAAACACCAAAAAAATAAAGCAACATGGCGTTTGTCTACTCTGCCTCTCTCTCCCATAAGCCAGTACCGTTATGTTCGATACGCATGGCTTAATTTCGAAAAAAGTCATAATGTAAATGTGCTCTACATAAGTCAGTTACGCCCTTTTCTTTCATGATTTTTTTTGAAATCAGTTACGTCTTTTTGAAATTGCTTATAAAACCGTTAATTTTTTCCAAGGCACACTAATTTTTTCAGTAACGATGTATTTTATGTTTTTCTATACGAATATGAAAAAAACGCTATTTCAAAAAAGTTGTCAGTTACGTCCTTTCTAAATTAAGGTAACGAATAGTACATTATAAATTTTTAAACGATGGAAAATGAAGCCGACATTCACGTTCAAATGTCACGTACTAAACCTCGTAATGATAAAACTCCACAGGATTATTATTATCGAATGCTAGCTTTTGGTAAGGTAAGCGGGGTGGACTTTAGGAATCAGCTATCCTCATATTATCAACGGCATAAATGAATCAGATCTGAAAAAGAAAATTATTACGTTATATAATGACATTTTGTATGCACAATGAAATGAAACGTACTCTGGTGCGAAGCCTAAACTGTTTATACTATCAAATAATCGATATGATCCTAATGAGAAACGTAACGAAAAAACTATTAAATGTTTTAATTTTTATAAAGTGTGCCACTATTCGAAAAGTTGTCCAGAACCCCAACGTAAACAAAGATGTAGTATCTGCCATCGCACGATCAGACAGATAACTGCCCTGATAAACAACCCAGCAAAAAACAAAATGGTAGTAATTCTGTGACTATAACTTCTTTCATTGCTTCCTAAACTTTAGTTGACATTCTTTTATGATTTTTTGGTGTTATTCTAAGGCACTTCCAAAAGAATTCATGTGTTCATATTTCAAATGCAGTGATCTGGATATAAACCCGATGCATATCTTAAAAAATCACTGTTCATTACTTCTAAAGCATAAGTTATAGTATATCGTATATTTTTTGAATCTAAAGCATTTATTCAAATTGAAAAAATAGTTCTGATGAAATTTTTAATTTTTTTATTAAATTATTTTTATATTTTTTAATTTTTTTATTAAATAATTTTTTATATTTTAGTTTAAAATTTAATAAGGTTAGAATTTATGCAAGGTTGTAATTTTTAATAAAAGTTTTGAAAAATCACGAAAAACAGATTTTTTTGAACTTTTATTTGAAACTAGCTGGCCTGTCATTTGCATTTTTTCAGCCTTTAATATTTATGACGACGCAATCTGTGAATTTTTGCATTATGTTTATTATTTAACACTACACCATTTCCAGTTTTAATTCAAAATTTATCAAAATAATTTTAAAATTGTGTAAAAATTATTTCAAATTGCCCAAAAATATTTTTAAATTGTGAAAAAATTATTTAAAATTATTCAAAAATATTTTAAAATTATCTAAAAATGTTTTCAAATTGTACAACCAGTTTTTAAATTATCCAAAAATATTTTAAAATTTGTCTAAAAATTCATTAAAATTTTTGAAAAATGTTTCAAAAATGCTTTTTCACTAATGCAGAATTATTTATTTGTTTTAATAACGAGTATTTGTATATCAATGCATAAATTTCGCTTCTTTAAACTTATTTTTCTTCATTCTTATGAATTAAATTTTCATCAAAGCTTAAATACTACAAAATATATGAACATTTTCCACTCATGCATCAGAATATCTCATCATTGTATTATCATTGCTTCCTTAGAGTAAAGTATGAGTAATGCTAGCAGCTACATTTGAATACTTCCATCCTATGACACGCTAATGTTAAATTCATCGATGAAACCATTAGAAAAGAAGTGATGCCTTTGCCATAGTATTGCTGCTTTTATTGCTTCTTTGGCAGCTTCATTTTTGCTGGGAACGTAAACACGAAGAACGTCGACCAACCGTTAACCAAGTCGACGACCGTAGAACAACACCCTGTGGGAAAAAAGGGTCAGTTGGGATTCGGGACTTATCTCGTGATAGGTGAAAACTTTACCGGTTCCGAAAATACATAGAACGTGATAGGTGAAAAGAGGACCGGTTCCTAAAGTACCTATCACGTGACCGGTTAAAAAGTCATGACATGTTCTTTTAGGCTAGTCCTGTGACATGTCACAAAGAGTAATTGACCACCTCCTAGGACAAGCCCATGTTAAAGTGACCGGTCCCGTGACCAGTCTCTATCACAATGAACCGGTCACGTGACGTGTCCTAGGATAGGTCCTTTTCCCGCAGGAACATTAACCGAAATTGTGAAACAAATAAAAGTCGACGGTATGACAACGAATGCTTTTGTGGATCCTGGAAGTAAACGTACCCACATTCGAGAGTGTGTCTCCAACGAATTTTGTTCGGCCGAGCAATGTTCTGTACAATGTTCTGGTGGTTTCGCTCATGGAGAATATGAATCTTAATATTTCCATGGATGACATACAGGTTGGTTGAAAAGTTCCTGCGCTCGAAATGAAAGAATACTGTTTTTGTTACGAAATATATTTTTTTATTCAATATAATCTCCTAGAAGCTCAATACACTTGTTCCAATGATCTTCCAATAATTTTATCCCATCCTTATAATGGTTTTCCGGAAGCTCTGCAAAATAACCGTCTACGGCTGCTGTGGCCTCTTCATTCGACGAAAAATGCTTTCCACGAAGGAATTGTTTGAGATTTCTGAAGAGATAGCAGTCACTGGGAGCCAAATCTGGTGAATACGGTGGATGTTCAAGCAATTCGTACTTTAATTCTTTGAATTTAGCCATCGTCAAAACACCTTTGTGGGCAGGTGCTTTGTCTTGATGAAAAATGATTTTTTTCTTTTTTAAACCAGGTCTTTTCTCACGAATTTTTTCATCCAGCTGATCCAAAAGTCTGCAATAATATTCAGAGTTGATTGTTTTACCTTTCCGAAGATAATCCATCAACAAAATTCCTTTTGCATCCCAAAAAACTGATGCCATAACCTTCTTTGCTGATCATTGTGACTTCACCTGCTTTGGAGCTGAACAACCAGCTTCAGTCCACTGTAAACGTTCTTGTTTCAATTTAGGATCATGGTGGTAGATCCAAGTCTCATCTATGGTTATAAAACGATGCAAGAAGTCGATTTTATTCGGCTTAAAGCGCTCCAAATCACGCTGAGAAATTTGTTTTCGATCCACTAACTTTCCAAACAGTTTTTTCATACGAAATTCTTCATGTAAAATATGGAGTACTCGTTCGTCTGAGATGCCTATGGCATAAGCAATTTCACGCTTAGTCAAACTTGGATCTTCACTAACCATATTATGTACCTGCTCAATGATTTCTGCTGTGGTTGCAGTTTTTGGTCGTCCTTCGCGTGGATCGTCTTTAAGGCTGGTACGTCCACGTTTAAATTTACCAGCCCAAAATTCAACGGTGCGTTTTGCTTTTAAACCCTTTAAAACAAAGAATCTAATGACTGCACGATATTCAATTTTTTCCCTATTAAAAAAAATCAATGACACGTCAACTTCAAATGGCTTGTAAACAAAGAAAGAATTGACAGAATGACTTGCAACTTTGCATGTGTTCTCAGGACAGTTATATTAACTTGAGAAAATAAAAGTTTGGAGCTAGCAGTGCCATCTCTTGGTGAGCGCAGGAACTTTTCAATTTTTATGTGTTAATTTTAGCAGATGACCTCATATGTTAGAACATATTACTTGGAAGAGACGTGCTATGTCAACAAAGTAGCCGTCTAGTAATTGAAGGTGATAAATGTCGACTAGGAAGAGTGATGACTATATACACTATTGACCACATGGATGGCAATCGAGAGGAACAATTAAAAAAGGTATTCGAAAATCATCAAGATTGCTTTGTAGTAAACTGGCAAAGTCCAAAGTCCCAGTAAATGTCAAGCCATATCGAATTCCATTCTCCAAGAGACCAATTGTCGATAAATTGGTAAAGGAACTTTTAGATGTCAATATAGTGCGTCCATCCAATTCGCCTTACACCTCCGGTGAGGTTTTAGTCGAGAAGAAAAAACAATGAATATCGTTTATGTGTCGATTTTCGGGAACTCAATCGTATTACTGTCAGCGCCCCTTTTCCAATGCTCAATCTGGAAGAGCAAATTGCACAGCTTGCTGGAAATAAATACTTTACGTCATTGGACTTTCGAATGGGGTACATCAGATTGAAATGGAGGAGTCTTCGAAACAATACACATCCTTTGTGATGACGCATAGTCACTACGAATATAATCGAATGCCTTTTAATTTGATGAACGCTCCAGCCGTGTTCCAGCGTGTCATGAACACTTTGGTATCCAAAATGAATCCAGGTGTTGGCATATTTAGACGATGTAATCATCCCCAGTTCTTTCATCTCGTTAAGTTTTTGTCTGTTCTGGGGAAAGCTGGTTTGGCTTTTCGTCTCGATAAATGCAAGTTCTTTGATCGTGAAATTTCTTTCTTGCGACACAAGGTGAATGAAAATGGCTTAACTTTCGGCGAAGGAAAGGTTAGTGCCATACGAAATTTTCAACCGCCCCCGAATATTACCGAAGTCCGCCGATTTCTCGGTCTAAGTGGGGTGTTCCGAAAATTCGTCGAGGATTATAGATCATTTCAAAAAATTCAACTTGTTTAGGGTAAAAGTCTGCAGAGGACATTTGGGACTTTAATCGGAATACTTAGCAACTGTCCAATCGCTTGAAAGATTCAGAGTTTATGTCTTGGGGAAACCGTTTTGGTTTGTTACGGATAGAAAAAGGTAATGGAACCTAAAATAGCCCGCTGGTGCATAAAAATAATCGATTACGATTGCGAAATGGTACATCCCCCTTCTGAAATGGAAGTGGTTGACCATGTAATGCATTTGAATGTCAATGAAGAAGACTGGTTGCTCACGATGCAAATTCAAGACCCGGATTTATTGAATATTATTGCTGCCCTTAAAGATCAGAGACAATCGCCGCAAAAGGCACAACTAAAACGTGAATATTGTCTTTTATGTCAATGAAAAAGACTGGTTGCTCACAATGCAAATTCAAGACCAGGATTTATTGAATATTATTACTGCCCTTAAAGATCAGAGACAATCGCCGCAAAAGGCACAACTAAAACGTGAATATTGTCTTTTGAATCAAGCCTCTACCGTAGGGAGGATAATGAAACGAAATTTGTGGAGAATCGTGAAATTCTGCCATGACGATATGGGTCATTTTGATCTTGAAAAGACCATTCAACGCATTAAACAAAATTTATATTTCCCTAAGATGCGTAAATATGTCAAGGGCTATATTGCCGCATATGTCGATTGTCGTTTCAATGGGGGAAAATTTGAAAGTCAACTTTACATAACGGACCCCGAACCAATACCAATCCGCCAAATTCATACACACATACTAGCAGAATCTGATGCTTTCAGTAATTTTATAATCGTCAAACCAAGGACCCTTGAAACCAGGATTAACAAACTACAAAATTTTTAGCCACCCATGATGCCATGATGCCAAATGATGCGACTACAAAAATTCTTAGCCGAGACCACAACATTCTTAGCCGATTTTCAGAAAAACTTAGCCTCTAGCAAGGGTTGTAGCGCAAGTTCTGTGATTGTGATGTGAATACATACATGTTTGAATTGTTAAAACCCTTGCTAGCGGCTAAATTTTTCTGAAAATCGGCTAAGAATGTTGTGGACTCGGCTAAGAATTTTTGTAGTCGCATCATTTGGCATTATGGCATCATGGGTGGCTAAATATTTGGTAGTTTGTTCATCCTGGTTTCAAGGGTCCTTGGTCAAACCAGTAACGTCTACGAAACACAACCCGTCTTGAAACGTGTTTGGCTTGCCAAAAACAATTATATCCTAACGAGGCACTGCCTTAACATCGAAGACTTTCGAACAATATTGGAAGAAAAATCACATCAAACACGTCAAAACTGCTGTTCCTACGCCAAGAGCCAACGGTCAGGTCGAGCCGGCAAACGGTATAATTTTATCTTTTTAAGAACCTCGACCACAGCGCAACGTGATTGGGATCTATCGTTAAAAGATCTTCAGTAGAGTGTCAACTAACAGAACAATGCTACATCTGGGTTTAGCCCCAATAAACTGGTTTTCGATTTTAAATTAATCGATGTTATACAAAACCATATTTTCGCGCTATTCATGATGACGTGGTTAAAAAGGTGGATGATATTTCCAGAGCTACCAAGCGCGAGATGCCCAGTGAGAACATAGCCAAAGAGAAGTGTCTAAATTCATAAATTTAGACAATAAACAATTTAAAATAAACTAATTTTTTTATATATTTAGAATTGTAAATTAAGTATTTGAATTTGCCAACAAAATTGAATTTAAACAAAATAGTTATAGTTGGAATGTTTGAACTATGAACTATGAATTATTGTGAATTGTAAACAACATAGAAATTATCTAAATTCATATTCTGGTTTTGAAACATAAAGATAAATTGAAGTTTCTTTATACCTAAAATAATTACTTACTTCACTTACTTTGTAACCCTCAACAGAAACGGTGAGCACAATAAAGCACTTTCCAAAAATACATTACTAATTCTTTTGTTGTTTTTATACTTTATCCCATTTTTTCTAACTTAACCAACAATTCCTTTATAATTGTCTCGAGCTGCGAGAAATTATAATCCGAGAAAAAAAGGGCCTAACTCTTCTTCATATTTAGGTGCCCAAGCTATACAGTCCACTACAAACTCAACCTGAAGCCCTAAATACTCCCGCGCAGGTTCTGCCCTTTTACATGGTCACTTCGAACCTTAAGGAAAAACCTCTACATTAGCATCACTGGAAAGCTTTGCAGATTCACCACATAATGAGGTAAAGTAAATTGCTCATATTTACTATAATAAGTTAGTTTATATCGGTCGGTGAAACAAAAAACAATAATACAAAAAAGACGGACGGGTCGCAAACACAAAACAATTAAAAGTAAATTAAAATAGTGCGGAAAAGAAACAAAAAGCAATCTTATCGAAAATTAAAGTAAAATTGAACGGTAAACCCCGGAAAAATAATAAAAAATTGAAAAGTTCACTAAAAAAAACAAAAAAAAACTTGATTGCGGAAGAATTAGAAAAGTGCAGTACAAAAACCTTTATGACAAAAAAAAAGAAGGAAAGTGCGGTAGAAAAAACTTAAAATTATTGAAATAAAAATTAATAGTCATTAAAAAAAAAAAAAAGAAAAACACGGAAACACACTAAAATCGGGAAAAAATTCTGTAAAAAAGAAAAGTAAAACGTAACAGAATCGTGAAGAAAACCCAAAATTTTCGAGACAATTGGACAAATTGGAAAAGCGCAAAACCATAAAAAAAAGTAGTAAAATTAAATTAAAATATTAAACAAAAAAAATTCTTTCAACTTGTCGAAAAAAAAAAAACAACAAAATAAAGTAACAGAATATATTTTCTGAATCCCGTTAGTTTTTCCAAAACTTCATTTTAACATCACAATTATAAAAAATTTGACATTAGGAAAAAAACCCCGTTATTTATTTTTTATATATACATACCGCCATAACTTGTTTTATTTTTTTTGCAAACTTTGCTTAAAGCGGTGGTTGAAAAGAGAAAAAAAAAACCCAAAAGAGAAAAGTTTGTTTGTACATACACACGAAGATACATAAAATTCGTGGTGAAATTCAATATTTTTTGTTCTCATAGAGAACAAAAAACACAAGTTCGTTCTATCGTGCTCGGTCAAACATTTTAACGTATTCCACTTTGAAACAACATCATAACAAAATATAAAAAAAAAATAAAGGTTAGTTCAAAAATTGTGCTCGGTCAAACATATAAACGTTATCAACTTTAAAACAACATACAACTTCGTGGCAACACAAGTAATATTGTTCCTCGCGTTCGATCAAACGTAATTCGATTATCAACCGAACATAACAAGGAGTTATTAATGTATTATGTTCTAACATTAATTGTAAGTCACAAAATTATCATTTTTAAACTTATTAAGAAGAATTTTTTTTTTCAATGTCACAATCACATTACCCATCTCACATTTAAAATTTCAATAAAAAAGGAAAATAAGATAAAATTTTTTAATGGATAAATTAATTTCTTTTATCCTTATTTGAATGTTCAATTACTAAAATTTTACAAAAACAGTTCAGAGAAATAAAATAAGTGTTGTGCTCAAATTGTTTACATGCTTTAAGTAAACCAGTTTCTTCACAAAGAGAAAAATAAAATCACATTTAAAGAACATATAACAACATAACATTAAATTCTCGATCATAGTCTTTTGTGATTTTATAAAATTCGTTTATGTTGCTTGAATCTTTGACAATAATTGCTATTGTGTTCATGTGATAAAAATAACCTTGGTATTTACGAAAATACACCCAAGCTCTGAGGAAATTTCTTTTTGTGGTTTGAGATTCCTTTTTTTCTTGTTAACGCTGTTAATTAACATTTGGATATTGTTAGTTGACCAGAGAATACAACAGCGCCTTTCACAACCGATAAAAATGGTACATTTAGTCAGGTACTTTTTAAGGGAAAGAGCCAAATCTTTAAGAAAAAGACAAAAAGATTTTCTTTTTTTTTATCTCAAATTCAAAATCATCATTTCGTACCATATGTGAGGAAGATAGTTGCTGCAACATTTATTAATGATCTATTAGATTAAAAAAGACACAAAGGAGTACAAAAGTGATCAACAAGGTTTTGTATAATTTAAAAAAAAAAAAATCTTACTCTCTATAAGTGAATCTGTTAAACCATTAAACCAACATTGGGTCATCCCAGTACCTCGCAAAATTTGGTAACAGGAGGATTTAATTTTCATACAAAACAGAAATTTTTCACAAATTGTCTCAATTGAACAATATTTTTTCAAAAAAAAAAAAAAAGAGAATCAACAATTTCTTTTACCATATTGTTTCAATTGAAAAGGAAAAAAAGAAAGCAACAATTTCTTTTCTCATATTGTTTCAATTGAACAATCTTTTTTAAAAAAAGAAAACAACTATTTCTTTTCTCATATTGTTTCAATTGAACAATCTTTTTTCAAAAAAGAAAGCAACAATTTCTTTTCTCATATTGTTTCAATTGGACAATCCTTTTTTCAAAAAAGAAAGCAACAATTTCTTTTCTCATATTGTTTCAATTGAACAATCTTTTTTCAAAAAAGAAAACAACAATTTCTTTTCTCATATTGTTTCAATTGAACAATCTTTTTTCAAAAAAGAAAACAACAATTTCTTTTCTCATATTGTTTCAATTGAACAATCTTTTTTCAAAAAAGAAAACAACAATTTCTTTTCTCATATTGTTTCAATTGAAAAATCTTTTTTTCAAAAAAGAAAGCAACAATTTCTTTTACCATATTGTTCCAATTTAACAATCATATTAAAAAAAAAAAAAAAGAAAAGCAACAATTTCTTTTCTCGTATTGTTTTAATTGAACATTTTTGTTTTTTCTCTCCAAAAAGAAACGAAAATTGTTTGTCCTAAATTTTAAAAAAAAATCCAAGCTATAAGCAAGTAGTAGCTATCTATAAGCAAATAAATTTGCTAGGATTCATAAACAAGAAGAAGTAATCTGCCCATTTAAAAATCGTTAATCATGAGCAATAAAGACGACAATAACGATAGTACTTCAGGAAATAATCGCCATTTGTTCGGTCAGGATAAATTTCTTTTTGACTGGGAACACTTGCTTTCATTTTGCTCAAATTTTAGTAACGCGGAAATTGAAGACCAAACAGAATCAATGCTTGAAACAAAGTTAAGAGATCTAGAGAATAGATGGGCCAAATTAGAATCATCATACGAGAACCTCATGCTCTCGCAGTTCCCAGAACATTCCCAAGAGGTTAAGGGCAATGCCAAGGTTAATTTTAATGCATGCTCTGAATCCTTTTACTTATGTAGGTCTCGCATTATTGACTGGTTGAAAATTGCAAAAGTTAGTGCCCCCTCTCAGGATATCACTTCTCGAATGAGCTTGCCCTCTCAAGGCGTTTCGATGCAAAACTGTAATAACAGCATCAAGCTTCCACCATGCGATACGGAAGTTTTTGAAGGCAGCTATGAAAAATGGCCATCATTTCGTGATATGTTCACGGCCGTGTATATTAACGGAACAAATTGCCCTCCAGTAGTAAAGTTGTACCATTTGAGGAGAAGAACAACACATGATGCTGGGGCGATTGTCAAACGATTCCCATTATGCGATGACAGTTTTTATCTTGCTTGGGATGCACTTAAGGCCCGCTATGAAAACAAAAGGGATTTAGTTGACCGTCTACTCGAGACTCTGTTCAACATTCCAGTTGCTACCTCGGAGGACAGTCAAACCCTTCAGAGAATTCACTCTACTGTTAGCGATGTTTTGCAGTCTCTTAAGAATTTGAATGTGGACACAGAACATTGCGATTTCTTCATTGTCTTTCTGGTCCGCTCAAAACTTCCCAATGAAACACTATCTCTTTGGGAACAATCGCTTAAAAATCATCGAGATTTAATCAAATGGTCCCAATTGGAGGAATTTCTCATAGACCGATACGAAGCTGTCGACAGAATTTCCAGTATGAAAATAATAAAAGAACGAATGAGCATTCCCAGTATTTCTCAACCTAAAATTCAGTATAACGCCTCACGGGAAAAGATCAGTTTAGAATGTAAGGTATGTGATGGAGATCATAATCTGAGAATGTGTCCCAATTTTAAAAAATTCACGGTTCAACAGAGAATCGATTTTGCTCAGGCTAACAAAATTTGCAACAATTGCCTTTCACCAAATCATTTTAAGGCAAAGTGTCCCAGCAAACACAAGTGCTTCATCTGCAAAAGGGAGCATCACACTTTGTTACATTTGGCAAAACCGAATAGTTCACCCAATTTTACTCCCCCTCCAAATTTCAAATCAAATAATTTTCAAGGAGCTAATGCATCACGTGCAAGCGAGGATAGTTCAGTTTTACCGTCCACGTCGAAACTGGCATTTAAATCACATGTCCAATCTAATATGTCAGTTAGTGGTAGTGACATATTACTCCGAACAGCCTTGGTTCAGATTGAACACAGGGGCCAACTATTTATGGTCAGGGCACTTATAGACCCGGGCTCACAAAGAACATTTGTTACCGACAAGTTAAGGAAAAGGCTTGAAATTCCTACACGTAGGTCCAGGTACGAAATACTGGGTATTTGGGAACAACCCGGTTCTACTACCAAGGAATGTGACTTGGTAATATTTTCTCAAAGAACGAATTTCAAGTTTTCCGTTAGTGCCATCGTTCTACCAAATGTCACTAAATATGTCCCCTTAACTTCATTCGAAATTCCTCATTCTTCTGACTTGGAAGATCTTGATTTAGCTGATCCGAGCTTTAATCAACGTTCACAAATTGATCTTGTTCTCGGAAACGATTGTGAAAGACATTTATATACAACGGGAACAAAGAAAAATATTTGCGGTTTGGCCTCTGCCTACAACACAATATTTGGTTGGGTTCTTAGTGGTCCCATTGATACTCAGGCGGTCCAGTCCTTTACGACAACTGTGGTACCTTCAAGAACAGTGGAACTTGACGATCTGCTCAAGAGATTTTGGGAGCAAGAAGAGTTGCCCTCAACTGTGCATATGTCGGATGAGGATCAATATTGCGAAGATCTTTATGAACGAACCACTACACGAGAGTCAGATGGAAAATATGTTGTAAGACTTCCTTTCAAAAGGGAATTTCCCGACTCTATATTCCTTGGAGCTTCTCGAATTTTAGCTCTCGGTCAATATTCACGAATGAAGCAATCACTTTCGAAAGATCCAGAACTTCAGGCGCAGTATAATGCGGTTCTGGGCGAATATTTAACACTTGACCATATGGAAAGAACTTCCTTTCGCGAAGTTAGCGCTGGCGAAAAGTATTTTTCTTTCTACTTGCCCCATCACGCGGTAGTCCGCCCCGAACACAAAACAACCAAGGTTAGGGTTGTTTTCAACGCATCTCGAAAGTCGAAATCGGGTTTCTCTTTAAATGACGCATTATACACCGGACCCACGCTACAACAGGATCTGATGAGTGTAATACTCAATTGGCGCAAATATCGTTTTGTTTTCAGTGGCGATATTCAAAAAATGTATCGCCAAATTCTGGTACATCCTGCTGACAGACCTTATCAGCGAATTCTTTTTCAAAGTGAGCAAAACGGACCCTTGAAAGATTTTCAGTTAAAAACTGTCACTTTTGGAGTCAACTGTGCGCCATTCCTAGCAATCCGAACGCTACTTCAGCTTGCTTCCGACTCTGAATCGCAATATCCTATAGCGAGCTCAATCTTACGAAGAGAAACTTACGTGGACGACATTTTGTCGGGAGGATACACAATAGAGGAAGCTTTGAGATCCCAATCGCAACTAATTTTGGCTTTAGAGTCAGCAGGATTCCCCCTAAAAAAGCTGACAGCTAACGATACTCGGTTGCTTTCTCATCTCCCGGCGGATGATCTTTATGATTCGAATTTTCTCCGTTTTCATGAAAGTAGTGCAACGAAAACGTTGGGGATGAAATGGAACGCGCTTACGGATTCCTTTAGTTATTCCTTTTCCCCGAGTTCTCAGAGTTCAAACGTAACCAAACGAACTATATTGTCGGCCGTTGCCAGATTGTTTGACCCTGCGGGCTGGATAACTCCTGTCGTTATCCGGGCTAAGATGTTAATGCAACAACTCTGGTTGGAACGTTTAGAGTGGGATCAAAACGTAGGTCCCGAAACTCTTGCCAAATGGGAAAATTTGCTTTCTGATCTTGCCCAAGTGGAAGAGATTGTGATCCCAAGATGGCTTCAATACAACCCTGCATATTCAATTCAAATTCACGGGTTTGCTGATGCCTCCAAAGGGGCATATTGCGCGGCAGTCTATGTTAGATGCCAAACTTCGGAGCATACATCATTTTCTAATTTACTCGTTGCCAAAAGCAAAGTAGCTCCTTTAAAAACCGTTTGCTTACCTCGGCTGGAGCTCTGCGGAGCTGTTTTACTCGCCAATTTAGTAAAGCACGTTATTAACTCTCTTGACATGAAGGAGTCTGAAATAATTTTATGGACAGATTCTTCAATTGTATTGGGATGGTTATCAAAACCCTCATGGACCTGGGAAACATATATTGCCAACCGCATTTCCCAAATACATACTCTGTTGCCAACTGCATCTTGGCGTCATGTTCCCACACATGATAATCCAGCTGATCTAGGAACTCGAGGCAGTAGACCGCAAGATCTTATTATAAATCCCTTATGGTGGCATGGTCCATTGTGGTTGACTAATCCACCCTCGGAATGGCCAAAGCGGAATCCCTTGAATCCACCAATTACACAACACTCAACGGTAAAAGTACAGGCATTGCACATTTCGATTCAAAAGAATGATATATTAGAGCAATTTTCCTCGTATCACAAGGCACTACGCGTATTGTGTTTTGTCTTTCGCTTCGTTCATAGAAGCCTCTCCAAGTCTCGACCTTACACAGGTCACGCTACTCTTAATCTAACTCAAAAGGAAATGAAAATTGTAAAAAACAAACTGATTGCTCTTGCTCAAACATCACATTACCGAGAAGAATATCTAAAAATCTCAGACTCACAATTAATATCAGATAAAAGCTCTCTAAAACCACTTAATCCTTTTATGGATTCTCATAAAGTTTTGCGTGTTAACGGGCGTTTAGCTAACTCCTCACTACCCTACAGTGAACGCTATCCCATAATTTTACCTGGCAACTCCCGACTCTGCCAGCTTTATTTGCATCATTTACACATATTTTTAGCTCATGCAGAATGCAATCAAATGTGTAGAATGACACAAACCGAATTTTATATCCCTCGTCTAAAACCTAGAGTAAAGAAAATCATACGCCAATGCAAAACTTGCATAATTTTTAGACAGAAACAATGTTCTCAAATTATGGCACCATTACCCTCGGAGAGATGCAACCTCTCAGTTCCATTTCAAACCACCGGTATAGATTTCGCGGGCCCATTTGAGCTCAAGACCTCCACTTTGCGAAACGCACCATACGCAAAAGGCTATGTTTGCGTTTTCGTTTGCTTCAGCACTAAGGCTATTCACCTTGAAGCATGCTCTGACTTATCAACTGCAGCTTTTAGAGCAGCATTCGCTCGCTTCGTTGGGAGGCGGGGGCTCCCTTACAGGATTGTCTCCGATAATGGCCGTAATTTTCTTGGGGCGAGCAGAGAACTAGGTCGCGAATTCGCAAAATTTTTAACGTCGGCTTCCGCGGACATTTCTCAGACTTACATAACTCAAGGGTTTGAATGGAGCTTTATACCACCTCATGCACCTCACATGGGTGGTCTATGGGAGGCTGCCGTTAAAAGCTTTAAATTTCATTTTAAACGCAGTGCCGGCTCTCACAGATTCAATTTCGAGGAGTTCTGCACAATCCTCGCTCGAATTGAGGGGATATTGAACTCTCGTCCCATTTCCGCAATGTCAGAAGATCCCTCTGATATAACGGCCTTAACTCCAGGCCACTTTCTCACAGGTAAACCCATAACGGCTTTCCCAGAGCCAGAACCCGAGAAAATATCTCTTGTAAATAGATGGCAAAAACTCAGAACTCTCCACCACCAATTCGCAATAAGGTGGAAGGAAGACTATTTGAAATCCCTTCACAAAAGATATAAGTGGAAAAATTCCGCACCGAATATGAAACCAGGAGATCTTGTCGTCATAATCGACGATTTATTGCCACCCAACGAATGGCGGTTAGGCAGAATAGAGACAACTCATGTCGGTTCTGATAACTACGTTAGAGTTGCAGAAGTACGAACAGCTGCTGGTACCATAACCAGACCAATTGTAAAGCTTTGCTACTTACCCTTTCTTAATGAAAACGATCCACCTCTAAGTTAATCTCTAAAATTGTCTCCCCTTGTAATCACCAACTAAAAATTCCCTTTATTCATCTCATTTAACCTTAATAACTCATATGTTTTCTTCTCTTTTTTTTTGGTTTTCTTTTTGCTTTGTTTCATCCTTTCTAGACCTCAAAATCGCCGTGATCGTGATCCCGACATACACCAGTGCATGGTGTGTAAAAAATTTCACTCCCTCAGGTTCTGCCAGAAGTTCCTGAAGATGGACACAAGGGAAAGAAACCGAGTTGTCCGCAGGTTTGGCTACTGTGAAAACTGCTTGGCACGCAGTCATGATTTGAGAGCCTGCCAATCAAGTGATTTATGTAGAAGATGTGACAGTTATCATCACACCCTCCTGCACCCAAGTCGTACCCGGAATGATTTAAGAGGGAGGCTCAACAGACAAAACAATCGCCGAAACAGCAACAGTGGCAGCAACCGACACAACAACAGCAGCAGCAACCGAAACAACCACGGCAGCAGCAGAAACAGAAGCAACCGCATCAGCAACAGCAACAGAAACCTTAACATCAATAAACATCCTAACATCAACAATGCACGCCAAGTTATTCCGGATCAGCAGATCATATCGGAAGCTATCCGAACACTTGCCCAAGTGCTCTGTGCACAGCCAGCCGGAAGGTCAACATAAATTGAGGCGGCGGCATGTCTAAATTCATAAATTTAGACAATAAACAATTTAAAATAAACTAATTTTTTTATATATTTAGAATTGTAAATTAAGTATTTGAATTTGCCAACAAAATTGAATTTAAACAAAATAGTTATAGTTGGAATGTTTGAACTATGAACTATGAATTATTGTGAATTGTAAACAACATAGAAATTATCTAAATTCATATTCTGGTTTTGAAACATAAAGATAAATTGAAGTTTCTTTATACCTAAAATAATTACTTACTTCACTTACTTTGTAACCCTCAACAGAAACGGTGAGCACAATAAAGCACTTTCCAAAAATACATTACTAATTCTTTTGTTGTTTTTATACTTTATCCCATTTTTTCTAACTTAACCAACAATTCCTTTATAATTGTCTCGAGCTGCGAGAAATTATAATCCGAGAAAAAAAGGGCCTAACTCTTCTTCATATTTAGGTGCCCAAGCTATACAGTCCACTACAAACTCAACCTGAAGCCCTAAATACTCCCGCGCAGGTTCTGCCCTTTTACAAGAAGAAAAGGTGGAAAATACCATTCGACCAAAAACATTGTAAGCCAACTGTATTTGAAATGAAGCTGCGACAAATGATTAATCGAGAAAGCTGGAACCTAAGTATAAGGGGCCATATATGGTAAGACGGATACTCTATAGAGATCGATATCTAATAGAAGATGTTCCTGGAATGCAGGTGACTTCTCGTAAATTCTATTCTGTCTTTTCTTCGGACAAAATTAGGCCATGGTGCCGAAGTTACACTGAACTGGATCCTGGCATATGCAATGACTATGAGGGATCGAGGACGTTCCCACGTGAGGATTGGTCGAACTGTCACCCGACCTTCCCCTTAGTACAACCCTGTAGCTGTTGTTTACTTTGCAGCCTGCAATACGACATGAGTCACAGAGGTATATGTTAATTAACTTTGTGGCAGTAGACCGGTGCGGTTGTGTTTTAGTTCGTTCATACTAATGTATTTTTCTTTGAAAGTTATTTTATTATTTTTACTGTTTTAATTAAAACTCAATAAATCCCAATAAACATTTTTGCTGGAATTAAAGCCAAAATCAAGTGTTCTTCAAGTCATATTTTCCAATTTCAAGCCTTGATTTATACTTTAATTACTCTTTAATTCAATAGCATATTCAAGAAAAACGTACACTGGAATTCAAGTCAAACTTTAGAGTGTGAATATACTCTAATTCATGCCTTGAATCAGAGTTCAATTCAAGTTCAAACAACATAATAATTACACTTGTTTTCAAGCCCTAAAAAAATTTATTAACTCTTTTTAACATACATTCATTTTTATAATTTTAGTTTTGTATATTTTATCTTAATTTTTGTTTTTCGATGTTTTTTACTTATCCTTCTTTTACTCAGAAGGGTTGAAATTTATAGAATCTTTCTGAAATAAGAAAAAAGATAATGTAAGGACAGTGTTTAGCTCCAAATAAATGTGGCTTACCATTTCGTGAAAAATCATGAAAAAAATTCAGATTTAATAAAAAATCTTCACAGAAAAATTGTAAATTTGAACAAATGTTTTAATTTTTGATACTTCTATTTACATTTTCTGATGTTTTAATACATTTTGAAGAAATTTAGGAATTTTGACCGAACATTTTACTAACTAAATTCGAATATTCGAATAATATCTTTTTTTCAAAAATAATAAATAAAAACAGAATAATACTTATATCACGTTAATTCATTTAGTTTAAATCTATTTTAAAGTAAATTAAGGGTGGGTGCGAACTGGCTAAATAAAATTTAAACTAAATTCAGGTTTATAAATTTCTTTGAAATTTAATAATATTTTCAAATATTTTTCGAAACAATATTAAACCCTTTTGTCAATTTGTATTTAGTTTAGAATTTATTTAGCCACCTCACACAGGACCTAAATGTAATGTTCGAAAATTCAATTAATAAAGAAACTTATAAAAAGTATTAACAAATTAATTTCAATGAACAAAAAAAAAAAAATTTATTTGGCGATCGTGACGTTTTTGGCTTATTATATTGAAGGTCCTCTGTTGTACCCTTCCTCTTTTTTGGGCACATTCCATAAAAAACTTAAAAGAAATAAAAATAATTGTGTTAGAGGTACAAAGTTGATTGTTACATATACTCACAATGCATCTTTTTTCTTCGACATTTAAACATTAATATTTTGCCGTTTGGCTCTATTGACTTTGGAATTTCGGAGACTTGCCTGTCTTGCCAAAATGCCTTCATTTTTGAAAATTAATATTTCTTCAATTACAATCACTTTGAAGTATGGTCAAAGTGGGGTAACAAAAATAATGAAAATTACTAAAAGTCTTATGTCCACACCATTTTTTTTAGAATGTTTTTAAAAAGCTGGTAATTTCAAAACTTGAAACTTTTAAAATAAAATTTACACCTCTTAAATTCATTTAATATTTTGATTTATAATTTATTTATTATATTGACTGAGATCTAATGTATACATTTAATATTCAACTTTAAAATCAGTGTGACGATATTTCGACATAAAAATGCCAACAAATTTGAACCCATACAGAAAGTCTTACTTCGCCTATTGAACTTCTTAATTATGTTTTAATTATTTTTGTATTGTAAAGCTTCTCCCGTTTTAAGATCATTTTGGTACAATTATATGAGGCTACAAAATTCTTTTGACGAAACGTCAACGACTAAGCTTGGTTCAATGTTGTATAAACTCTTTGCCACATTTTTATGACCGGAAAATCAATTTGTCATACTTCAATTATGTCATATAAATATTGAATGAATAAAAGTTATCTGTAATATTTCGTTGGATCATCTGCTTGTAAATTTGAACGGAATTTTTTGTGTTCCTACCTGTCTTGGTAACTCTGGCTCTATACCATACAACTTTACGATTTCAGTAGTCTCTATATAAATGATAAACTCTTCCTCCGCATCGATAAATTCATAAAATTTTTATTAGAACATTTATTTAAAAAACAACATATTCATTTAAATATATCGATTGTAAATCAAAAAATCCTATTTGAAATTCAAAAATATCATTTCAAAAAAAAAAACACCATTTGAAATTCCAAAATATCAATTAAAAATAAAAAATATTAAATGCTTTTAGAAAAACAAAAGAGTTGTTCTATATACATCACTGAAAATTTGGACATGGATATTTTGGCTTTTCAAAATTCGCGGCTCAAATCGTATCTTATATGAAAGCTTAAATCTGCATACTTTGAGATAATTGTTTCGAAAATAAGCGGTCCCTTAACAGAAATATTGGAAAAATGCAAAACATTATTTATTCGCGAAAATTTGAAAACCATGTCTTCAATTTTTTAAAAAAGTAACCAATTTTGAGCCGCCATACACCGTGAACTACATCGAAATTTGAAAAACAAAAATAGCACAGACATCCTGGCAAGTGGAATAGCCACGTGCAAACGTTTAGTCAAATTCAAAGACAACCATTTTTATTGGAATCTCAGTTTTTCAATTTAAAAAAGAACTAATACAATTGGAATCTTTGGGTGATATCAAAAAATATGACAGAAACAATGTAACCGGCAATTATCTTGCAGATGGGATAGACTTTTCGTATATATTTCGATTTATGTTGACACATTGACTGATATCACAGTACAACAGCCAACCTGGGGGGTGAGAAATTCCAAGTCAGGGTGATGGTACTAGGTCAGTATAGTAAAACCCTCAAAGGGTTTGGCGTTCGTATGTGTCAGTTTTTTTTATGACCTTTTAAATTTTTTCCTTATCTTGATGTTTTTTCGCTTAGTTGTAACATTTTGGCAAAAACGTAGTTTAACATAACTCGAGAACCACTTCTCCGATTTTGATGAAACAAATTTAGAAAAATTAAGAATTACAATTTCTCTAATCTGTTTCTGAATGTATGCAGGGAAAAAAGTATTTTTTGCCTAAAAATTTAAATATTTTTTTTTTTTAAATTCATAAAAAATCAAAAATGGAAAAAGTGCCAAAACTAATTACTTTCGCGTAAAGTCACATAACTCATGAGCAAAAAAAGGCATAGATCATGAAAATCGATGCACGCGTTTCTCATTTATTCACAATTAGGTAAATGTATGAATTTCAAAAATTTGCTCCAGATATACCCAACATTATTTGGAGAAAACATTGACACTCACAAGCCGAACTCTCTCATATTTTTCTACTGTACTAAAAGGTAAATATTGATGTGGCAACACTGGTTCTGTAATGTTCACATAAAACATGCATTGTCATTATACTTCTTCTCTTTCTCACACTGGTTCTGTGATTTTTGTCATTCAACAAGTGCCGACGAACGCGAACAGTAAAAGTGATTTTTCTCCAGTTTTTTTAAAGTGAACAAAACTGAACAGAATATGGAACTGTGCAAGCCAGATATAAATAGCTTTTGCTACTGCTGTGGTCAATATGTCTCAACACATAAAAAGAGGGGAAATTTCAGTACTGATTTTGTTCAAACATACGAGATGTACTTCAACCAAAATGTTATAGTGAACGAAAATTGGGTACCAAATATAGTGTGTAAAAGCTGCTACAACCGTAAAAGCTGCTACAACCGGATTGGAAAAATAGAAGACGTGAAAGTATGCCATTCGGTATCCCAATGACTTGGACTAATCCTGGCGTTGGTCACAATCCATTGAATTGCTATGCATGTGCGAATAAAGGAGCCGCAAAAAGGATAAGAAAATCGTATAATAACGTTGGTGTTGCAAGTGCCGCAACACCATTGCCTCATTCGGACCACATTCCTGTGCCAAAAGCTTCTAGCCCAGATATTTTCTCTTCTACGACTGCTCCGACATATCATGCACGTGATGATCCCCCATATGAGCCATCAGTATCCAATGAGCCAATTTTAATAAATCAAAATAAGCTTGATTCAATTGTTGCCAAGTTGGAATTAACACAGCATAAATCGGAAGAGCTGGCTTCCATTTTGAAATCAAACAATTTATTGGCACCCGGTGTGAAAGTCACAGCTTATCGAAGTCGTCAGGCAACACTCCAAAGTTTATTCCTTGTGAATGATGAAAAAACTTCTGCATATTGCCCGGATGTAGGAAAATTGATGGACGTAATGGAAATAAAATATAAAGCAGATGACTGGAGATTATTTATTGACAGTTCAAAACTCAGCTTGAAGGCGGTTTTACTGCATAAGACCAATAAAAAACCTTCAGTTCCAATCGCCTATAGTACAGAAACGAAAGAAACATATGATGCACTGGGAAATATTTTAAAAATGGTTAACTACGCCAAACATATGTGGCGCATATGCTGCGATTTAAAAGTTGTAGCAATGCTTTGCGGTCTTCAAAGCGGCTATATAAAATATATGTGCTTTTTGTGCAATTGGGGCACACGATTTTCCGGTGACCAATATGCATGCCACGGATGGAAACTCAGAGAGCACAGCAGGTTACAAACGGCCAATATTATTCGTGAGCCTCTAGTGCCGAAGGAGAAGATATTGCTGCCTCCACTGCATATTAAACTTGGAATTGTTAAGAATTTTATCAAAACTGTCGCCAAAAGAGATGAAGTTTTCTTGTGTTTGAAACTAATTTACCCGAGACTCAGCGAAAGTAAAATTAAAGAAGGTAAGTTATAGTATCACATTCATTTCCCATAATTTTCCATTTTAACAAATTAATTTTTTCCAATCAGGCGTAGTAAATGCTCCAGATATACGAAAGCTGATTAAAAGTGACGCATTCAACAATATTTTGATTGACGCAGGCAATCAAAGAAGTAATAGAAGGCTTGTTAGGAAAGCATCGTTCTAACAACTACGATGTTTCTGTCGCAAGGATGCTAAGAGCATTCTCGGAAATTGGTGTCCACATGTCCTTGAAAATCCATTATTTACATCATCATCTGGACTACTTCAGCAAACAATTGGCTACCGAATCTGATGTACAAGGTGAACGCTATCATCAAGTTGCTATGCCACTTGAAATGAGGTAATACTGATTTTTTATTTTTTCAAACTCATTTTAATAAAACAAAAACTTACAGATATAGAGGCAAAAAGTCGCCGAGTGCAATAATTGCGGAAATTTGCTGGTGGAGTAAGCTTGTGTGGCAAGACAAGGATGATCTTGATGATAAAGAATTTTCAGGAGATGCAGAAGGGCCAACAGTGGAGTCACACATTGAGATTATGTGTGGTTCAGAAACTGATGATAGCGATGAATGCGATGCCACTAGTCCCGAACAACCACCATCGAAAAAGTCTAGGCAATATTTATTAAAATAAATAAAAATAAATAAAATAAAAAATTATAAAAATGTTTACTTAATTTGTTTAGTAGTTTATGGCCAGAAGTCTGGAGTTATTGGGGAAAATTTATAAAAAAGGCGATTAATGACACTTTTTTGAATAAAAACAAATATCAATATTCTTGTCAAAATGGGATACCTTCAATTAATTGTAAATAAAAGCAGAACGCGTTAATCGATTTCTATGATCTATGTCGCATTTTGTTTATAGGTTATGTGACTTTACATGAAATTGATAACACTTGATCCTTTTTTCCGTTTTGGGTTTTTTATGAATTTAAAAAAAAAAATTTTAATTTTTAGGCAAAAAAATATTTTTTTTTCTCCACAAATTTATTTTTACCGGCAAAACTGTTGATTATAAAGAAAAACGTTATATGAACGGATTAAAGAAATTGTAATTCTAAATTTTTTTGAGTTTGTTTTAGCAAAATCGGACAAGTGGTTCTCGAGTTATGTTAAACTACGTTTTTGCCAAAATGTTACAACTAAGCGAAAAAATATCAAGATAAGGAAAAAATTTAAAAGGTTATACTGACCTAGTACCATCACCCTGACTTGGAATTTCTCACCCCCCCCCCCCCCCCCCCGACAATAATCTCAAAAATGTTCCATAGTGTATTCTATAAAATTTATAACAATTTGACCAATTATTGGCTAATTTTCCATTTCTATAGGCCTACGAAGGAGAAAAAATGCTGTAAACTCCGTTCCAATTATTACCACCAAAATATCCACTGAATAATATTACAACTCATATTACAATTCACCTTGCTTACTGCTGTCGTTTACTGTTTGTCGTTTAATAAAAAAGCTTTCCATCCCATTTAAAATACAGGAACATATATTTTTTGTTAAACTACGTTTTTGCCAAAATGTTACAACTAAGCGAAAAAATATCAAGATAAGGAAAAAATTTAAAAGGTTATACTGACCTAGTACCATCACCCTGACTTGGAATTTCTCACCCCCCCCCCCCCCCCCCCGACAATAATCTCAAAAATGTTCCATAGTGTATTCTATAAAATTTATAACAATTTAACCAATTATTGGCTAATTTTCCATTTCTATAGGCCTACGAAGGAGAAAAAATGCTGTAAACTCCGTTCCAATTATTACCACCAAAATATCCACTGAATAATATTACAACTCATATTACAATTCACCTTGTTTACTGCTGTCGTTTACTGTTTGTCGTTTAATAAAAAAGCTTTCCATCCCATTTAAAATACAGATACATATATTTATTTTTTAAAGAAATATCTATCTTAAATTTTTTATACATTTGTTCGAAATAATTTACTATCATTTACCGATTTTTTTTTCAGTTTTATATATATTTTTAATTTGTTTGAAATTTAATAAATATTTACCCACAAATGGGAAATTTGTGGTTTATTTGTGTCCGTTACAGTTGTTTCAAATTTAAATTTTGTTTGCTGTCTGTTTCAAAAAAAATTCCAATTTGTTGCTTATATACAAAATTATTTCAATTCAAATTACAAGAACTTCATAAACACACATACATACACAAAACACATTCACACAAAAAGTGTCTTTAGCCATGCATATATACATTTTGTAGATAAAAGAAATACAAAAACAGAAACAATTTACAATAAATGATAAAATCATTTAGTTTTTAGGGAACTGTTAGTAAACTTTTAACATATATTTTTACTGATTAATCATTTCTTTCTTACGGATATGAAAGTTGTTTACACAATATTTAAAAATAAATAACAAAAGCAATTTGGTTTAAATGAAAATTAAGTAGACCGATTTTTAATGAAATATCATTTCTTGTAAATGGCATTTTCTGTTATTTTAACTTATAAAAGTGTAGAAATTTAAGATTTTATTTTTGGTAATCAATTTTTGACAAAGGGTTTCTGAATTAAAATTAAAACCGCGAAACTAAAAATTTTTGGTTCGTACCAATTAGAGTGAAAAACTTATCATATTTTTTGATAACACCCATATGGGCAAATCCATGCGTGACGAACGCTACATTCGTACGCATTTTTGGATTAAAATATAGAAATTTCTTGGCCTTTCAAATGAGATACCTTCAACTTAAGCATAGTGTTTAGTGAAATTTAAGTATTCTTTCGACTGGCATAAAACTTAATTTTTTAATAGGTATTTGTTGCGAAATAATTAATCACCAAGTTTAGTGACGCACGCTACAGAAAATGGAAGTAACTTTGAAAGTTGAGGTATATTTTCGAAATTTTTAGCGAATTTTGCATAACAAAGCACACAAAATTTAATACCTACAAGTAAAATGAATATAAGAAAATTCTAAAATAACTTATTTGGAGCCAAAAATTTTTATCGTTTTTAATCAAAAGTCGTGGACCCTTTGTGACGCACGCTACGTGGCACACGCTACATTTTTTCTAGTAGTAAAGGGTGTCCCAAGAAGAACGCAATTTTTAAATTTTAAATAAAACACAGATATTTAAAAAAAAATCGTGAAACTTTATTATATCGTAAAGTAGACAGAATGAGGTTATGTATGGAACAATATATCGTACAGATGGCCGCCGCGGCTTTGCTGGCATGCACGCGAGTTACGGCACCTCAACAGTAACTATCATTTAATAACAAATCATTATCATTATTATTATCATTACTAACACTACTATTATTATTAACACTATTTATTATTATTAATATTACTTTAATTAAGATTTCATTCTAAACACTCTGCTTCGTTACAATTAATGATTTAATAGTTTTGAAGTGCTGACATTTAAAATTCTAAATAATTTTGGTTGTTTACATTTTTCAAGTACGTCAGCACACTTAAATTCTTAGTAAAATTGTAACAAAGAACAATGCCCTTTTCTACAGCAAAACAATGTATTTTTGATTTAACTTTGTCGCAACTGTAGAATTTTGCCTACAGTTGATGTTCTAATTATAAAATCCAGACATTGTTGCAACATACAAGCTCTGCTTGTAAGTGGCACAATGAACTTCTTTGTTTAGATTTTTCCGATCAGCAATATTGATTGTTCTGCCAGTATTGATTGAATAATATAAAAGATTGATTTTCTGGATATCGTGGCAGATACAAAGGGACCATTAAAGAAAGAACTTCGTAAAATTAAATTAAAAAACTTTTGTAATTTTAATAAATTAAATTATAATTTTGTAATTTTGTAAAAATTAAATAAATCAAAACTTTTGTAATTTCTAAATCAAAACTAATTTTTTTTGTGTGATATTGGAAGTTTCCTCTGAAACGTAACTGGCGCAGTCTACGGAAGCTTGTATTAACAAGCAACGCTCTCAAAGGCAACAAAAACAACTACAATACAACAAAGGCAACAAAAAGCAACTGCAACTATAAAAAAAAAGGAGAATCCAAGAATAATGCAAATCATCATCCTTGGGGCACTGTAAGTCTTGAAATTATAAAATATAAACACACATAATTATCATTATTATCGTGATTTTTTTTTTTTTTTTGGGGATATGTGATTAAGTTATAAATTATTAAAAAAAAATATATAAAAAAAAAAAGAAAAGGAAAAAGAAGATAAAAGAAATTTTACTAAACAAATATTGCAAATTAATTTAATAAGAGATATTACCGGAAGTGTGAAGAAAGAAGGTCCTCAATCTTTTATTCGAAATTTTATTTCCATAAAACTCTGGAAAGGAAGAAAAAACGGAAAATAAAAGAATTTTGGATTTGTTGAATAAAAACTCCAAAGGCTCTTTCATTTAAATCCTATTTCTATAAAACTCTGGAAAGGGAAAATTAAAGTGTTTTTGGAAGGTGTCCTTAGATTTGGTAAATGAAAACTCCAAGGGCTCTTTTATTTGAAATCTTATTTCTATAAAACTCTGGAAAAGGAAAATTCGATTAAAGTGTTTTTGGAAGGTGTTCTTATATTTACTTTTGGACTTTTTGTTCTCTCTTCGATGAGAAGTTTTACATTCTTTCTTCCCTTTGTCTGACTATTTTTTAAAAAAAAAAAGAAAATAAAAGTGTTCGTGAAAGTTGTTCAATTGTAACAACACGGGAAAATATATATAATTTCTTGTGACCTTAATGTCAAAATTAACAAAAAGGTTCTCCCCTCATTTGAAATTGTTTAAAAGCAGATCCCTAGAAACTATTCCGGAAACTGTTCAAGCGGAACTCTCCAGAATGACCTCAGTTCCTGGATCAAGTGGGTTGCAAACCGTACCAACCGGTACGGAGGGTGTTATGGCGACACAGGGCGACATTTTCAATTCCTTGCGAATTCCAGACGCCATCAAGGATTTGCCAAAATTTGATGGGAACCAAAAACTCTTGTTCGAGTTTATTAATAATGTGGAGGAAATACTTCTCCATATCAGGGGCACGGATAACACCCCTTATGGCCAGATACTTTTAAGGGCCATTCGGAACAAGGTGGTGGACAAGGCGAACGAAGTCTTGAATATGTACGGCACCCCACTTATATGGGATGACATAAGGAATAATTTGATCCTCCATTACTCTGATAAGAGAACGGAGACGTCCCTTATTAGGGATTTACATTCGCTTAGACAGGATAATAAAACTGTAGAAGGTTTTTACAGTGAAGTAATTGAAATTCAATCAACACTATACAATAATATTTTGATCCACGAAACGGACAAAAACGTCATTCGGGCTAAAAAGGACCTTTTTGCGGAAATGTGCCTCAATTCCTTCCTGACCAACCTGAAAGAACCATTGGGCTTATCAATTAGAGCAATGAGACCAGAATCCCTGGCGGTGGCTCTGTCGTTCGGAATCAACGGGGGTATTCGGGACCAAATTATCCTCCCAGATTTAATAATTCGTCACCTAGGCCTAATAATAACGTGAAATCTTTTTTCAACCCTTTTGATTCGAAATCATCTAGTAAACAGTCCCTCAACAGACCAATGGGGTCGCCATATACCACGCAGGAACCAATGGACACGAGTACCAGTTATACTCGTTTCGGGAACAGACAGAGTGGGCAATTTAAGGCATCACCCAGTGCAAGAACTTCGAACACAAGAATGGAGTTGAATAATATCAACGACTATACACCACCTGGGGACTTTACTGACCACAGTGGAAATTTCTCGGTTGTAGAAGAGTGGCAGAATGATGAAGATAATTTTCTAGAAACGGAGAATTATCAAAACCTCGATGAGTATCACCCCAATGATACTAATATCGAAGATGAACGAAATTTTTACGAGCCAGCCTCGATGAACCCGGCGAATACATAGATATAAATATTCACGGTGCGGAGTTGGCATATGTGGATATTGCCTCTCCATTCGGAAGACCTCTTCGATTTCTAATAGATACTGGAGCGTCTTCATCTTTCATTAATCCACAATATATTAAGAAAAAGAATCAGAGGACGATGAAAGCGGTAACAATAAAAACTGTATTTAAGAACCACCTGCTGGATAAAAAAGCTACCTTGCCACTATTTAAGGAGTTTAACAAAAAGGGAAATTTCGATTTTCTTCTTTTCAAATTTCATAATTATTTTGACGGATTACTGGGCCTTAATTTCCTTACGGAAACTGGGACAGTAATTGATTTACCTTGTAAGTGTCTGAAAGTTAATGGTGAGGTTGTTCCATTGAGATTTAAAACAAACAGACCATCAAAGCGTTATACCCTGAAACCTAAATCGAGAAATATTGTGAAACTTCCTGTGAACATACAGAATGGACAGATTAATTTAAAAGACATGAAAGTAAATGAACATATGTTCATCCAAGGTGGCCTTTATCAGTCAAACGATGGTTACAGCTATATGGACGTTGTGAACACCTCAGACACAGATCAGGTCCTCTTTTTGGAAGACCCGTTAGACGCAGAGGCGTATAATCCACATGAATATGTGGAAATAAATAATTTGAATGTTCACATGGATACCTGTAACAACCCGAAAATGGATATTCGACACAAATTGCAATTGGATCACTTAAACCCGGTCGAAATTAAGGAAGTCTCAAAGATTCTACGCGAATATAGGGATATCTTCTTTAATGAAGAAGATAACTTAACCTTCACGAACAGAATCAAACATTCGATTCAAACTTCAGATGATATACCAATTTATACTAAATCGTATAGATATCCATATGTGCACAAAGAAGAGGTTAGCAACCAAATTTCTAAAATGTTGGACCAAGGGATTATAAGACCCAGTTATTCACCTTGGAGTGCACCTGTCTGGGTCGTTCCAAAGAAACTAGATGCTAGTGGAAATCGCAAGTGGCGTTTGGTTATTGATTACCGAAAATTGAATGAGAAAACTATCTCGGATAGATATCCACTCCCGAACATAACGGATATACTGGACAAACTGGGGAAATGCATGTATTTCTCTACCCTTGACTTGGCAAGTGGGTTTCATCAGATAGAAATGAATCCCGACGATATTCCAAAAACAGCATTCACTGTTGAAAATGGTCATTACGAATACGTTCGTATGCCATTCGGTTTAAAGAATGCTCCGTCAACATTCCAACGTGTTATGGACAATGTCCTTGGTGATCTTGTTGGAAAAATTTGCTTGGTATACTTGGATGACATAATCATTTACTCAACATCCTTGGACGAACATATATTAAACCTTAAACAAGTTTTCAAAAGACTTCGTGAAGCTAATTTTAAAATTCAGATGGATAATTCCGAATTTCTAAAAAAGTAAATCGCCTTCTTAGGACATATTGTCACCGGAGAGGGAATTAAACCAAACCCTGACAAGATCCATGCTGTCAAAAATTTCCCGATACCTAGAACTCAACGGGAAATAAAATCGTTCCTTGGACTATTGGGTTATTATAGACAATTCATAAAGGATTTCGCAAAGATTGTTAAACCAATGACAAGTTGCCTAAAAAAGGGAAGATCAGTTAAATTGACAGAGGAATATATAAAAGCATTTGAAACAGGAAAAGAGATACTTACAAATGATCCAATTCTTCAATATCCGGATTTCTCTAGACCATTCATTTTAACAACCGACGCGAGCAATGTAGCATTGGGTGCTGTACTATCGCAGGGTACAATTGGTAATGACAAACCATTATGTTTTGCAAGCGGCACTCTATCCGAGACTGAATGCAACTACTCAACAATCGAGAAAGAATTACTGGCTATCGTTTGGGCGACAAAATATTTTAGACCATACATTTTTGGTCGAAAATTTTTTATAGTCACAGATCATAGACCTTTGATTTGGCTGATGAGTTTAAAGGAACCAAACTCAAAATTAGTAAGATGGCGATTGAAACTAGAGGAATTTGACTATCAAATTATCTACAAGAAGGGCAAAAGTAATACAAATGCTGATGCATTAAGTAGAATTAAAATAGATACAAATAAAACCCAGTCGGAGATTCAGATTCACCACAATGAAGAAATTTCAGAAGAAGTTTTACCGCAGAATATGGATGATACACTATCAATTCAAGGTACACAGGGTTCAACCATTGAGAATTGGGATGACGGAATTTATATTTCTGAGCGCCCTCTGAATGAATTCAATCTACAATTGGTTTTAAAAAACGATTGCCCCGAATCATCAATGATTCTTGAAACCATCTTTCGCAATAAACAGCGCCGTATAATTAAAGAGAAAGCATTCGACGAAGAAAAAATTACTGAAATTATTCGAAAATACCTTCCGCCCAACAAACTTACAGTAATATTTACAGACGATGATACATTCAAAATGGTACAAGCAGCATACTCTAAATACTTTTTCCACAGTAAACTCTTGAAAATACTCAGAAGCACGGAAATCTTAGAAGACATAACAGAAGAAGACGCACAAGAAGCCACTATCAGAGAGTATCACGAGAATAATAACCATAGGGGCATTAACGAGACTCATATTCACCTGAAGAGAAAATATTTTTTCCCCTGTATGAAGGAGAAGATCACTCGAACAATAAATAATTGTATCATTTGCCGCACACAAAAGTATGATAGGTGTCCTCCAACTATAGAATTTATGAAACCAGAAACACATTTAAAACCCCTGGATATTTTACATATCGACCTTTATGCAATAAATAAAGAACAAATTTTGACGATTATCGATAAATTTTCTAAATTTGCTTTCGCTTCGACACTTCCTAATAGGACAAGCTTGCCAGTGGTTAAGGCCATAAATAACTTTGTATATCTCTATGGTATTCCCAGAAAAATAGTAAGAGATCAAGGGTCTGAATTTAACTCAAACATATTTAAGGACTATTGCAAGCAATATGACATAAACCTTCATTTTACTTCGTTTCAACAAAGTAGTAGTAATTCTCCAGTAGAAAGGCTACATTCTACTTTGACTGAAATATATCGTTTAGTAATGATAAAGAGAAAAAATTTAAAATTGTCAATGGATCATGAGGATATTCTCCGAGAAGTTTTAATAACTTATAATAATGCCATTCACTCAGCCACAAAGCTAACCCCATATGAACTGTTTTTTGGTCGACCCTACACATTTGACAGGCAGATAACATATAATAATGAGCATGACTACTCACAGAAACTCAACGAATTTCAAGATAAGAAGATCCATAAAACCCGACTCCAAAACAGACGAAAATTCGAGAACCTCTCATAATTTGTTTTGTTTTAAATCTCATTTCAGACTTGCATTGACAACTGGGCAAGTCATCAATATTCAATATGTGGATCATGATCAAAAGATAATGAAATTCGATCTGGGACCAGCAAAAGTGAAAAAAGGCTATCGTAATTTAATACATATTGTTAATCTCGACGATTACATTTCTAGCATGAATAGTATAATTCAAACTATTGATTCATTGAAAAATCATGGAAGAGATGAGGAAATACAGAGTCTTTTGTCAGTATCGGATTTTAAGATTAATGAACTCAGGAATAGAATTAACTCTCTTCTACCATTTAAACGCACAAAAAGAATGCTTGTTTACGGATTTGGATCGGCGATTAAATTCATAACGGGAAACATGGATGCTGAAGATGCAAGGAAAATTGATATGGAAATGAGGAAAATGCACTAAGAAAATATATCGTCACAAAATAGAATAAGGGGACAAAAACTATTAAACAATAAGATAATCGAGAGATTTAGGAATATAACAGAACACATAAATAGGGAACAAGAAATTATATCAAGAAACTTCATATTAAACTCAAATAGAATTAATAAGAATTCGAAGGAAATCTCGGAAATGCAATATTTGAATAGGGTAAATTATAACATAGACCTATTTTATAATCATATAACAAATATAGGCGAAGCAATTATTCTCGCTAAACTGAATATTATTTCTAAATACATTCTGAATACTGAGGAACTTGCTAAAGTAAGAGATATCATGGAATATGATAAACTCCCAAATAGACAAGACGTCATGGAATATGACAATTCCTTGGGTTCAAGAAACCTCACTGCATATGAGAATTTCTTGAGTTCAGATGGCAAATATCTAAGAAACCTCACTGAATATGAGAATTTCTTGGATTCAGACGAGCATATATACGAATTGCTCGGGCTACAGGCCTTTTATAACGGTACGAATATAATATTTAATTTTAAAATACCAATAATAAGTAAAGAGAATTACAAACTTTATCACATTATTCCATTACCTATTAATAACACTAAGGAGATAATCATTCCTCCATATATAATACATAATAAACATAAACTACACAAACTCACGAGCATTTGCCCCAGGGTGGAGAACATTTTTTATTGTAACTCACTACAAGAAGAACTGATGGAAGATTTAACATGCTTGGGACCACTGTTCAACGGAGGAACGGCACACTGCAATCTAAGGGATTTGGGAAAAATATCCAAAATCCTGCAAATAGAAAACAACTTTATTATATTTATAAATAGTCCGAAATTACTAATAAAATCTACTTGCAGAATAAAGACTCCAGTGGAAATTAAAGGCACTGGCTTCATTTTCTTCAAAAATTGTAGCATCGAGATCAACAATATAATTTATTACGATGAAACATCCATATTTTGGGATCAAGTCAACCTTCTACCAAATGACAACTCCACAATTAAGGTGAACTCTACAACTAAAGTAAAAACATTAATGACGCTAGAACAACTAAACATCGATAACATCAACAACATCACAACATTTAAAGATACAGCAATTATCCATGTCGGCTCGATCTATGCTGCACTAACAACATTATTCATCCTAATAATAATAATAGCATCAGTATCATCAAGAAAACAAATAATTTATTCAACAACCACATTAGTTCCCGTTCCAGCCCCAAATAATTCATTGTGGCCTTCACTCTGTTCTAAGGGGGGAGGAGTTACGGCACCTCAACAGTAACTATCATTTAATAACAAATCATTATCATTATTATTATCATTACTAACACTACTATTATTATTAACACTATTTATTATTATTAATATTACTTTAATTAAGATTTCATTCTAAACACTCTGCTTCGTTACAATTAATGATTTAATAGTTTTGAAGTGCTGACATTTAAAATTCTAAATAATTTTGGTTGTTTACATTTTTCAAGTACGTCAGCACACTTAAATTCTTAGTAAAATTGTAATTTTCTACAGCAAAACAATGTATTTTTGATTTAACTTTGTCGCAACTGTAGAATTTTGCCTACAGTTGATGTTCTAATTATAAAATCCAGACATTGTTGCAACATACAAGCTCTGCTTGTAAGTGGCACAATGAACTTCTTTGTTTAGATTTTTCCGATCAGCAATATTGATTGTTCTGCCAGTATTGATTGAATAATATAAAAGATTGATTTTCTGGATATCGTGGCAGATACAAAGGGACCATTAAAGAAAGAACTTCGTAAAATTAAATTAAAAAACTTTTGTAATTTTAATAAATTAAATAATAATTTTGTAATTTTGTAAAAATTAAATAAATCAAAACTTTTGTAATTTCTAAATCAAAACTAATTTTTTTGTGTGATATTGGAAGTTTCCTCTGAAACGTAACTCGCGATCTTTTAATGAAATTTTCAATGACCGTTTTGCATGAATGCTGCGGTATTTCATTAATGCAGCGTCCAATTTCCTCTTTTAAGGCTTGAGTCGTCGTCGGCTTATTCGCGTAAACCATCGATTTCAAAAAACCCCAAAGAAAAAAATCAAGTGGTGTTAAATCGCACGATCTAGGAGGCCAATTCTGATCTCCAAAACGCGAAATAACACGACCGGGAAATGACTGATGCAGCAATTTAATTGTTTCTCTGGCTGTATGACATGTGGCGCCGTCTTTTTGGAACCACATGCCCTCCACATTCATTTCTTCAATTCTAGGCAAGAAAAAACTGGTTATCATTTCACGATACCGAACACCATTGACTGTTTGCGCTTGACCTGCCTCATTTTCAAAAAAAAGGTCCAATGATTCCTCCAGCCCAAAAACCACACCACACAGTGACACGTTGAGGATGCATTTGCTTCTCGTGAATCACTCGAGGATTTTCCTCACCTCAAATGCGACAATTCTGCCTATTGACGAAGCCATCAAGATGAAAATGGGCCTCGTCACTGAAGATGATTTTATCGACAAAATCAGCATTTTCATGTTGTCTCTCCAATACCCAATTAACGAACTCCCTTCGCTGTCCATGGTCAGCTGGCTTCAGTTCCTGAGTCAATTGAACTTTGTATGCATGAAGATGCAAATCTTTCGTCAAAATTCGCTGCAAAGTGGATTTGGAGACACCAATTTGCTGAGCCCGGTGTCGAATTGAGGTGGATGGAGTTTGAGCGACATCATCACGTACAGCTGCGACATTTTCGGTCGATCGACCTGGTCGATGGCGCGTTGTTGTCTTTACATCACTAACAGACCCAGTTTCGGCAAATTTATCCATTAATCTTTTTACAGTTGACTCTTTTGGAGCATTATTGTGACCCCAAATTGATCGCAATTTGCGAACTGTAGCTGCAAAAATTTCACCATTTTGGTAAAACAATTTCACAATGAGAATGCGTTGTTCATTCGTGTAGCGCTGCATTTTTACTAACCTCGTACCTTCTACTAGCAAACAATAACAATTGTTTAAATGTCAAACAATGATACTTCGAATGTTGCCAGATTTAAAAATTGCGTTCTTCTTGGGACACCCTTTATATAAATAAACACAATTGAATTTATTTGAACAAAAAAATTTATTTAATTTTTTCATAACATTTCTTTATACAAATTTTTAAAATTTTTAACCAACCAACTCAAATAGGAAATACAATAGAACATTTTTAATTTTTGTTCTAATTCTTTAAAAAAATCTAAATCATGTAAATTATATTCTCATGTATTTCAAGAAAAGGTTGCATTTGTTTTCGATGCCATAACAGAAAATTAATACTTTAACACTAGGAATTCTGCCAATAAAATCCTTTTAAAAGAGGTTCCCAACAAAAATTAATTTACAACATACTCTGTCAGAACAAATTTCAGGGAACCAGAACCCTTTTACCTTAAGTTGAATAATAATATACAATATAACTAACTAGAACTAGTTTCAGAAGTGGTTCTAGGAATATCTGGTTACTTTTGGAATAATTTCAAACAAAATTTATCGGTGTTAAAACCGACAGAAAAGCAGATTATGGTCATATTTTTGTAATATTAGACCCATTTTTAAATCATATCTTACTATTTTTAGTATCATATTATATTCGTTTTATTTAACATTTATTAAATTCATTTTATAATAGAAATTTGTATATGTAAATTAGGGCGGGTCAAATTGTATGGAACGACTTTTTTTGATGAAGCATATAGCAAAAACGTAATCTATAGGTGATTCTGAGAAATTTAGCTCTAAGTCGGATTTGGAGCCCCCCAAAAATTCAAAATAAAAATTTTTCCATATATACATAGAACAATTTAATTAAATTCGTCATAAAATCGTATAGAATTATAGTAGATTTCTCAATCTGGGCTTGTTTGAAAGGTATTTTTATCACCTTTCAGAATCTGTATAGATACCTGGCAGCATTGTTCCATTGAACAACTTTGTTACACTGAATAATGACGTTGCAAAATAATGACGTTTACCAACACTAAACGTTGCAAAGCTTGCTTTTCCTTCTTCCTTAATCGTTCATCGTGCAATGCGCATGCAGTTTGCCAAAATACTTAAATAAAACCTCGGTTATCACAATACCAATATTTTTTTTATTTTTAAATTTAGTGTGACACAATCAAAGAGTGCAGTGATAATATAAAAGTTATTATGGATAATCAAGAACCATCAACATCGTCTGCGGTGTCTTCGCAAATGGAAGCAACAACATCAACAAGTTTTGACTCTAGATTGACTAACATGCCTCATCAAGATATTGTTGTTATTGGTTTATCAAGTGATTTAAATGATCTAAGTTTGCCTACTAAATGTGACATCTTAAAATATTATTTTTTTTAAGTGATCGTGCTAAATTTGAAAACAAAATGTTCTCGTATAAAACTCTTACTCCTCACGTAACAGATAAATTGATCCAAATTTGGTGTAAATTAAATATTGAAATCATTAATAGAAAGAGTGTTTTAAAAAAATTAACTGATTTGTTGATAAATACCAGAAACATGTACAACATAGAAACAAAAGAGATGAATTTAAAGCATTTGTTGATTCAATAAACGAATTATTTTATATTGGCAAATGTAATTGCAAATTAAAAACAACAGAATACTCGTGTGAATTGATTCCAGAACATCTAAAAGAATTTATGATGGACCAGCATAACGATAGAAAATTCACAATACCTGAATATACGGAAGATGTTGAAGAAGTAGCTACAACAATACCAACACTTACAACTGGTACCGATAATCCAAGTTACGAACCACCTGAATTACACAAGGATGAAGATGAAAATGAAGCAACCATAGAACTTCCAGAAGCAACTGTTCAAATGAGACCAGGTCATTATACTCCAAGATACGATGCCTTAAATTTTGCTATGATGTGTGATAGATTCGGTGTTTCAGATAGAGTCGCTTCATGTTTAGCAACAGCTTTATTCGAAGATATAAATTTTAGAGATGTTCATGGTAATCTTGTTATTATGGATAAATCAAAAGTGGCTAGAGAAAAAGTTAAATCTAGAGATGCAGTGCTTCGTACACGACATACAAATTCTTCCATAACTGCATTCTCTTTCGATGGTAGAAAAGATGACTCATTAACTACAGAGAAAATTAATGACAAATTTCATACCACTATGGTAAAAGAACCGCATTTAGTTGTTTTGAAAGAGCCCTATAATGAGTTACTTGGATATGTAAATTTGGGTAGTCAAGAAGATGCAAAAACCAAACACAGAAAACTGAATAAATTTTTCAACAATATAACATTAACAGTTGATCAATTAATTGGCATTTGCAGTGATGGTGAGCCAGCAAATACTGGAACAGAAAATAATGTTTTACGATTATTTGAAAAACTGTTAAATAGACCAATTAACTGGTTTATATGTCTGCTTTATTTCAATGAACTGCCATTTCGTCATTTATATGAAGCATTGGACAAAACAGTCACCAGTGGATCACGAGCAGCAAGTGGAAAGTTATTCAAAGCTATTCAAGAATGTGAGAAATTGCAGGTATGTAACACTTTATTTTATTTAATATCATCATTTATTATCATTATTTATTGTCATTATTTTACTTTTTCGATTGGAATAAAGTTAAAATAAAATAATTGCATTTTGATTGATCTAAACATTTCATTTTTCAGGTAGTTACTGATTTTGATCCAATACCACTGGACAATATGCCTGCAATTATGGATCTTGAACATGAGCTCGAACTATCAACAGATGTTAAATATTTATATCAAATAGCTAAAGCAATTTCAAATGGTATTGTTCCAGTTGATTTAGCTAACATTAAACCAGGACCAATTGCACACTCTAGTTGGATAACCAAAGCAAGTAGATTACGACGATTATATGTAACAACTAATACACCATCGACCAATTTAAAAACTTTGGCAGTTTATATTATTACAGTTTATGTGCCAATGTACTACAATGTGAAGTTTTATAACACTGCTGTGTACGGCAGTGCACTTTTATTACCAAACTTTCGTAATATTGTAGATGGTGTAATTCAAAACAACTCATATTACGCACATCCAGAAAATATCTTATTAACAATGTTATTTGATGATCGAAAAGCAATACGGGATAGAGCTATCAAAAAGATTTTACACTATCGAGAAAAATTGTACGATCCAACTAAACTCAGAGTTTACAAAAAATATATCTTAAATTTCGATGCTACCGATTATGTCAATATGGTTGACATAATTCCATATGATCACTTGGTAGAATACTTAGATATCGATGAACCACCACTGGCTGATCCACAAATTCCAATGCACATACAATGAACAGAAAGACATGTACAATAATTAACGAGTGTTTCAAAACGAGTTATAGAAAAGAATCGTGAAGGAGTTATCGCAGTGACATTAGAAAGTCGTAAGAAAACTCCTCGAATGGAAAGTAAAAAGGACCTTAAAAAATAATATTACCACGTTAAAACATTAAATTGTAAGTTGAGAATAATATTTAAAAATAAATTGAATAAAAAATGTAAAAATAGTGTTTTTTGTTGAAACTTAGAAAATTTTGATTTTTTCAGATCGATTTTCCTACAAAAAGGAGTTCGAAAACAAAAAAATTGATCGTAATAAAAATTGTTGGAAATTATCTAAACTTTCATAATCTGCAAAAAAAAATCTCGAAAAAAATCGAAGAAAATTCAGAATTTATTAGTTAAAAGTTCATTTTTGTCTATTTTTCGGCAAAAAATTCCTAATATCTCTACTAAAAATAAAAAAAATATTGGTATCAATACAGATTCTGAAAGGTAAAAATACCTTTCAAACAAGCCCAGATTGAGAAATCTACTATAATTCTATCCGATTTTATGACGAATTTAATTAAATTAATCTATGTATATATGGAAAAATATATATTTTGAAATTTTAGGGAGCTCCAAATCCGACTTAGAGCTATGGTCTCTTGAGCAAAATTTCTCAGAATCACCTATAGATTACGTGTTTGCTATACGCTTCATCAAAAACATCAAAAAAAAATTAACCCGCCTCACAGTGTGACTTTTGTCACTTTTAGGATGCCAAAAGTCGTTATAGTCAAATAAAAGTAGATATGGCAATGAAATTTAGCAATTATAATGATGAGATCGATATAGAATTGGACAAAAAAAAATGGGCTTGGTCCGCCCACTTTTTTTGCCACCCACCATATAAGGTGTATTTTCAAAATACCATAATTTCTAATTTAATAGCACTTATTGGGGCGGAAAGAAATAAAAATAATTTTAATTTCACTAAATTTTTAAATACACACAAATGCCTTCAATTAGTAGTTCTATAATCTATATTATTGAAAACAAATTTAAATTTCATATTAAAAAAAGCAATCTGGAAATAAAAATAATTACTCCGAGTCAATATCGTTTCCATATTCCGGTACGGATAATAAGTCAATAACTTCTCTTGGTAATGCTCGTCGCTTTGTCTTAGTCGCTTTCCGCAAGCTGCATATAAAGGAGTCTGACGATATGAGTAATCTGTACAACAAATCCAAATTACTTTCAATTCTAGATGTTTTTCGGGTATAGAGTTCTCGATAATTTCTTGCATCTTTGTTTCTGGACTCTTGAGCTTCTTCAGAAAGTTGACCAATAGGAATAATGGAAGACGATATTATATCCTTTCCATGAAAAAGAATTTTATGCACACTCACTGGCATATTGTACCATGCATATTCTGACAAGTGCAGTTCTCTGGTATCTGTGACAAAGCGGTCAAAAGCTACAGAATTAATTTGAAATCCACAACCTATGCAGGAAAGTATTGTGTGAAACCTTTTCAACAGATTTATATTTATTCCTGTTATGTCAGACGTTATTTCAGGATCTCCAAAAAATCTTCTCGCCATGTTACCATCATTTGTATTGCCTGCTTTTTGTTTTGGCATATCAATTAAAAGGCCAACTTCCTTTCTGAATCTGTTTTGGATATATTCTTTTTTCATTTTCATCTTCTCCTTATTTTCGTCTTCATGTCTTCATTTTCATTCGATAGGCGATGTGTAGCATACACTCCATGCATCGTATTTACGAATGTAAAGGGGAAATTCCGAAAGCAAGCATGCTTTCGTCAACTTGTTGTTCCGATAAGGCACTAAAATAATTCATATCTTTCGGTGAAGCCCCACATATATAACATTTTTGAGACGATGTATATAGTCATATAGTCAAACGACTTCATTCCTTTTACACCCTGCTTTTTGCTTTTAACACATTCCATATGTCTCTGTTAGAACGACAGACATTGAAATGTGATTACTTTGTTGTGTGTTTATTTGAACACTTGTAGTTGAGGAATTTTTTCTAAGCGTGAAATTCTGCTTACATGGCAGAATCTGCAATTCTTTTTAAGTAGGTTTAAGATATTAAATAAAAATAAAAGTTAGTTCTAATAAAGCAACGAAAAGATAAAGTCGTTTTATTAGTTCCATAAACTTAACTGGCGACAAGGAAACCAAGGAAAAAATTCAGGAAAATTTTTTTTTTTTTTTTTCAAGCAAAAATTATAAATTAACACAGCACTACGAAACTGCTTCAAACAAAAAATAACAAGAAAACCCGGAAAAAATATTTTAAAACAAATTAGAGATCTTTAAAAACTTGAGAGTTTTCATTACACAAAAAAAAATCATGAACTGCTAATAAAAAACAGAATCCGTTTAATTAAAGTTTAACACAAAAAAACTATATACTCAATAAATTTAAATAAAAAAAAATACATTTTTTTTTTCAAAAAAGGAAAAAAATTAGTGTCATAAATTATTACAAAAAGTTATTTAACAAGCAAAAAGTACAAAGAAAATTACTAAATTGTTTCAAAACAAACAACAATAATCTCCAAAACGAGTGATCAGTTGTTTTTATTTATAAACACAAAAAAAAGAAACAAAAACAAGGAAGTTAAAACTTATTTAAAATTAACAAAAAAAACTAAAACTGACAAAAGAAAAAAAGTTTTATAACAAAAAAAAAAAAAAAAAAGCTACAAGATTGGAAATTTAGGTAAAGGGCAAAAGGAAAAACTCAAGGGAAAATCTAACAAGACAAACCACCAACTTTCTCTACTAAACAAGGGCAAAATTTATTGGTAACGCAAGAGATTATCAGAATTTGCAGCAGAAGAAAAAGAACTACAACAACAAACATTGAAGCTGCAATAAACCTGTTTACCTATTTCATCTGGATCAAAGCTGTAAGAATAAATTAGTATTTATGTTTTATTATTTTATTATATTTATATTTTAATTATAACTATCATTATTTTATTAAAATTTTACACTGATTGTGAGTATAACAATATTCTGTGTAAACAGTTTTTCGTACACACGTACCGTTGATTACATTCTGTTTGACAAGATAGAGTAGTTGTCAGGGAAACAAACGACCGTTACAGATACTTACAGTTTTATATACATAGACATAGGGTAATTAGTGGGAACGGATTTTCAGTCAGTTGCGCTATACTGCGTTTTGTTGACATTCCCTAAACGGGATTTTGTTTTGTTGGGAAATAGATAAACTCTGGGATTTTCATTTCATATTTTTTTTTACAATATTTTACGGGAATGGAGATGAATGTTATTCATCAGTTTAATCTGGTGTTGGGGTGCATAAGGGAGATCCCGACATTCGACGGCACTGATCCGAATCAGTTACCGGAATCCTTGCCACAGGTCGAAGCACTGTTGCCATCTATCCTCTTATTTACAGAGAACAACAGAAATATCTTATTTGGTTACCTAAAGAACAAATGCACAGGAGCAACGAGGGAAGCACTTCACCGACATGGAACCATATCGAATTGGCAAGGATTAAAAGAAGTTCTGCTAAACAATTCCGGCGAAAACAGACAAGCAGAGAGTTGATGGACAAACTCAAAACTTGGAGAATGAACTCTACAATCGAAAAATACCACATAACAGACGCCTGACACATGGAGAAGAGGGCTTTTCAACAGAGGAAATC
Organism: Eustalomyia histrio; assembly: GCA_949748255.1. Taxonomy (NCBI): domain Eukaryota; kingdom Metazoa; phylum Arthropoda; class Insecta; order Diptera; family Anthomyiidae; genus Eustalomyia; species Eustalomyia histrio. The sequence goes on from OX456523.1 coordinate 84,648,535, forward strand.
AATAGAATTTCTTTACAGGTATTTAAAGATCATTTACCTGAACCAACAAAGACCATGATCTTTGCAAGGAACCCGAACACACTTGAAGCAGCGTTTAAAATAATTTTGGAGGCAAGGCACCAGAATTACACTGCTCTTGGATTTAATAAAAAGAATGAAATTCCAGGTTCTTCATTTAGAACAAATTTTAGTGATAACGTAAACAACAATAATAACAAAAACCGGAGCTATGGAAATAAGAACCGGAATGGTAACGATAATAACAATAACCGTAATAGTAATAATGGCGGTTGCTCTGGAAACAATTACAACAATACCAATAGCGGTAACTTTAGAGACGGTAATAACAATAACCGTAATAATAATAACAATTATAGGAATGTCGGAAATTATAATAATAATCGCAACAATGATGAATATAGTAACAATAATGGAAATAATCAACAACAGAATTATCAGAATTCTGGAAACTCAAGGAGACAATCCAACCAGTCAAGGAATCTCAATAATTCAAACGGGAATAATGGAGAACCGATGGACATTGGAAACTCCAGTATAAATTTTCCCCAGGGCGACCGAAACTTCTGCCCTATATAGTAATCGAAAATCCAATTAAAACAATGCGCTTTATAATTGATACTGGAGCAGAGTTCAGTATCATAAACGAAAATTTGTGTAGTCCAAAGTGGAGGCATGACATAAATGTTCCACTAACTTCAATGGGTGGGGAATTTCGAGCGAGGAAACTTTGTAGATTCCCACTTTTTAAAGAATTTGAACGTGAAAACTTTTTTATCTTAATAGAGAAGAAGAGGATTATGGGGGTAAATGTTGCTCGGAAAATGTTTTGGAAATTCTCAATAGTGAAATAGATTATGGGGATGAAAGTTCTATATCTAAATTGGAATTGCTACATTTGGATACGGCCGTTAGAAATAAGTTAATATCGACATTGAAGAGGTACAGCAGATCCTTTTATCAGGAAAAGGAGAATTTGTCATTTACGAACAAAATAAAACATAGAATAAATACGCAAAATGATATTCCGGTGTATGCTAGACTCTATAGGTACCCGGAAATCCACAGAAGGGAGATCGACAAACAAATAAGGGAAATGCTAGAACAGGGTATAATCAGGGAATCATCAAGTCCTTACAACAGCCCTATTTGGATAGTTCCAAAGAGGCTGGACGCGTCAAACATTCGGAAGTGGCGCCTTGTTATCTACTATAGGAAATTGAATGGCATTACTATCGAGGATAGATTTCCAATCCCAAATATAAATGATATATGATAAATTGGGAAGATGCCAATATTTTACAACTCTTGATTTTGCCCAGGGCTTTCACCAAATTGAAATGGATGAAAGGGACATCCATAAAACAGCTTTTTCAACTGCGACTGGGCATTACGAATTCCTTCGAATGCCTTTTGGATTAAAGAACGCACCTTCAACTTTTCAGAGGCTTATGAACGACGTCTTAAAAGAACACATGGGGAAAATTTGCTTGGTTTATTTGGACGACATATTAATATTCTCCACGAGCATAGAGGAACATATAGAGTCTTTAAATAAAGTTTTGAATTGCCTAAAGGAGGCAAACTTAAAAATCCAACTGAATAAATGTAATTTTCTGAAACAGGAGACGAAGTTCCTTGGACATTTGATCACTGATAAAGGCATAAGACCAAACCCGAAAAAGGTGGAAGCAATAGACAAGATTCTTCTTCCAACGAACCAAAGGGAAATTAAATCATTTTTGGGAATATCGGGTTATTTTAGACGATTTATAAAAGACTACTCTAAAGTTGCTTACCCTCTAGTGAAATATCTCAAGAAAAATGCGAAGATAAACCTGAAAGATGAGGATTACAAAAACGCATTCGAGAAATTAAAACTTTTAATAAAGTCAGTTCCGATTTAAGTACATCCTGACTTTACGAAGAAATTTACTGTTGTGACTGACGCAAGTAACTTCGCTCTTGGTGCGGCATTTTGTTATGCCAGTCGATCACTAAGCGGCCATGAGAAAAACTATAGCACTACAGAAAAGGAACTTTTGGCTATAGTTTGGGCGACGAAGTATTTTCGTCCTTACTTATTCGGTAGAAGATTCTCTATAAAAACGGACCACAGACCTTTAGTGTGGTTAAGCAATTTAAAGGAGCCCAACTCGAAACTCCAAAGATGGAAAATTTAATTGAACGAATTCGATTTTGATATATCTTATATAAAAGGCAAGGAAAATGTCATCGCCGACGGTCTCAGCCGTATCGTTACGGAACCAGATGACCAGACGATCATCAACCTCAACAAATTATTTGCGGATGATATAGATACTGTACACAGTGCGGAGACTGACAGTACCGACTTCACCAAGATAACTGACAAACCGTTGAACCTCTTCAAAAATCAATTAATATTGAGAAATGCGGAAAAACAATCTAGCATCAAGAAAATCATTTTTGGAAAAAAAATTCGGGAAACGGTAAATTTGGCACCAAATGACGATTTATTGGAACTGATGAGGAAGAAATTCCCACAGAAGGGGCTCTTGGCAGTGTATTGTCCTGAGAACAATTTGTTCATAAAATTCCAGGATCTTTACATACGATACTTTGCGTGTAATAGGAATTTAAAAGTTTTGAAAGCAAGTACTCTTTTGGAAGATATTACCGACGAAGGTAAAATACTTCAGATAATAGAGTCGGAACACTTGCAGAACAACCACAGGGGAATAAACGAAATATTTTCGGAGATAAAGAGGAAATATTATCGTCCGAACTTACAAAAGATCATTCAAAAATATATAAACAATTGCGAAGTATGCAATAAGGCCAAATATGATAGAAATCCTATCAAACATTCGCTGAACGTCACTGAAACCCCTAGCAGACAAAATGGAATAGTTCATTTCGATATCTGGTATCCACAGAGAGGTGTGATGTTTTTAACCAGTATCGATAAACTTACGAAATACGCAACCGCGCATCTATTGAGGGATAGAACGTGGATATTAATTATAGACGCAATCAAAACACGGATTAAATATCTCGGTAAACCAGAAACACTGGTTACGGATAATGAACTGGATACTGCGGCGGTAAAGGTATTCCTAAAGGATTACGGAATTAAGGTTCACTTTACCACGACTTACAATAAAACGGGAAATTCGGATATAGACAGACTCCATCTAACGTTGAATGAGCACATTCGGTTATTCAACGCGGATCCAGAAAATAAGGACAACCTGGAGGAAAGGGTGATTAAAGCAATAATGGCTTATAACAACACTATCCACTCGACGACGAAAATTAAACCAATCGGTTTCATTATCAATACGATATCGAGTGAGGATCTGAAAGCATTTTCGGAAAAACAACATGAGGGAAAAATAGCTAAGATAGGGGCAATAAATACGGGCAGGAAAAATGTTCGTTGCGAAAACTTCGAAAATAAATTTATTAAAAATTATCGAGTTAGTAAAACTCAACCTAAATATAGGAAAGTGGGAAATTACAGGTTGGTTGAAAAGTTCCTGCGCTTGAAATGAAAGAATACTGTTTTTGTTACGAAATATATTTTTTTATTCAATATAATCTCCAATTTCTTCCAATGATCTTCCAATAATTTTATCCCATCCTTATAATGGTTTTCCGGAAGCTCTGCAAAATAACCGTCTCCGGCTGCTATGGCCTCTTCATTCGACGAAAAATGCTTTCCACGAAGGAATTGTTTGAGATTTCTGAAGAAATAGTAGTCACTGGGAGCCAAATCTGGTGAATAGGGTGAATGTTCAAGCAATTCTTACTTTAATTCTTTGAATTTAGCCATCGTCAAAACACTTTTGTGGGCAGGTGCATTGTCTTGATGAAAAATGATTTGTTTCTTCTTCAAACCAGGTCTTTTCTCACGAATTTTTTCATCCAGCTGATCCAAAGGCTGCTATAATATTCAGAGTTGATTTTTTTACCTTTCTGAAGATAATCAATCAACAAAATTTCTTTTTGCATCCCAAAAAACTGATGCCATAACCTTCTTTGCTGATCGTTGTGACTTCACCTGCTTTGGAGCTGAACAACAAGCTTCAGTCCATGGTGGTAGATCCAAGTCCCATCCATAGTTATAAAACGACGCAAGAAGTCGGTTTTATTCGGCTTAAAACGCTCCAAATTACGCTGAGAAATTTGTTTTCGATCCAGTTTTTGTTGAATTGTTAATGTGTGCGGCACTAACTTTCCAAACAGTTTTTTCATACGTAATTATTCATGTAAAATATGGAGTACTCGTTCGTCTGAGATGCCTATGGCATTAGCAATTTCACGCTTAGTCAAACTTAGATCTTCACTAACCATATTATGTACCTGATCAATGATTTCTGCTGTGGTTGCAGTTTTTGGTCGTCCTTCGCGTGGATCGTCTTTAAGGCTGGTACGACCACGTTTAAATTCACCAGCCCAAAATTCAACGGTGCGTTTTAAAGGAGAGGACTGCTTATACACTTCTAACAGTTGTTCATAAATTTCCTTTGCTTTTAAACCCTTCAAAATAACGAATCTAATGACTGCACGATATTAAATTTTTTTCATATTAAAAAAAATCAATGACACGTCAACTTCAAATGGCTTGTAAACAAAGAAAGAATTGACAGAATGACTTGCAACTTTGCATGTGATCTCAGGACAGTTATACCAACTTGAGAAAAAAAAAGTTTGGAGCTAGCAGTGCCATCTCTTGGTGACCGCAGGAACTTTTCAACCAACCTGTATGAAGTAAAAGATAATCATTTGGTCTCTAGAGACGATAAATTTAAGAGAGCCTATAAGACACAGGTAAAACGAGAATATATTTTTCAGGAAAACCACAATGAAATTTAATGTTGATTACTTTAGATTGGAACTTATGAAAATGGGGGTCATGACCTATGCGAATAATTCGCTGATTATAGAAATAACGATCCCAGTCAACTTTTTTGTGACTGACCTAAAATTGATAACCCCACTGCCAAACGACAGATACTTAGAGATTGATGGGGAAGACGACCTCAAACGAAGTGAAAATTGTGTTGTGGCGAAGAATTGTAAATTAAGGTATAACAACATGGAAAACATTATAGTCAAATAATACCAAGTTAGCACAAAATTGTGATAAAAGAAATTTTGTAATGAACAAAAATTATTTTATAAACTTGTACAATTGTGAACTTAGAACATTGAACTGGAAACTCATCCCACAACCTCTCATTCAACAGAGACTGTTGAATCTGGGGGTTTAGGAGTTATATGGGCCACTAAATAAAGTGAATACAACTTTATAGAATAAATAAATATAAAACAAAACATTTTTTTTTTATTAAAGCAAACTAATTTTATCATTGTAAATAAAATTGAGAAAAATTTGAATCCAACTTTATAGAATAAATAAATATAAAACAAAACATTTTTTTTTATTAAAGCAAACTAATTTTATCATTATAAATAAAATTGAGAAAAATTTGAATCCAACTTTATAGAATAAATAAATATAAAACAAAACATTTTTTTTTTATAAAAGCAAACTAATTTTATCATTGTAAATAAAATTGAGAAAAATTTGAATGCAACTTTATAGAATAAATAAATATAAAACAAACATTTTTTATTAAAGCAAACTAATTTTATTATTGTAAATAAAATTGAGAAAAATTTGAATTTTAAAGAAAAATATAATTTGAAATACTTTTGTAATTTGTTAAAACAATCATAAAATTTTGAAAAGATGTAAATATATAATTCCAAAACAAGGTGGAAATAATCACACATAAAGAATGAATTATAGAATTTTAAATGTTTGATTACGTCTGCTTCAGCAGGGACTGCTGAAACTGAGCGCGGAGGAGTCATATAGTCAAACGACTTCATTCCTTTTACACATTCCATATGTCTCTGTTAGAACGACAGACGTTGAAATGTGATTACTTTGTTGTGTGTTTATTTGAACACTTGTAGTTGAGGAATTTTTTCTAAGCGTGAGATTCTGCTTACATGGCAGAATCTGCAATTCTTTTTAAGTAGTTTTAAGATATTAAATAAAAATAAAAGTTAGTTCTAATAAAGCAACGAAAAGATAAAGTCGTTTTATTAGTTCCATAAACTTAACTATATGCCTTCAGGGCATTACAAACTTTGCCGTCAATCATGCACAAGATAAGTGTACTTTTCACTTTAAAGTTTAGTTTCTCTGTTTGAATTGTTGTAGGTTGCAGATCCGAAATTTGGTCCTGGACATATTTAACCTCCCTTAAAATAACGTCTCGTGTTTCTTTTGTAAATATAAATTTTACCGGCCGGCAGTGTTTTGTAGAAGATGGAGCAGGGTTATTCTATATTATAATCTTTCGTTCGTTAACTGTTGTATACATTTGAAGGAGAACTATTGAAATGAAAAACATACTGTTATCAGATTGGTTTTCTTCCGAAAATTTTTGCTTGTAAATGCTCTGTTCACAGCCATCACATCCCCATTTTATAATTGCATTTACATCTCCAATTTCGCGAAGGGAGAGCAGCACTTCCTCTTGTGCAGCACACAATCTTTTTAAACTGTGATCAATTAGGGATTGCAATCCAATCTCAGCATAAGTTTCCGTTACGGCTATTCGTTCAGGGTAGCATAAAGCCTTTGATTTTTTTACACAGTTGTATGAAGGATATATTTTTTGGCTTATTTCTGAAGTATGCTGCCTGATAAGGTTATATAATCATTTGTTGAAAGACCTGTATCAATAATCATCGCAAGTGCTTGATCTGGTGACAAACTTTTCATGTTCTCATTAGGTAATCGAGATTTCTTTAATGCAGTGCCTCTTGATGGAGAAGTCACGGCCAAGTCTTGTAGTATTTTTGCTGAATTTCTTTTTCCAGATGATCTCAGTGTCATTTCCGCTGCCATTAACAATTGGTCATTATCAGTATTGCTCATAAGTTCCTTAGCTTTTCGCTTCTTTGAGCGCAAAGAAGATTCAGAAAAGTTTTTTTCAGGCCTTCCTGTCTTTGATATAACGCAAGATGTACTTGCCCCAACATCAAGAATATAATCTGAAAAGTACAGATCTTTTGACAACCATTTAGAATTTTGTTGCCGAAAACGGCTATTTATTCGAGCAGCATGTTCCCATCTTGACCGAAAATCAAAAGAAAGTTTGATCACAAACTTTTTTAATTTATGGTGGTCCACATCTTTTCCAATTATACTGCAAATGTGATTATATACGGCATCATTTTTGTCTTCTTTCTGGCTTGTGAGCCAAACATCAAAGAGCGCATTTCGTGGAACTGCCATGTTTTTTTTTTGCGAAAAATCAAAATATCCCAAAAAGGAGCAAAAAAAAACAAAAACTTATTGTTGAATCTGAAACTAGATATATAAACCTTCAATCTCCAGAATTATGCAAGTTTTTCTCTATCGAAAAACAAACATTTTTGGAAATAACTCAATTTTTAGTAATTGCATATTTTCATTGATTAAAAATTAAAATAATAACGTTAAAGCTTCAGAAACTTACCAGTCTTTATAGAAAAGGTTCCAACTTAATATTTTGCCAAAAAAAGTAATGCCACCGCAAAATTCAACAAAAAATTAAAACTATAAACAGATTTTCTACACTTGCCACAGTGACATAAGTTTGAAAACTGTTATCATGTTAATTGTTATTTTTCGTTTTGTTTTGAATACATTTTCGTAACATAAGTACTCTTGTTTACCATATGTTAAAAATTCATAGAGATCGGTGACATTTTTTTTTGGACTTTTGGCATCCTAAATGTGGAGAAAGTCACACAGTGCGCCCTAATGTACATATATTGCTTTTACCAAATTTTTATATTAAGGGCGTTTACGTTTATTTAGACGTTCCTTAGAATGAACAAAATGTTTTTGTAGAATGCTATTTAATTCATTTGTATGTGCCTTATACTTGAAATGACAAATATCTATGAAAAAATATATATTGCTGTATAATGTTTTTAATTGAAATCATTACATTCTTACTTTTAATTACTGTGAACAATTTTTCAGAGCTAGGTTTTTCATTGGTGCCCTTCCAACTGAATAACGAGGCTAATTCGTCCCTAAAAACTTTTCTTATGGCACCTCTTAAAAACTGCGTCTGTCCATCGCCACCAACTTTTCCAATAAAGTTTTTCTAAAATTAATATAAAAATGAATATAAAAAAACACAAACATTATAGAATATAAGTGCAAACTCATCCAGCAATTCCGCGTCCTTCTCCAATTCATCATTAAAACTGAACAAATCCTCCTTTAACAAAAAAGACAGTTTGTCAAATTTCGCGTTATGTTTAAATGCTATGGAGTTGTGATGCTTTCTGTTCTCCAATTTGACTGCGATAACTTCTTCCGTTGATTTTCCTATGGTCTTTCGGCACTGCTGAACTTCCTCTGTCAAACCTTCTATTTCTTTATCGCTGGTCTCAACTGAACTTTTCAATGATCTGACTTCATTCTGCAGCTCAATAAATGTATTTTTTGGACAAGTGACTTGCGGAGCATAGACGTTTTGTACTATAATGTATAAAGTTTATCATTATACATATCCATAATTTTAAAGAAATGCATTTAATTTTTACTTACGGGTTGATAAATTCTTGTTGGAAGAATACGAGAATTCTCCCCAAGTGACTAAAATGTCACTATTCTGAGACATTGTTAATAAGTAGTGTAAAATAAATCCATTTTCAGTGGAATAATTCAAACATATTACTTTTTTTATTATGCCATTCTTAAAAAATTGCATTTCACTGTCAGCCACCCAGTATATATGGAATTCATTAGAAGCAATAGGTTCAATTAAATAAGGCGCAAGATTTTTAACTGCCCTGCCGTAAAATACTAAAATATTATTATTGTTTTTTATTTGTGTTATTTTAACTATATTGTTAAAAACTAAACAAAAACAATCCGGGCTGCGTAAGGAAAAAGTATAACCATTTAAATTCAGGTTTGATTTCCCTAATATGACCGATTGTTGGCATTTTTCCAACAGATAACTGTTTTCCACTTGCCGTTTGTAAATTTGAGAAGCTTTATTTCCTGCCTTTCTTACTTTTCTTCTTATTTTTTGCAGATAATTCTCAAATTTAAATGCACTAAGTCCTTCCAAGGATCCATAAAGCTTGCATCCTCATAAATATGCAAAAGGCAGTGAAAATTGTTGGTTAAAAAGCATTCATCGTATAATAATGATATGTCTTGAACAAATGATGTAAATAGTTTTTGAGCGCACAAATTATTGTTTTTGCTGTCCATATCATTCAAGAGAATTCTTAAAGCCAATGAAAGTTTCAGAAAATGATTTTATCTTTCTGGGCGTATAATATTTTTCAGTATAAAAGGACCTGTATAAAACAAAAATTGGCGCAACTCTGTGGCCTTCCATCTATCTAATTCTTTCAAGCTACGGGGTTTTCTAATAAACTCTTTTTAAATATTATTGGTATTAAAAACTAACTCTTTTGAAAGTGCATCGATTTTCCATGAAACTAATGAAAAATATTCGCCCTTTTTTTAATCCATGCATTTAGAATAGTTCGCGTTACACCTAAACAGACAATGTGCATATAATCTAGCGAACACTGTGATATAATATTAATATCAAGCAATTCCAATGCTGTAGGTGTTTGCTTAATATGATGCTCTGGTTGCAAACAAGGCGACTTTTTACCATTTGGCCTTTACCTGTGACCTTACACAAGAAAAATAACCGCTATGCGCTTTTGTACCTAGGACAAAAGAACGCGCAGAGGCATCCATTACAAAACATCGGACAAACTTATCACCAAAAACCAAACCTTAATGAATAATAATATTTAGTTCTGATATGAATTCCAATAAAATCTCATTTGAACAATTTGTTTTTGAAATATCTTCATAGACTCCAACAAGAAAAACGTAACTAGTGTTTATAATATTGCCCAGTATTGGCCAAACTTGCTTTGAACTGCTTTTAAATAGTGGAAGACCATCAATGCCGAAATCTAAAGTAATTCTGGGTAATTTGTGGTCATTGACAACCAAGAAATCTGTCAAAGCATTTGTAATGCCATAATGCACATAGCTACCGTTACCAACTTTTCTTTGATTAACTACAGTTGGCGTTTTTAAAATGGTTCTACCATCTTTCGGCATTTTAATTTTTCATTTGTGTAGGAGACATAGCAGTGCATTCAATGCAGCAAAACTTACTGAAAATTCACTTGCCCATTTACCCAATTCTTCACAAATATTATATTCATCGTGCTCACTATCACTGCTTGAAAAAGTATTTTCATATCTATCACTATCAAATAATACCTCAAAACTATTATTAACTTCTGGGCACGTTTCAATCTGCTCTTCCATATTTTGTTGATCTCTTAAATTACTTGTCATAATTGTTTTAGCTTCTTTTTTAGCTATGCGTCTAATTTTTTTGGCTGACATTGTTTGGAACTTTCTTTAAATTATTAACTGTCAATTTAATAATTATAAATATTTTCTTGGTATTAATTATTATTTTCTTATTTTTTATTAATTATTTTAAATACAAATCTTTTTATAATAAAAAACACCACTTCTTTCTTACTTCAGCACACAAATCGATATGAATATCAAAAATTCATTTTATAATAGAAATATGTATATGTAAATTAGGGCGGGTCAAATTGTATGGAACGACTTTTTTTGATGAAGCATATAGCAAAAACGTAATCTATAGGTGATTCTGAGAAATTTAGCTCTAAGTCGGATTTGGAGCCCCCCAAAAATTCAAAATAAAAATTTGTCCATATATACATAGAACAATTTAATTAAATTCGTCATAAAATCGTATAGAATTATAGTAGATTTCTCAATCTGGGCTTGTTTGAAAGGTATTTTTATCACCTTTCAGAATCTGTATTGATACCTGGCAGCATTGTTCCATTGAACAACTTTGTAACACTGAATAATGACGTTTACCAACACTAAACGTTGCAAAGCTTGCTTTTCCTTCTTCCTTAATCGTTCATCGTGCAATGCGCATGCAGTTTGCCAAAATACTTAAATAAAAACTCGGTTATCACAATACCAATATTTTTTTTATTTTTAAATTTAGTGTGACACAATCAAAGAGTGCAGTGATAATATCAAAGTTATTATGGATAATCAAGAACCATCAACATCGTCTGCGGTGTCTTCGCAAATGGAAGCAACAACATCAACAAGTTTTGACTCTAGATCAGTGATCGGCAAAGAGTCGCCCATGGGCGACTCACTTATACTAACACAGATAGCATGAAAATAAAAATAATAAATCAGTCTCAGTTGAGCTTTCGTTCAGTAAGGTGGTGTCGATGGATAGTACGTACATTACACTGAGCGAAATGTCTTACGAAGAATGGAAGTATGATTACCTGTTTGTCGAAAATTTTTTCGGCAAACTTTAATGTTTAATACGCCAGCGTACGATGCCATGCGTAAGTAAGTATTATTTTATTTTTATGTTAAAGGGAATATGAAAATATTTCTAATGACGCAAGAAACAAACTAATTTTGACCCTAAAAAACCATTTTATTAACAAATGATTGTTGATTTTGAAGAATATAAAATAGAAAAAAAGGAGTATATTAAAATCTTTAATATTTTAATATTTCTTTTTTTTATTTCTTTATCTTTTTATTTGTTTATTGATTTATTTATATATATATATATATATATATATATACACATATATATATATTCATTATGCATACTTTGAAGACATCTGTATATACAGCCAAAAAAGTCCCTATAAAATGCGCTGTGTCCAGTAAAATGTCTTCAGAGTAAACACTAGAATAACGAAAAGTTTAAGGACAGTCCCCAAAGTAACAAAATGTCTTCATAGTAACTTGTGGAACGAAAACCTGTCCCCGCAACATGTGCTGTGCACATATATATATATATATATATATATATGCATTGCCCATACTTTGAAGACATCTGTATATACAGCCAAAAAAGTCCCTATAAAATGCGCTGTGTCCAGTAAAATGTCTTCAGAGTAAACACTAGAATAACGAAAAGTTTAAGGACAGTCCCCAAAGTAACAAAATGTCTTCATAGTAACTTGTGGAACGAAAACCCGTCCCCGCAATATGTGCTGTGCACATATATATATATATATATATATATATATATATATATATATATATATATGCATTGCCCATACTTTGAAGACATCTGTATATACAGCCAAAAAAGTCAATATAAAATGCGCTGTGTCCAGTAAAATGTCTTCAGAGTAAACACTAGAATAACGAAAAGTTTAAGGACAGTCCCCAAAGTAACAAAATGTCTTCATAGTAACTTGTGGAATGAAAAACCGTCCCCGCAACATGCGCCGTGCACATATATATATATATATATATATATATATATATATATACAGTCCCCAAAGTAACAAAATGTCTTCATAGTAACTTGTGGAACGAAAACCTGTCCCCGGAACATGTGATGTGCATATATATATATATATATATATATATATATATATATGCATTGCCCATACTTTGAAGACATCTATATATACAGCCAAAAAAGTCCCTATAAAATGCGCTGTGTCCAGTAAAATGTCTTCAGTGTAAACAGTAGAATAACGAAAAGTTTAAGGACAGTCCCTAAAGTAACAAAATGTCTTCATAGTAACTTGTGGAACGAAAACCCGTCCCCGCAATATGTGCTGTGCACATATATATATATATATATATGCATTGCCCATACTTTGAAGACATCTGTATATACAGCCAAAAAAGTCCCTATAAAATGCGCTGTGTCCAGTAAAATGTCTTCAGAGTAAACACTAGAATAACGAAAAGTTTAAGGACAGTCCCCAAAGAAACAAAATGTCTTCATAGTAACTTGTGGAACGAAAACCTTTCCCCGCAACATGTGCTGTGCACATATATATATATATATATATATATATATATATGTGCACGGTGCATGTTGTCGGGACGGTTTTTCGTTCCACAAGTTACTATGAAGACATTTTGCTACTTTGGGACTGTCCTTAAACTTTTCGTTATTCTACTGTTTACACTGAAGACATTTTACTGGATGCAGCGCATTTTATAGGGACTTTTTTTGGCTGTATATACAGATGTCTTCAAAGTATGGGCAATGAATATATATATATATATATATATATATATATATATATATATATATATATATATATATATATATATATATGTGCATAGCGCATGTTGCGGGGACGGGTTTTCGTTTCACAAGTTACTATGAAGACATTTTGTTACTTTAGGGATTGTCCACAAACTTTTCATTATTCTACTGTATACACTGAAGACATTTTACTGGATACAGCTCATATTACGGGGTCTTTTTTGGCTGTATATGTATGTGGAATGCATATATTTATATATATATATATATATATATATATATTCATTTCGCATACTTTGAAGACATCTGTATATACAGCCAAAAAAGTCCCTATAACATGCGCCGTATCCAGTAAAATGTCTTCAGAGTAAACAGTAGATTAATTAAAAGTTTGAGGACGGTCCCCAAAGTAACAAAATGTCTTGTTACTATGAAGACATTTTGTTGCTTTGGGGACTGTCCTTAAACTTTTCGTTATTCTAGTGTTTACTCCGAAGACATTTTACTGGACACAGCGCATTTTATAGGGACTTTTTTGGCTGTATATGCAGATGTCTTCAAAGTATGGGCAATGCATATATATATATATATATATATATATATATATATATATATATATATATATATATATATATATATATATATATATATATATATATATATATTCATTGTCCATACTTTGAAGACATCTGTATATACAGCCAAAAATGTCCCTATTATATGCGCTGTATCCAGAAAAATGTCTTTAGTGTAAACAGTAGAATAACGAAAAGTTTAAGGACAGTCCCCAAAGTATCAAAATGTCTTCATAGTAACTTGTGGAACGAAAAAACGGCCCCGCAATATGTGCTGTGCACATATATATATATATATATATGTGCACAGAGCATTTTGCGGGGACGGGTTTTCGTTCCACAAGTTACTATGAAGACATTTTGGTACTTTGGGGACCGTCCTCAAACTTTTAATTATTGTACTGTTTACACTGAAGACATTTTACTGGATACGGCGCATATTATAGGGACTTTTTTGGCTGTATATACAGATGTCTTCAAAGTATGCAAAATGAATACATATATATATATATATATATATATATATATATATGTACTGCTCATACTTTGAAGACATCTGTATATACAGCCAAAAAAGTCCCTATTATATGCGCTGTATCCAGTAAAATGTCTTCAGTGTAAACAGTAGAACAACGAAAAGTTTAAGGACAGTCCCCAAAGTAACAAAATGTCTTCATAGTAACTTGTGCAACGAAAAACCGTCCCCGCAACATGTGCTGTGCACATATATATATATATATATATATATATGTATTTCACATACTTTGAAGACATCTGTATATACAGCCAAAAAAGTCCCTATAAAATGCGCTGTGTCCAGTAAAATGTCTTCAGAGTACACCCTAGAATAATGAAAAGTTTAAGGACAGTCCCCAAAGTAACAAAATGTCTTCATAGTAACTTGTGGAATGAAAACCCGTCCCCGCAACATGTGCTGTGCATATATATATATATATATATATATATATGTGCACAGCGCATGTTGCGGGGACGGTTTTTCGTTTCACAGGTTACTATGAAGACATTTTGATTCTTTGGAGACTGACCTCAAACTTTACATTAATCTACTATATACAATGAAGACATTTTACTGGATACAGGGCATATTATAGGGACTTTTTTGGCTGTATATACAGATGTCTTCAAAGTATGAGAAATGCATATATATATATATATATATATATATATATATATATATATATATATATATATATATATATATATATGCATTGCCCATACTTTGAAAACATCTGTATATTAGACCGTACCTCAAAAAAAAAGTTCACCGTACACCCTCTAATATAAAGTATTGTAACAAGAAAATTTCAAAAATATATTTTTTTTTTTGGCCGAACGTAGGGGTCGCCATTTTATATTTTTCGTTATATCTTCGTTATTTACCGTCCGATCTTAAAGTGTTGTATATCAATGTTTCTTGTCTCGCGGAGGATGTTTTCCTCGAAGGAGCCATTGACCTCAAGTAACCCGTTCTAGTATTAACCCACCAGATCTTAGTTGCTACCACCTTAATGTACTACCCTAATATTTTAAAATAAAAGCTCGCAAAAAAGCAATAAACTTTTGCTAGTAAAGAATTCCAATAATTCCAGCGGAACTATTATTTTATTTTTTTTTTTTTTAATTTTTTATGTTGCCGAATGTAGGGCATTTTTATTTTTTTGTCATATCTTCTGTATTTACAGTCGGATGTTAAAAGTGTTATATATCAATGTTTTTTTCGCAATGACCCCTACGTTCGGCCAAAAAAAAAAAAAAAAAATATTTTCGAAATTTTCTTGTTAAATACTTTATATTTGAGGGTGTACGGTGAACTTTTTTTTTACCTGTAAGGTGGTACGGTCTACTGTATATACAGCCAAAAAAGTCCCTATAAAATGCGCTGTGTCCAGTAAAATGTCTTCAGAGTAAACACTAGAATAACGAAAAGTTTAAGGACAGTCCCCAAAGTAACAAAATGTCTTCATAGTAACTTGTGGAACGAAAATCCGTCCCCGCAACATATGCTGAGCACATATATATATATATATATATATTTTAATTTATGTATTAAAAATTCATATTTAAATAGGGAAGGGTTTGACTTTCCCAGGCTGTAACTGAGAAACTATTTGGATCTTTAAAGATTTTAATTATAAATTTTCGTTTTTTTGTTGTTTTTTATTTGCTTTTGTTATTTTTTTGTTATGCATTGTAAAACACCGAATAAATACTTGTGAAGCGAGGCCAATAAAGCAGACGCCCAGAAGTATTCCTCTAGTAAAGCGAAATGAAGTAAAGGAGTTAGTCAACGAAATGGAGCGTAGTGCAGTAATCGAACCATCTTCTAGCCCATGGGGCTCGCTTATAGTTTTGGTTAAGAAAAAAGATGGCAGCACCCGATCCTGTGTTGATTACAGAAAACTAAACAACATCAACAAAAAGGACAGCTATCCACTACCAAGAATTGATGACACTCTAGACACGCTAGCAGGAACCAAATGGTTCTCCACATTGGACTTGCAAAGTGGTTATTGGCAAGTAGAAATTTGTGACCAAGACAAGGAGAAAACTGCCTTTAGCACAGGTGATGGATTATGGCAGTTTGATATGATGGCCTTTGGACTCTGTAACTACAGTGGGTATATTAACCAATGAAGATAAGATTCATCATCGTATTTTGTCATCGTTGAACAATATTTTTGAAAATTTCCCGTTTCCCCAAGGAGTTTGGGGAAAGATTTCAACATACCACTTCATTAAAGTTTGTTCACGTAAACGAAGGTTTTAATTCGATGGGTAAAGGGTAGAGTATTCAAAAACCGAAACCGGTCAACCGGTTTCTTTATTTTTAAAAACCGATCGGTTTCGAATATTTGGTAAATTCGAAGAAAACCGGTATTTTTTTGTTCGGTTAACCGGTTTTTTTAATTGCATCACTAACTGGATTACTTGGTGTATTTTATTTTTTCCGAACACTTATAATCGTTTGTTTGGTTATAAAGATTTAGATGTAAGTCTGATAGATTCCATTGAAGACTTAACTTTGGATATTCCAAATTCAAATAGTTTAATTTCTGATCTAAATAACACAATAAACAGTATTCAAAATCCTAAAAAAGAAACTGTACAAAATCATTCATCATTATATAATGATTTTATATATCTTGATAAATGCGACAAAAGAACTGAAAAGATGGAAAATTTATATAATTGTCTTTTAACTATTTGTCCAACATCTACTATTAGTGAAATAGTATTTTCCACTTCTAGCTTTATCAAAAGCTATTGCATATTATTTCTAAAATATTATTTTAGAACTGAAAAATAGATTTTCTTTTACATATTTAAAATGTAATATTAAAAAACTTATTTAATGCCAAACGTTTTAAACGTTCAAATTACTAACGTACCTAATTTTACCAATTTACAAACTTAATGATCTCTATTCATTTGATATGAATATAGTTTTATAATATTAATTAAAAAATATTGGTTTTAAGTTAATTTTTTGTTGAAATGAAATACAATAAAAAAATAAAATTTAAATGAATATATATATATACACAGCGACACAGCGCATTTTAAAGGGACTTTTTTGGCTGTATATACAGATGTCTTCAAAGTATGGGCAATGAATGTATATATATATATATATATATATATATATATATATATATATATATATATATATATATATATATATATATAGGTAATATTTCATACGAACGTCAATTTGGGAAAAAATCTACCAACAAAAAGTAGGGGACTCGATTTTAACGATAGAGGTATGGTTCCTTCGGCAAATTTTCATGGAATAACCCATAGAATACGGAAATCATAGGGAAATTGTCGAAAAATAAATCGACCCGCCCTAATGTACATATTTATTTTTTTGCTTCAAATTTTCGAGTAAAAGGGAATTGGGAAATAGCAGTAGTATGACAATGGATTAAAGATTAAACTTAATATGCTTTCCTGTATTTAGATTGACGTGAATGTTTCGATGGGTCAAGGTTTCTGTACAAACCCCATACGAATTCAGCAAGCATTACACTTTGGGATTTCCCTTTGAATCTTTCTTCCAATACCTTTATATCCTGATGAAACCTTTCACCGTGTTCATCTGAAACCGCTCCAAGGTTTTCTTTAAAAAAATTGAGATGAGAGTGCAGAAAATGCAGCTTTAGTGACATCTTAACGCCAATATTGTTAAAACCGATTAGCATGCTTTCAATATTTTCTGCATAGTTTTGTGCTTTTGAGTTTCCAAGGAATTCTGATATAACCAGCTGCATAAAGAAAAATGCTGTCTTTTGCATATCCGACAGATGACCATAAAATTCTTCATCTTGTAATAATTTTCTTCTATCGGGTCCAACGAGCATTCCTAGAAAAGGTAATTTACATTAAATGAAATAAATTATTTCTTAAAACCGTATTTTACCTTCTTTTAATTTTGCTGCAGATAATCTGGGGAAAATTGTTTGAATGCGTTTGAAAGCATTTCCTTGTGTATTTAAGCTTTTAATAAAATTTTCACCACGCCCAACTTAATATGCAGCGGTGGAAGTATGACCTTATCTTTTGGGACAAGGGATTCATGGATTACATTTAAGTCACCAATAATATTTTCTTTACGTTCTTCGAAATATTTAATATGATAATGGCTGCTGGTAGCACGTGAATCCCATTTACAAAGAAAGCACATATATTTTGTGTATCCCGTTTGCATTCCAGTCAATATTGCAATCATTTTGAAGTCTGCGCATACTTCCCATTGATATTTATAGTATTCAATTTTATTTAAGAGATTTGAAATATTTGCGTATGTTTCCTCCTTTTTTGTGGAATACGCAACCGGTATTGATGGATGCTGATTTCCATTGTGCAGTAAAACTGCTTTTAAGCTGTGTTTTCAACTATCTATAAATAGTCGCCAAGCGGAAGAGTCCAGTGGAAGCTTTAGATATTTTAGAACCTCTTCAATACTGCAACAGTATACAAGTTCTTCTGATTTTTTAAAATAACTTTCCAGATCGGCGTGTCTTTTTCTTGGAAATGTAACTTTTACATCGGCTTTTATCAAATTCCTGTTTTTCAATCTGGAACATAATATTTCAGCTTTCTCTTTTGTTAGTCCTAAATCTCTTACAAGATCTTCAAAATAAGCTTGGCCTATCAAATTAGGACATATGTTTAAACCATCAAGAGGCAAGTAACTTATATCTGATATGTTTTCAACCGCCGCTGTTATTTCTGTATTGGCGACTGTCATATTGGCCGAAAATGTATGTGTAGGCGGTTGAGGCACCGGAACACATTCACAGCGCACTTCTGGTAAAATGACATTATTTGTTGCTTCGTATGTCATTATCGCGTAGTGCCTTTGGCTTCTACCAAATTTGTAATTTACGCAGAAATAGCATGTATCTGATTTGTGATCTTCAGGTTCAATCCATGTAATAGGCGCAGAAAATGGCAGCGCCTTAGTACCGCCTTTGTACCAGGTCAAAAGACCACTTTCGCAAGTAGTACATACGGTTTTTGGTATCCAAACTTCAGATAAAAATCGTATTCCAAAGAAAAGAAAATATGGTTCTTCAATTGTAGGGAATATCTTTCTTCTGCTTTGATGGTGCGTAAAATGTCCACAAATAAAACAAAACCAATTTCTTACTTTGCAAACAGAATCCGCCATGCTTATTTAAGCTTTAATTTTACTTAGTAGCTCAGTTATGCTTGAATTTTTTCTTTTATTTTTTATTATTAATTTTAATAAATATCACACCCGATTTGTAAGTCACAGCTGACTAGACGCGAGAACTCAGTGTTTGGTCCGGCCGATGTATATTTTTACTAATTAAGAGTAAAGAGCTTTATTTACAACATTGGTGTCTTTGGTGACCCCCACTGAAATTTTCCGGCAAACATTTTCGTAGAATATTTTAATCCTTAAATGTCCTTTTTTAAAGGATATTTTTTAATTTTCTCGAAAAAAGGGTCAAATTGACCCATAAAGAGACCAGTTATAGGGTTAAGATCTTCCACAAAAATAATCCTCATACAATTCCACAATACAACTCTGACCATAAGAATTTTTTCAGAAATTAACTTACAGCATTTTTTTCATATAGTATAATGCTCGCTTCGACCAAAAAATTTAAACTTTGACCCACTTTAAAAAAAAAACTTAGACGTGCTGGACCATAAGTTTGTTCTACAAAAATGATCTACTCAACATACCCTTTCAGAATTATGGGGTCGCTATTCTGTTCCATTCAAAAAGTCTTAATTTGTTGGACAGTGTTATTAAATATAGATAAATTTGAATAAATTTTTTATCAAATTTTTTTTTATATAATTGTAAACAGTTTAGTTCTAATAATACCGATGAATCTAAATGGTGACAAATTTTAATTTTATTTTTTTCCCCCTTTAAATTTAAATATATATTTTTTTGAGTAAATAGCAATATAGTATAAATCTGTAAGATGAAATTTTGATTTTTTTTTTCATTACGAAAGGTGAAGTAGAACTAATTGGGATGACTAAAATATACCCAGGGTAGCTCTGACACCTAAAGCTACCCCTATCAATCATCAACATCCCTTCTCTATACCTTTTCACCATTTTTTTTTACGTTTGTTTAAGAAGCTACCTTTTTTAATATTATGTTTTTGAACCCGAATTTACCTAAAAAAGGGGCAAAAACACACCCAGCCCTGAGCACAGCCGACTTTATAGGTAGCACCGCCCCAGAGAAGACCAAAGATGGAAGGTTCGTTACAAGTGTGGCTACGAGTCTACATGAGCTGACTAAGAAGGTGCGACCATTTCACTGGGGTGAATCCCAAGAACTAGCATTTCTAAGGCTCAAGGAGTTATTATGTACGGCACCGATTCTTGGATATCCTGTGGCCGGAGAAAAATTTGTGCTGGACAGCGATGCAAGCGGATACGGAATAGGAGGTCTTATTTCGCAGGTGATTAATGGAACCGAAAAAGTCATAGGATATTACAGTCGATACTTTCAAAGCCTGAAAGGAACAACTGCGTATAGCGACGGGAACTCTTGGCGGCGGTAGAATGTGCAAAGCACTACCACAAGTATCTGTACGGTCAGCACTTTCAACTAAGAACCAACCATTCTGCACTAAGGTGGCTGCTACAATTTAAACAACCAGAAGGGCAAGTAGCTCGTTGGATTGAACGGCTTCAAAGCTATGATTTCAGCATCGAGCACAGGAAAGGCATAAAGCATTGCAATGCGGACGCCCTTTCAAGACGCCCCACACTGTAAGGTTTTAACATTTTAGCTTCTCAAAATCCAATTTTTTGTATGTTTTTTTTAAAGAATTTTTACTAGAATTGATTAATAACAATTCCAACAACATATAATTGGAATTAAAAAAATTAACAGCGTTAAGAAGTAACAGCACCTTAAACTTCACTGTAATTGCAGACTATTCCTAGACATAAGCAAGTTAAGGCGCGTAGCCCAAATTTGAATGGTTGTAACTTTTTTATAAAATGCAATATCTTCATGAAATTTTTTTTTATTTTGTAGTTTTGTATATTTTTTATTAACAGAATTAATCAATTGTAAAACACGTGATCAGAATAAAAGTTTGAAGGTTTTCAAATATATCTCTTTTTAGAAGTTATTTTGAAATTTTTTTTTTTTTTTCATTGGACATAAAAATATATCCACAAGCAAGCACAAGTAGTCGCATTATTTGCATCAGATTACCTATTTTGTCTTCTTTCTGAATCAACCAAAAAAATCTGCCCCAACTTGCCCCCCCACTATTCCCGATCCAAAAACTGATCATGAATTCTTGTATTTCGCGCCAACAAATTTTTGATGTTTGGCTGCTTGCAGAAAAAAATGAAAAATGTCTGCGTGTATTTGAATTTATTTCAGGAAATATTAGTACTGGTTCAAAACAAACTCTTAATTTGCAAGAAATAAAACTTTTTTCTCAAAAAATTTGGGCACAAATAAACTCAAAATGGCAGATATCGAAAAGAACAAAACTTCGATTTTTGAAAACAAATACTGGTTGGTTGACTCTAGAAATTGATTTATCACAATTTATTTGTGATAAAATTATTCCTTTTTCGGTTTCTACTAGTGGAAGGCCAGAGAAAAAATTCTATGAGTGCTCCGAAAAAACAAGAAAAAGGAAAGCAAGAGAACTTTTGAATACGGTTGATCATAATCAGTTATTTATGGCAGTCGAAATGAAAATGCACTTAGATGGCAAACGAACATCGGCCTCAATTGTTCGTGAGCTTATAACTGCTTCTTCAAAAAGGGGAACACTTTTACAAAAAAGTAGAATTGTTTCAGATAACCCCATGAGCCTTTCTGCTGATCAAGCAGATAGTAGATATCGGTTTATCTACACATGGCTACCAATTGTTGAGACAACATACATCGTCTATTAACTCTAAAATGTTTCCCTGTTATGATTCTATAAAAATTTCCAAGCGTGCATGTTATCCAAATGGAATAACTGTAACAGAATCATTCTCGAATGTCAGCCTCCAATCACTTATTGACCATACAGTCTTAAGACTTTGTTTGGCCGTGAAGGATATATTTTTTTTGATAGAAGATGATTTTAATGAGGTGACTTTTAAGATCAAATGGGGTTGTGACGGTGCTGACCATAATCGTTACAAGCAATCATTTTCTCAAGAAAATATTTCTGACTAGAGTTTGTTTAGCATATCTATGGTCCCACTTGAAATGTCTTTAGAAAATATTGGTTACAACCAAAAACAATAATTTGGAAAAATCCTGCACCATCGTCAACTAGATATTGTCGGCCTATAAAATTCGTATTTGCAAAAGAGACAAAAGACCTTATTTTGAATGAAGTTAAACAAATAAAAAATCAAATTTTGTCTCTTTTGCCAACTATAGTTACTGTTGAGCATAAGAAATTTAAAGTCACAGCCAAGCTAGTTTTGTGTATGATTGATGGAAAAGTGTGCAGTGCTCTTTCAAATTATTCATCATCCCAAGCTTGCTATTTATGTGGGGCTACACCATTAGCTATGAATAATCCAATTACGATTTTAAATAAAACAGTTGACAAAAACATGCTGCCAATGGGCCTATCCCCTCTCCATGCATGGATTCGCTTTATGGAGTGTTTGTTACATATTGCGTACAGATTAGATATAAAAAATGGCAAATACGAGGAGCTGATAACAAAGCAAAATTATTAGAAAGAAAGAAAAATGAAACAGGATTGTTGGTGGCAATTCAAACGATGGCAACACTGCCAGACGTTTTTTTCGAGATGCCGAGAAGTCGTCATATATTACTGGTATTGATTTGGAGCTGGTAGAACGTTTTCATGTTATTCTTGAGTGCCTGGGATGTGGCTATAAAATAAACTCTGTTGCTTTTGAAAATTATACAATTGAAACAAGAAATCTATATTTGGAAAAATACCCATGGTACTATATGCCAGTGACGGTACACAAAATACTTTTCCATGGTAAAATAAAAATAGACAGTTATATTTTACCTATTGGCCAGCTTTCGGAAGAAGCCCAAGAGGCACGAAATAAGGATTGCAGAAATTACCGTGAAAACTTTACACACAAAACATCCAGAGAGGACACAAATACGGATTTGATTAACAGGCTCTTAATATCGTCGGATCCATTCATCTGTAGTTTGCGAAAACCCCCAAAAACTAAAAAAGGAATTTTAACACCCACAATTTTGAATTGGCTGCAAGACCCGGATGTTTATATTGCAGAAGAATGATATGAAACATATATATATCTACTTTTCTTATAATAATTTATTTATATTTTTTATGTTTAATAAACTTTGTACTGTATTTTTTTGAATTGAATTGAAAATAAAAAAAAAAATCTTTTTTAAAAAAATAACTTTTTTATTTTTTAAGGTACACATATCGTAACTTTAAATGCACAAGGACGTTAGGAACATTGGTATTTTTTTAATGGTTATAATGTTTTTTCTATTGAAAGTATTCATTTTTTTTGTTAATTGGTCCGTTTGCATTTTAGGTAACGAGATATGCATGGGTAATGTGTTGTTTGATTAAAACAAGGGTATTGCAATTTTCCCCAATTGTCCTACTCAAGATAAGGCAATCTTGCTATTAATTATAAACCAATTTAAAAAAATTATATTTTATCTATTATGGGAAGTGGGCGTGGTAATTGTCCAATTCCTCCCATTTTTCTACAGAAGTTGTGTTGTTAGTCATATATTACTTGTACCAAATTGCGTGACTGTACCTTTATTTGTTAAAGAAATATGCAATTTTGATCAGCTAGAATGTTAAAACCTCATACTGTGCGCCCCTGTAACTTAGAATGCAAACATTGTTTGAGGGCTGAAGGAAAAGAGTCATCGTTGATATAAGACTAATGCATATTGAGTCAAGTGAAGCCTGGTCAGCGGCGCAACTGAATGACCCCATGCTGTCAAAAATTATGTCAGCCAAAGCAGAGGGCATGAGTCCTACCCGTGAACAAATATCAGCTTAAAGCCCGTTAATGAAGGCGTATTAGGCTCAGTGGAACAGTCTACGGGCAATTAATCACTGCTTTTACCGCATATGGGAAAGTGCAGACAGCAAAACTGAGACAAACTTATTGTCGTGCCGCCAGGCAAAATAGACGAAGTAGGTTTTCGGTGTCACGAAAATCCTAGAGAAGTTAAAACAACGATTATACTAGATCGGCTGCCAGCAAACTGTAAGCGATTGGATAGCAAATTGCGCGCAATGCATCGCAGCTAAAGGACCAGTAAGGAGAAGTCGTGGGCAACTTCAACAATCAAACTCGAGTGCCCCATTTGAGCAGATAGCAACGGATGCAGCATGCCCTTTCCCTGTCAGTGATTCCGGAAACCGTTACGCTCCTGTGGTGATCGACTATATCAGTAAATGGCCTGAGGTATACGCTATACCGAACCAGGAAGCCAGAACGGTAATAAGCGCATTTGTGAACAACTGGGTGTGCCGCTACGTCGTTCCAGTAGAATTACACTCTGACCAGACAAGGAATTTTGAATCCGCTATCTTTAAGGAAATGTGTAAGTTGTATGAAATAAGAAAAACAAGAGCCACCCCGCTTCATCCACAATCTGATGGTATGGTCGAAAGATTCAATCGCACTTTAAAGGAAAATTAAGAACCTTCATTTTGGAGCCTAAGGTTGTGCATCTAGAGCGACTAGCCAACTATGAAAAACGAATAGATATGTCTGTTCGGGACGAACAGGCTTAAGTGGGTGGCAGTGTTACAGAAATTTCTTAACACTAGAAAATTCATCACGCAAATTATCTGACAGCTGTAAAAATCTAGTGTAGTAGTAACTGGAAATAATTAGAATACCTGACTACTCATATAATTACGAGTACTTGGTGAAGCAGCAGTTCAGTTTAAATAAAACGCTGAATTGTTAAGAGCTAAAGTGTGGCTAACGTTTAGTCTATTTACATCGTGTAAATAAGGTGTGCTATTAAAGTGTTCTTCTGTAATTTTAGTGTCTGTTATATATAAATAGTGATATAAATAATTTCAAACCGTGTTTATTATTTGCAATATAGAAAGAACTCGATTTATTTAAAAGGTAAATAAATCAACGATTTTATAAAGGGCAAAATCGTAACAATATATATTCGACATGATCTTTAAAGTTTAAATCTTTGTTTAATAAGAACGCTAGATATTTTATATTATTTACTTTTTCTATTAATAGGTTATTTATTTTGAATGTTATGTTTATGTTCCATTAACTTAGTTTTGCTTTCATTAAGTTTTAATTTATTCATCTTTAGCCATTTATTGTCAAATGGCTAAAGATGACTATCAGACCAAATAAAGTGCGGTAGCATACCCTCTGCATTTCCTTGAAGAATAATAATACAAACAATTTAGAAGCTTTACAAAACAAAAAATTTTATTTATTTCATATCAAATGCTAGTTAAAAAATGATTTTACAAAAATTATTGACTTCATATATACAAAAAAACTTAAAAAATTATATACCTAAAGAATTCTAAACGTCAAAATAAAGTAACACTTCAATGTAATATCAAGAAAACTAAACAAAAAATAAATAACTTAATATGATGTTGCACCCCCCTTACAATTGATGACTTCTTTAAGTCTCCTAGGCATACTTAATGCTAGAATTTTCAATGTACTTGATGGAATTGCCCTCCATTCTATTTGCATTTTTTGCCAAAATGAATGAAAGTTCGTTCGCGACTCCATTGGGATTTTGTCATCAAGAATAGCCCAGAGGTGTTCAATGGGGTTTAAGTCAGGGCTCTGAGCAGACCATTCTAATTTCTCAATGCAGTTTTCCTCAAAATATTTTGTGGTTACCTTGCTGGTATGTTTGGGGTCGTTGTCCTGTTGAAAGACAAAATCACCCAAGTTAATTTCCTCAGCACTACTGTAAAGATTTTCTTTCAAAATATTTACGGAGGTCTCACCTGTCATTTTTGAATCGATTTTGACAAGTTAGCCTACCCCTGAAGTCGAAAAACATCCCCATACCATAAGGCTCCCTCCACCATGTTTAACGGTATGCATAATGTTTTTCGATTTAAGCCTTTGTGTTGGCGCACACCAAACTCTTTTTTGTTTCTTTGAATTTTTTAGTTCAAATTTGGATTCGTCCGTCCAGATACTTTGTTCCAAAATGATTCTGGCATATTTATATATTTCTTTACGAATTCCAATCTCTTCTTTATATTTGCTGCGCGTAGAAGAGGTTTTTTCTTAGCGTAGGTACTTCTTAAACCGGTTTCATTAAGCCTTCTTTGGACAGTTCGCGTTGAAATATTTAAATTCAGTTCTTCTTTTATTTCCCTGGCGGAGGTAAAAGAGTTTCTCTTTGCGATAATGGCAATATGATCGTCGTCTTTCTTCGTGGTTTTACGGTTTCTGCCACATAATTTTTTCAAAGTTTCGTTTGACTTTCTTATTTTGTACAAAGAAATAATTTTTCGTACTCCGGATTCTGATATCTTATATTTGGAAGATAAATCTTTCAATTTCATTTCATTTTCACGATCTCTATTAGAAAATCTTTTTGCGTTTTGTTTAAAGGTTTCATTTTAAAATTGTGTCCGTCTGACGCTGTTGTTTTATGAATGTAAGGAACATATAATAAATTTTCTGAGCATTTTATTAAGAATTAAAATACTTTAAATACATACCTTAATTTTTAATTAAAATATTCAATAATGTATCAGAAATATAAACATTAACGATAAGTGACACTTTATTTTGTCGTACATTTTGTTTGCCTAACTTAATACATTTTATCACAAGCACAAAAACTAAATGCTTTAAAAGCTAATATTGTTTATTAAAGCAAAATACACAAGTTATAAAGTAACGGAACTGCAAATATGTAAGACATAATAAACGTGGAAGATAAATATTAATGAATAAGTAGGGAAGTACAAAACCGCACTTTATTTTGTCTAACAGTGTATATCATTTTTTAAATTTTCATGACATATTTCCTCCGTTGTTGCTTCTGAGAAAGTCAAGGTTTCGTCCGCATATAGTACAATTTCGCATTTCTCTAACATATTTTCAATATGGTTTATATATATAATAAAAAGAAGAGCTCCTAGAATAGAGCCTTGTGGTACTCCAAAATCATTTTTTATTGCATTTGATATTTCATTATTAACATTTGTAAATTGTCTACGATTCATTTAATATGACTGAAATCATTTTAGTTCTGTACCTTGAATACCGCATTTAGTTAGTTTTTTCAGCATCCCTATCTATTCAGTATCCCTATCTATTGTTTCGAATGCATTTTTATAATTAAAGAAAATTGCTAAAATTTTATTTTTCTTCTTTTTTTACACTTCGATCTGAATACTGATTGATATTTTAATAATATCCTGTGTTGCTTCATGTAGTCTTCTAGTTGATCTTTTACTATTTTTTCAATGACTTTTTCACATGTTTTTAAAGTGTTAATTGGTCGGTACTCTTCACATTTAATGTATTTTTCACTTTTTAGATAGGAAAGATCATCGGTTCTTTCCAATTATTTGGAAACTAACCAGTAATATAATATTGCCCGTTATGTCCCAATTATATAGGATTATGTTACATAATAGTTTGTTATAATCAGGTTTTTTCCTAATACTTTTAAAAATAATTTTCAGTTCTTGTAAACTTATTGCACGGAATTTAAATTTAAGTCTATAATCGGAATATTATTTTCATATTGCACTTCTTTAATGGAACATCTGGTTTCCTTAATAATATTTACAAAATAATTATTAAAATTTGTGGCTTGTGAGGGCGACAACTTTTAGGTAGTTCAATTAAATGGAAATAACTTTTGTATAACCGAACTGACTTTTTCTTTGGGTGTAATGTGTTACTTGGTTTTACCTATTTCTGAGTTATGACATCTATATGGTATATAATAACATTTTTGTATTGGTGTAATTTCGAAAACACTGGTGTATAAAGTTATTAATTTTAATCTGGTTAACTTTGAGTTGAAAAATGTTTTTTTTTTTTGTTGTCAGAATTTGGAAATTTTTTTTTAAACAAATATTATATTTGTTGAGGATGGTTGAAAAATTGAATCGACGTTTCAGTGTGATAAAGGAAATAATTTTTTTTTTTTGGGAATAAATATAATATCGGTGAAGAAAACTTATTTATATTAATTCATCGTTGGATTTTAGCCGAAAATCAATATTGGAATTGGTCGTTCTGCTTGGACTACCCTAGGTAAGAAAATTTTATTCAATATTTGGATGAAAATAAGGGAGGAAAGTTACATGGAGTCTTAATTTTTTTTATTTCATAGGAATATTGGTAGTTGTTGCTGCCTCTTAGAATATTTGAAGGTTTTCCAGTTTATTGTCGCTTATATTGGTTCGGCAGGATAGGGCTGGTTGCCCTTCTTATATGTGCAATATCGTCAACGTAGAAAGAGAAAAAAAGGATCAGTTTAGCGGAATCATCTTAACCATCATCAATCAAGTTTAAGACTATTTGCATATTGGGTTATTGGTTTATGAACCTACCCTTAATACACCATTCCAATTAGGATGGATTGATTTTTTTAAGTTTTGTGGTTATTGCATACAACTAATTCTTCTTTGTTATCTTGTTGTATGGAAAGTTTTGATCCAGTGATCTTTATATTTAAACTGTTATTTCATGGGTGTTTGTGATTTTTTTTTTTAATTTTTACTGTAAAATTCTGATATAATTTTTTTTTCATTAATTACTTTAATTCGGTTTGTAATATTAATCATTTTTTGTCCATCTTTTTTACATTTTTATTTAATATTAACTTTTCTCTAAATTGAATTTTTCCGTCATCCATAATAGTTTTTTTTTTTTTGAATTAACAAATATTTTCATTTCATACACCCATTTACGATAAGCCCGCAATTAAACTCCCAACATTATATACATACAGTACTTTTCGCTTATAGTCACATCACTTAGTTGCACGCAATGTTGTGGCTATATCGCTAATGGCATATAAACAAAATCGGATATAAACAATTTATGTGATTATAAAAAAGAAAACAAATTTATTTCATTCATTTATGTATAGTTTACGTATTGAATACGTTATAAACAAAAACATACATTTATACTTTAAAAGGTTAAATAATAAAAACTTTAAATAAATTAACTTAAAAAAAAACAAAATATTCTGATAAAGAACTTAAAAAATTATTGATTGCATTCAAAATTGCATTTCATATTTTCTGATTCGAATTACGAAAGTTTAAAAAGTTAGTTAATTATTTTATAATAAAAATTATTTATAAAAACAACAAAGTTTTAATTAAAAAAGTCGGTTATTTTAGTTTGGCTTAATTTCATCGAATTTTTTAGAGACTTTTCTTCTATTTTGTCAAACAAATAATTGCACTCCAATTCATTTTCCATACAATACGTTCTCAAAACATCTGCGAAGGTTAAAATATCCTTTGTTGTGGGTGGATCTTTTTCAACAATAAAAATTTCGTCTTCAATTTCGCAATCATCATTTTCGTGTGTAGGGTCTTCATCGTGAACCTCTTGTAAAATTTCTTCGTCGGTCAAATTTCCAAAGCAAACCAGATCATCATCGCAATGCAAATATTCAGATGGATAAGAAACAACTTCGGTAATAAAATCTTCGTCTTTATCGCTTTCATAGAGATCAGTATTGGTATGGAAACCAGCCTGTAAAAAATGCTATAATGCTATAAGTAACCACACATAGGTGGCGTATATGTCAAATGTGATTATATCGCTAATGGACTATATCATTAATATTTTGTATGAATTTGATTATAGAGTGCATTAAAAACGTATATTTTGGACTATATCGCTAAATGGACTATCAGCGATGTGACTGTAAACGAAAAGTACTGTATTTGTATACATACATAACTAGATTTTGTTCATATTCAAACTTTCTAAGAAAGTTTCTATTTTTTTTAAAGAAGCTCACACACCCTCACTCGACACTTTCTCACACATTCTATACCAGTGATCGGCAAACTAATAAAACCATATTGTTGCCATTGTATGGGTGAGTTACACTCTCCCTCTCTTAATGCACTGAAAGAAATGTGTTTGTGATTTTCCTAAAGCTATACACATTCAAACCTTTAATTGATTATATTTATATATAAGTGCAATACGCAGATAGTCCACGGTCATATTCATATATCTAACTAACTCAATATAAAATCTATTGTAACTGATTTACCGAAATTTTTATTTGGGAACTAAACACACCCCCCCAACGGCGAGCACGGCCGAAATAATAGGTAGCCCCGTTACCAAGGTATTAGACCTCGATTGGAGAATCGTTACAAGCTATTTGAAAGTTGTCTTCATAATCTATTTGTTTATATGTCACAGTTTTTATCACAGTTTTGGGTTTTCTTAGGACTAGATCTTTAATTTTATTCCAGATTTCTTTTGGTTATTTGCACTATTTATGTTATTACTAATAATAGGTATTATAGGTATTTCTTACTGTTTTATAATTATTCAATGCATCATTTGTATTTTCTATAATTTCACTTTGGCATTTAAAAACTTTTTAATGTTCTGAGTTCGTTGTTAAACCATTTATTGTTACTTTTTTCAGTAATTTTTTTCTTAATAGTATTTTTTTATTATTTTTTTTATTGTGTTTTCAAAGCAAATATCATATTCGTTTAAATCAGTTATTTCATCATAGTATAAAATGGCACATAATTCATTTTTGATTTTTATTTCATTATTATTATTTTATTGCTTCCTACTTTCACTCTCGATAAAGATGTCAATGGATTCATGATCAGATATTTTATTATTTATATTATTTTTTGTTTCATTATTTGTTATTATATAATCAATAAATGGTTTTTAATTTTTTGTCATTCTAGTATATTCTTTCATTGTATGTTTAAGTCCGTATACTTTCCAATTTACTTGTATAAAATTTTTTTCCAGTCCGTGTTAAAATCTCCGTCTATTAAAATATCACAGTTTTTTTCACATTTTTCTTATATAATATAGATCTGTAGAGATCTATATTATTATTATAATTGATGTGTTTTCATATTTCGCCATATACGCACTAATCCAATGTTTTATGTCTATAATAATATCTATAATAATAATAGCTATTACTTTACCAGTTCTAGATGAATTTGAAAAGGTGATATAATGATCATAATGTTCTAATTCAATTTCACTTTCAAATATCTCACCAGTTTGATGCGTTAGTATTATGAAGTCAGGTTTATCTGTTGCTGCTATTATTTTTAATTGGTTGAGGTTATTAATCATGCCTTGAATGTTTGTATATATTCCATGTATCTGCTGATTTGATTGCTAGATTGATAATTCCATTCTTTTCTTTCTAAGATTCAATTGATTTTGATACACCGGACACTCCCGGTTATTGGTGGCATGACTCTCGCCAAGTCCTAAATTTACAATAGTCACCAGGTACAAAAATAACACCACAATCATATATTCCTTCAACAACTGCACTTGCATTATTGCTGGATGCAGAATTATCAAAACATCAGTACGAAACAATAAAGTACGTTTTTCAAAGAGAAGAATATGATATTTTGCCTCCTTATAAAAAAGTGATTGATGAAAAGAAGAAATGTTATCCGGATAAAATCCAAGTGTCAGAAAAAGAAGCCTCTGTGAGCTTACAAAGTCTGATGGACCATACGACAAAGCGCCTTTCTGAAAGTTTTTCGCAGGAACGAATTTATGCAACAAATTTTGAATTTACTTTTACGTCGAAGTGGGGTTGTGATGGGTCATCTGGACATTCAGAATACAATCAAAGCTTGCCAAGTGATATAAGTGACAGGAGTCTACTTTTAGCATCGATGGTGCCTCTAAGTCTAAAAACAGACACTGGCGCGGAATTTAGGTGTAATAAAAGCCCATCGTCAACAAGGTACTGTCGTTAAATTTATTTGAATTTGCTAAGGAGACAAAAGAAAGTCCTGACAGTTGTAGAAAACATGAGGATAAATATAGTAGATGCTTTAGAAAAAACTAATGTTTCAGTTAATGACAAACATTTCAACGTAAAACATAATTTGGTGTTTACGATGCTTGATGGTAAAATGGCTCAGATCGTTACAAATACTAGTTCAGCAGCTGTGTGTTACATTTGTAAAGCTAAACCCTCAGAAATGAATGATTTGGAAGCGGTTTCAAGAAAAAACATCGATAATGAAGCTTCTAAATTAGGAATTTCTTCATTACAGGCTAGGATAAAGTTTATGGAGTCCATACTTCATATAGCATACAATAAGCCCTTCGAAAAGTGGTCTGCAATCGATGCACACAATAAAATTTTAAAACAAGCAACGAATTCAGACTGAATTTAGAGAACGTATGAGCTTACGCGTAAATGCTGTAAAGCAAGGATCTGGGACATCAAATGATGGAAATACCTCAAGGCGTTTTTATTCCAACCCTGCACTTGTTGCAGATATAACTGGGGTAAATGAAGAACTAGGAGATAGTTTTCGTATCATTCTTTAAATAATAACGTGTGGGCAGAAAATTGATACTATGAAGTTTAAGAAATTTGCGTGGGAAACAGCTGAACTATTTCCCAGCAAAAAAAAATGGTAGTCATTCTGTGACTATAACTTTTTTCATTGCTTCCTAAGCTTCAGTTGACATTCTTTTATGATTTTTTGGTGTTATTCTAAGGCATTCCAAAAGCATTCATGTGTTCATATTTCAAATGCAGTGATCTGGATATAAACCCGATGCATATCTTAAAATATCACTCTTCATTACTTCTAAAGCATAAGTTATAGTATATCGTATATTTTTTTTGAATCTTAAGCATTTATTCAAAATGAGAAAATAGTTCTGATGAACTTTTTAATATTTTTATTAAATCATTTTTTATATTTTAGTTTAAAAATTCATTAGGGTTAGAATTTATGCAATTTTTATAAAAATTTTGAAAAATCAAGAAACAGATTTTTTTGACTTTTAATTTAAACTAGCTGGCCTGTCATTTGCATTTTTCAGCCTCAAATATTTATGACGACGCAATATGTGCATTTTTGCATTATGTATTTTATTTACCACTAGTTCCAGTTTTAATTCAGAATTTATCAAAATAATTTTAAAATTGTGTTAAAATTATTTCAAATTGCTCAAAAATGTTTTAAAATTGTGCAAAAATTATTTAAAATTTTTCAAAAATATTTTAAAATGGTCTAAAAATGTTTCAAAATTGTACAACCAGTTTTTAAATTATCCAAAAATATTTTAAAATTTGTCTAAAAATTCATTAAAATTTTTTTAAAATGCTTCAAAAATGTTTTTTCACTAATGCTAATTTGTTTTAATAAAGAGTATTTGTATATCAATGCATACATTTCGCTTCTTTAAACTTATTTTTCTGCATTCTTATGAATTAAATTTTCATCAAAGCTTAAATACTACAACGTATATGAACATTTTCCACTCATGCATCAGAATACATAATCTTTGCATTATCATTGCTTCCTTAGAGTAAAGTATGAGTAATGCTAGTAGCTACATTTGAATACTTCCATCCTATGACACGCTCATGTTAAATTCATCGATGAAACCATTAGAAAAGAAGTGATGCCTTTGCCATAGTAGTGATGCTTTTATTGCTTCTTTGGCAGCTTCATTTTTGCTGGGTTGTTAATAAATATAAATGGTCCACAAAATTTTTATTCATGGAAAGGACATAATATATGCAGCAGTACTCCCAATTGGAATAAAATGCTTAATAGCCTGTTCCTCGATCTCGAACGAAAAACTAGTCGAACGAAAGCAAGTCACTCGAATTCGAATCAATTTGGGTTTCTCTATTTCGAAAGCTTTCGATCGACTTGACTTACGTGTGTCAATTTTTGTTTCTTACGCATTTACAAATCACAGAGATGCCAGATCATATATTTTGAGCATTTGTTACAATTTTCTTTAAAAGTAGCAAAAATACTACTAAGCTGCTTAAAGACAAAAACAACCCTGTTTAACAGTGATCAGCTGTATATGACAAATGAAATAAAAAATAACAATAAACAAACCAATTTTTATTTGGAAAGTGTGTTTATTTGTGAAAATTTTTGTTATCGATTGGTTGTGGGTGAAATTGTTGTTTGGAGAGCTTTTCTGTTGCCTGTTGTCTGTTCGGTGCTAAAGTCCTTGTAAAATAAAAGATGTAAAATAAAAAATGTAAATACGAGCTTCTTGGGCAAACGTAAGCCACAAACAACAAACACATACCTTTCACCACTCAGCAACAGCGTAATAGGGGGTGAAACGGAGTTTAGTTTTCTGGCCAAATTTTCCTCCTCTGCGGAAAATTTGTTTGCTCCGAACACCAGATTCCTTCTGGCAAAATCAGGCCTTTCTTCCATATAAAATACAAGCGTCTTCGGATGGTCCATTGTTGATTTTTTTAAACTAAAATTTAAAATTCTTAATAAACTATAAATATTTGTATTATTTTGTACTTACTTTTTGCTATCCATTGCTTTTTTTACTTCATTTTGTTTTTAAAAATATTTAATATATATTTACTCGACAAAAAAAATAGCAAGTGACTGATTTTGACATTTGCGTTCGAGCTGTTAGAGAAACCAAATTTTGTATGAAAACAGTTACGTTTTCGTTCGACTTGTCGTTCGAGTCATCGTTCGCATAGAAATAGAGTTAGTGAAACCCAAATCAGTTTTCTTTCGACTAGAAAGCGAACGAACGTGTTCTTTCGAAATAGAGGAACAGGCTATAAATATTATTTACGCATTTCAACCAAAATTGTTATTTTTTTCTTTTATCAAGTGTGTGCCAAATTTAATCAAATTCTATTGAGAATTGCTCCCTATACATTGAAAAGAAAAATACATGGAAAAATGGGGTTTAAGGGAGGTACCCTAGGAGTCGACGGATTTCAACCAACATTTGTAGTGCTCTTTTTTAGATCAACTTATGGACATCTGCTAAATTTTATCAAATTCCGATGGGAATTGCGGCCCATACGTTGAGAAGAAAAATAAGCGAAAAAATGGGGGTCCAAGGGAGGTACCCCTAATAGTAGACAGATTTCAACTAAAATTAGCAGAACTATCTCTTGTATAAATTTATAGATGTATGCCAAATTTCATCAGATTGTATTGAGGTTTACGGCCTATACATTTAAAAGAAAAATAAGTGACAAAATTGGCGGTCCAAGGGAGGTACCCCAAGGAGTCGACGGATTTTAACAATTTTTTGAAGTTTTCTTTTCTACTTAAAATTGAACAAGTGTGCAAAATTTCATTGTTGTAGGATCACTCCTTATATTGTTTGCAGTTAGATGTATGAAGAAATACCACTGTGCGCTCTTTTGCATTTCAGCTAACGACATGTACATATACTAAACATAATAAAAAAAAAATATTTTTGAAATTATTTCGGGGGCCCCCTGGGCACGCCACTGCTCGGGAAACTTATGACAATTTTCATAGAATTTTATGCAAACTTTAATTTTGCTTTTGAATGAAAGGTTTATTTTTTTATGAAGCAGTAGAGGTAATTATATAAATAAGAAATAAAGGAAA
Source organism: Eustalomyia histrio (assembly GCA_949748255.1). NCBI lineage: Eukaryota > Metazoa > Arthropoda > Insecta > Diptera > Anthomyiidae > Eustalomyia > Eustalomyia histrio. The sequence goes on from OX456523.1 coordinate 84,684,433, forward strand.
ATTATTAAAAAAGTGAACTGAATTGTTTACTTTACATTGCTTATAAAGATGATTCAAACAACCCATTAACTTGATTACTTATTTCACAATATGTTCAAACAACAATATTGTGTATTAAAATGCAATTAAAAGTAAAATGCAAATAGATTTTTTAAATTATTTTCAAAAGTGAAAACTGTAAAAATGAATATGATTTATTGCATTTACTTAATGTATTGTTTATTGTAAATAACTTTTCTATATTGTCTGTTCACATGGATGAATATGCAGCATGTGGTCATAAGGTGCGCGTCAGAATGATAAGGTCACTTATATTTTGTTTTTACAAGAGTACAAGGAGAACATAATAGTACCGTTAACTAAAATAATTGCTGCTCAAATCTTATTCATAAATAAGTATTTGATCAATAAAGTGTGTGTTTGTAATGCGTCAAAATGGTGAGATCTAATGAATCTGCAATGATGAGGTGCTAATAAATCTGCAATCATTAACGCAAATTTTTGTTTATGCAATATACAATCTTAGAAGAGCGGAAGTTGAAAAGCTTTATTTTAACTTGAAAAGGGTCAGATTGACGAATTTTTCGACCAACAATTGGATCGTTCGCTTTGTGCAATGCAAAATTATTTTAAAGATCGCGATAATAAAAATAATAGCTCTGGCCGACCAAAAGCCCTTTTTCTTCGTGAAATTAGTAAATTAAATACTATTTTTTTAAATAACTTGCACCAGGTACAAATTTCACTAAATTTTATTTTTTTTATTTTGAAGATTATTTATTTAGATGGAAAAGAAATAAAAAATAATCCCGAAGGTCCAGATGGTTTAAGAGACTTTTAGCGAGATTTGAGGAAGGAACCCATGTATTTTTCAAAGAGAAATTTCGGTGGAGGTTACCTAATGGTTTAGCTCTTGTAGAATTTTGGCATCAGCGTTTCCTTCAACTAGAATAGATAGTCTGGAGAGCCAGCAAGTGGCATCAAATCATTTGTTGCCATATCTGTCAACGTATTGTGAAAAACTTTTATTTTCCATCAAGACAACGCTGCAATCCATGTTAGCAGACCAACTAAGACTTGGTTTGAGAACATGCTATGTCATGCTGGCACGTTCACCAGATCTTAATGTTATGGAGAACATGTGGACCTACTTGTGAGGGAAGTTTGTGCTGGAAACCGTCAATATAATTCGGTAGGGGAACTGAAAGTGGCAATTTCGAATGGTTGGCGGGATATAAGGCTAGCAACACTAGAAAATTTGATAAATTCTATGCCTAATCGCATTTAAAAAACAATTAATAAAAATGCAGTTTTATTGTAATAATGTGTACTGACCTTATCACTTTGACGTATTCCAAGCCACACTTTATTGATGTTTTGGTTTGAAGTAGAACTAACGGTAAATTAATGAGAGCAAATTACTTATTTATGAATAACATTTGAACAAAAATTATTTTAGGTAATGGTACTATTCTACACTCCTTGTACTTTTGCTAAACAGAACAAACAACAAGTAAGTGCTTTATTCGGATATGCCGAATCTTATATACCCTTCACCATGGTTTGGAAAAAACTGAAGTCTTTAAGAAAAAATTAACCATTTAGTTTGGTGATAAAACTAGGACTCCGGAAGATTTATGGTTCCCGAAAATAGGTATTTAAAAAAATGTATGTTTTGGCCATAACTTTTTTGTATCTGAACCGAGTTTTTCAGCAAATATATTCTACTAAAGATTTTCGATCTTTTGATATATAAGACGTATCCATAGGTCATATTACAGCTCTAAAATTTTAGTTTTTATAAAAATTTTGATGTTTTTAGCCCATCTATGGAGTATTTAATTGCGGTCTTACCGTTCTTAAATTATAAATTAATCAATTTTGTGCCACGCCCAATTCACGGATCCCGCCCACATTTGGTCAGATGTTGTGTACTGATAACCAAGATGCTTGTACCTTATTTGGAAACTTTTCCTCTTTCCGTTCTCCAAATATACAGAAAAACTGACCGACATCGTTAAGTCAACTGTGCTGTACGTATTTATGTGTAAAAAACATGGTTGGCATTCAATACCTTTTCATAATAATTGTAGTAGGCTAACACATCCACTTTAAACCCATATTTTTTTTTTTTTTTTAAATGGATTTTTTATTATTGAATCTTTCTTATAAGAAAATAACAATAAGTAATAAAATCTTAAACTAAATACATTTAATGGAAGTTGCCATTGCAATTCCATTCTTAATTATTCAAATCTTAATACTTAGATAATTGAGCAATGTGAGAACCACAGGAAGATAGAAAAGGGCCTAGCTGCCCAGATCCAGAGTATCCATCCTTCTTAATCGCTGATGTCCTTCAAAGAGCAGGAGTTGTCTTGCAAGATGATTTTGGTGAACTTGAAGCTGGATGATGTATTTTGTACAGAACCGCTTGATTTCTTCTTGTACTGAGGAAATATTTAAATCCCTATGAATATTGTCATTTCTGACAAACCAAGGAGCGCCAGTTATCAATCGTAAAAGTTTCGATTGTCTTCTCTGTAATTTAGCAACATTCGAAGCCGAAGCCGTTCCCCATATTTGAATACCATAAGTCCATATGGGCTTGATTACCGATTTGTACAAAAGGACTTTGTAATCTAATTCTAAAGCAGAATTGGGCCCAATGAGCCAGTTAAGTTCAGCAGACTTCAATTTCATCTGGGTTACCTTACAGTCAATATGATGGGACCATGTAAGGCGTCGATCTAAATGAACACCAAGATATTTGACGTGACTACTTTCAGGGATGTTTATGTTGTTTATTTTAATTGTAGGACAATTAGGCTTAGGGCAAAAGTTACGTGAACACACTTAGTCGGATTAACTTTAATTTTCCATTTGTCTAGCCATTTTTCAAGCTCATGAACATGAGTCTGCAGCAGCGCGGAAGCAACCTTACAATCAGAGTTAATGCTCATAAAAGCTGTGTCATCTGCGAAAGTAGATGTGTAAGTAAGAGCATTGGTTGGCATATCTGCTGTGAAGATAATATATAGCAAGGGACCTAGTATACTACCTTGTGGGACTCCAGCAGAAATTTTTCTGGAAGAAGAAAGTTCGTCTTTCGACCGTACTCGAAAGCTTCTATCAGATAAATAACTTTTGAAAAGTTTATGTGTACTTGCAAGGAGCAAGTTTGTAATCTTGAATATAAGACCTTCGTGCCAGACCTTGTCAAATGCCTGTGAGATATCGATAAATAAAGCAGAGCAATATTGCTTATTCTCGAATGCCTTCCTAATAAGCGTTGTTATTCTGTGAACTTGCTCAACTGTGCCATGGCCTTCACGGAATCCGAACTGATGATCGGGAATAATATCAGGATGAACAAACTACATTTTTTTTAGCCACGCATGATGCCATGGTGCCATGATGCCATGATGCCATGATGCCAAATGACGAAACTACAAAAAATTCTTAGGCGACACCATGAAATTCTTAGGCGATTTACAGAAACATTTAGCCAATTGCAATGGTACAACCCCAAGTACAGTGATTGTGTTGTGAATGTATACATGTTTGAATTTTTTTTCCAAACATTCAACAAAAACACAATATTAATTATTATTATAACAAACAAATGGATATTTGATTTTTTTGCTTAAGACAACAAACAAAACAATGGTAAACGTGAGTATGAAAGAGACAAAAAACACAAAACATGTATACATTCACAACACAATCACTGTACTTGGGGTTGTACCACTGCAAGTGGCTAAATGTTTCTGTAAATCGCCTAAGAATTTCATGATGTCGCCTAAGAATTTTTTGTAGTTTCGTCATTTGGCATCATGGCATCATGGCACCATGGCACCATGGCATCATGCGTGGCTAAAAAAAATGTAGTTTGTTCATCCTGGTTTCAAGGGTCCTTGATAATATGCCCTGAGTTTAAATATGTACTAAGGCTACTAATAAGTAGTTTTTCAAACAATTTCGAGAGGATTGATAGTAAACTTATAGGTCTATAAGATGTAACTTGGCTAACATCTTTACCTGGTTTAGGAATCATAACAATTTCCGATTCTTTCCAAGACGATGGGAAATATCCCAAGCGAAGAATGGCATTGTAAATGTACATCAATAATTTAAGAGCTGAGATAGGCAAGTTAGTAATCATAGACGATGAAATTCTGTCTATACCTGGGGATTTTTTTGGATCAAGTTTTTGAATACTTGACATTATTAATGGGAAACGGAATTTTAAGGGCGAAGGAACAACATCATCTATAATATAAGGGCTTGTATTAGAGCTCGTATCATTTGGAGTGAACACCTTTTCTAAGTGATTAGCAAAAGCGTTAACTTTTTCGCATCCATTTTTAGCCCAAGTGCCATTTTCGAGTCGTATTGGGGATTCATATGATATAGGGCATTGCATATGTTTGACAGCTTTCCACAGACTATAATTTGTTTCCTTAAAAGGGTTAAGGTTACTTAGGTAATTGGCAAGATGGTTTTGTTCGTTTTTCTTTAAGGCGGCTTGGAGGTCTCTTTGGCATCGATTAAGTCGGCTTTTTATAGCTGGAGATCGACTTTCTTGCCACTGTCTTCTTAATTTTCTCTTTTCATTCACAAGGAACTGAATATTTCCTGGAGTGTATTGAGCTACCCTACTTCTGGGTGTAAAGATAGGAGTTGCGACTGAGGCTGCAGTAGTTAGAACGTCAGTAAATATGTTCACTGCAGATTGAATATCTGATGAATTTCTAAGTGGGATATTGTATGGAAGATGAGAACTCACATACATTTTATATTTTAACCAGTTTGTGTTTCTAGTTGGATAGAAATGACGCCTTTCCTGAACTCCAGTGGGAATGTCGTTCAACCATATGATTGAAGGTGAATGATCAGAAGATAAATCCAGTGATGAGCTCACGGATATTTGCTCTCTTTTTATATTTTTTGTGACGGCAAAGTCTATAAGATCAGGAATCTTATTTAAGTCGGATGGCCAGTATGTTGGGTGACCGCTGGATAAAGCATCTAGACTGTGTGAAGAAATAGCACTTAATAATTGTCTGCCCCTGGGTGTGATAAGGCGTGATCCCCAAAAAGTATGTTTAGCATTATAGTCACCGGCTGCTATAAATTTTGAACTAAGTGTAGCAAAGAAATCGATAAACTGATCTCGGTTAATGTTATGTCTCGGAGGACAATATATAGAAGACAATGTGACCCTAAAATCGGCAAGATTAATAGATGTTGCCTGAATATAATCTTTTCCGAATTCTGGCATTGGGAAATGCCTAATTTTATTGTGCACAATTACTGCTGTACCACCACATGCTCTACCACTTGGGTGTTTAGTATCATATATTGAATACCCATTTACTCTAAAACAATTTTTCTGTGTAAAGTGGGTCTCAGAGACTAATAGTACATCAATTTCCTGCTCTTGCAGGAAATGTTCTACTTCCTTTCTATGTTGGCTAAGGCCGTTTGCGTTCCAGAAACATATTTTCAACAGATTCATTTGCTATCCAACAAAATTTGCATGAGCATGCTTTGGTTCCTCATCATCTCCTGGAACATATTTTGCATGTTAGACATAAAGTTATTCATTGTTTTAATGAGGTTCTCAATTGAGCCTTGAGAATCATTCGATTGGGCTGGCGGGCTTTCTTTAAGCATATGAGCATATGAAAAATTCTGAGGAGGAGGAATATTTTGTTGTGTTCTGGCTCCTGTGCGATCAGAATTAGTTGTTGGAAGGGCTGGAAAGTAAGAATGTTGGTATTGAGCAGGAGAAGATCTGCGTGATGAAGCTATTTGTTTAAGTCGTAAAAACACTGGACAGCCACGATAATTGGCAGTGTGATTCTGACCACAGTTACTGCACTTTTTAACAATTGAATCTGTTTTAGAGTTGGGACACTCTTTGCTATTGTGAACGTCACCGCATATAACGCATACCGTCGGTAACTTACAGTAGGATTTGGTATGCCCAAATTCCTGACAATTTAAGCATTGTGGAGGATTCTTGCGCTTAATAGGCTCTTCTACTGTTATTTTGCGATGGAACAAATATCTTAGATTATAGATCGGGTGAGACTGACCTTTTTTCAACTGGGAAGAATTGAAGGATATTTCTACCCGGAAAAAAGGTTGGGGAATTTTATTCTTATTAAGAATATTGTGAATAGACTTCACTTCAAAGCCTTCAAGTTCAAGAGCGCTTTTTATTTCATTAATAGGTACGGAGCTGTCAATACCTTTAATAACTAAAATTAAGCCTTTAGCAATTTTTAATTGATATGTGTAATAATTCTTTTTACACGAGTCAAACTTTTGAATCACATTTCTGTAATAGATTTGGATTTTTGTTTCGGATACATTTCCCCTACGAATAGATACAACATGGAAACTGTCCTTGCCAATTAACTGAGTCAGACTGTTAACTAAGGCGTTTTTTGTCTGTTCTCGTAGAAATATTGGTGGCGGTTTATATTTCTTAACTGGGCCACTAGCCTGATCATCGCTTTCAGTGGTAGCGAGTAATTGAAATCGGTTTTGACTTACCGACATTGTTTCTATTTGAGAACTACTATTGTTTTTTGGCTGCTTGCGGAAAGGCTCTTGGCGTAAAGTCGTAGGGCTCGACTTACGCTTTGCAATGGAAAAATAACGGTCAATACCTGTTTGCACTCTATTATTGATAACTAATGAATTATTAATCGAATTATCAGTATTAATATTATCATTATTATTATTTTCATTGCAATTTTTATTTTTAACAACCATTGAATTTTCAGACCGCATGCGTGGGTCTAATTTGCCTTCACTTGCTGAGTTAACAGTTTGATTATTGATATTTTCCTTTGTTAAGTTCTCTGCACAAGTGTTTACATTTGCTTGTTTTTGCGCAAATGTGACCTCAACTGAGTTTAACGAGGGGGAAAGAGATCGTGCTCTCTCAATTGGCTTTGTTAAAAGATAGTTTTTATTGTACTCTTTGTCATAGAGGTTTTTATTTTCACTCGACTGGATTATTGAAATGTAAGCATTTCTACCATTTGAAGAAATCCTATGGTTTTCTGAGTGAGAGCCACTCATGCACTTTCTTTTCTTTTTATACCTATTAAAAATATTTTTTCTTCTCGTACCTATTAAAAATATTTTTCCTTTTTATTTATTGTGTTCTGCTTTTTACCTATAACAAAATTTTTTTTCCTTCTTTTTTTACCTATTACAAATCTTTTACCTATTACAAATCTTTTGCGTAGATAATTTATAAACACGTCCTTCCTCTTCAAAAGATGATGATTAAACCCATATAAAAATTTTAAAATGGCGATTCCATAAAATGCATGTGACTTATTGTATAACCGGGCTTATGCACTATTTTACCGGTTTAATTTTGAAATATCTTTAACTATCGTTAAAATAACGCTAAACTACCGAAACACCGATTTATAACGGTATTTTGCAGATATAACAAAATGTAAAAGGTAATATTATGAAATAAACCCGATGATATTAGAAGACACTTGTCACTATTGGAATCGCAGTTTTGAAATTTTCGTGTCGGTATTGATCAAAGCGTAGTAGACAACTACCGTTATAATGAAAAGGTAACGCTTACCAATGAAAAGGTAACGCTTACCAACCATGGTAAAAAAAACAAAAAAAAAGTCTTAAGAAAATATTAAAAAAATTGTACAAAAAAGTTGAATAGACGGGGATCGATCGCGCGACTAAAAAAAACTCTTTGTGAGAAAGCGCTTAGACTACTGAGCCATTGAAGGAAATACGCAATCGTCGTTAATAAAAGTAAATAAACAGTTTTCCTTTAAAACAGATTTGTTTGGTTTTTAAATGGCAAATCTTTGTATGTGATTGTTGTTTGTGTATAAAAGGTGAAGAGGTGAAAGAAAAGAAGTTCAACAAATAAATAAAACAGTGTTGCCATATTTTTTATTTAAAAATCTTTAATTCTAAAAAAAAACTTTTTTCGACCAAAAAATATTCTTAAAGGAAATCACTAGAACTGCATGTGGTTTATTTCTACAAAAACGTTTGATTTAGCTGGATAATTTGCATTTGGAGTTATTCTGTATAAAATCATCAAATCGGCAAAGCTGGCATATCTTAGATTTTACTCAAACTAACTGGAAATGATATTTAGGGTCTCAAAACTCAAAATCCAAGAGGATTTAATTTTTGCACACGGCACTACCGGTTCACGCAAAATAAAAAGAACTAAAAAGTCTTGTTTTTGTGCGTAGTGGTGTGAGCTGTTAAAATTTTTCTGCTAGAGATATCTGCATGATCAAAGCTGAAGGATTATAGTTTCTATCAAAAATAAAAAATTTGACTTAATTCATACACCCGAAAAATAACGTGGTATTGAAAATAAGCATATTTCATTGCTTTTTTTGTGTTTTTCAGTGAACTCCAGTGTCGGCGCTAATTAATATAAAAACATAATAATTCTCAGATACAAATTAGACATGTCGGAGAAAAATACAAAATTAAAATTTGCTCAATCTGGCAACTCGTTATGAAAAAATCGTTACTTGAAATTTTGAAAATTTGCATATTTCACGCTACAATTTGGTCATGTTTGTTAGCAGATACAAACTTGAAAATTACAGAGTACTTACTCCCTACTTTAAACTTTATATCACTTCAAGACCCGTTTAGTTATTTTCACTTCTCTCGGATTTACAGAGGTTTAAAGAAAAGCCTTTTTGATTTTTCGTATGTATTTTTATACTTTCCTCAATTGTTATATACAGAGAAATTAAAATAAAAACATGTAGTATTATGAAGTAATAAAAAATAATTATGGACTGAAAAATATATTTAATAAATTCAGTAGATTTTTTATGTTAAAAAATTTTGCAGTGGTGGCATTTTTTTAGATAGAAACTATAATCCTTCAGCTTTAAAACGATGGCTTGATCATGTAGATATCTCTAGCAGAAAAATTTTAACAGCTCAAACCACTACGCACAAAAACAATACTTTTTAGTTTTAAATTAAATCCTCTTGGATTTTGGTTCTGGAAACCCTTAGGAACATTTCCACAAAATTTTAACAAAAGCCAAAATGGTCCACCAACAATTTTTAATTAGAATGACCCTTTGGGATTTTATTTCGCTTTTTTAAAAAATATTTTTAATTTGTTTAGCTTAATTTTAAAAATTTGAAGGATAATAGTTTATAAAAATTTGTTTTATAAATTATTATAAGGTATGGCCTAAACAGTTGCACTCAAAGAGAAATTATGTATAAAATTTTCTTAATATATAAGAAATGAAATGGTCTAAAAATCTTTTCATAAATTCTTTTAAATCGGAGCAAAAATTAAAAATAAAGTTTTTTATTTTGTTTGTATCAGAGGGTCGCCTAAATTTAAACTCAACCACTTGTGCTATTTATTTCTGATGGTACATACATAACATATATGTATCAAAATCTACCTAAATACTTGTTTAAATATTACCATTTTACCATTTATTTAAATAAGTCTCTAAAATTTATTAAAATTAAATAACAAAAATCATGAAAAAACTTAAGTATTAATTCTAGCATTTTTCAAAATCAATTTTAATTTATTGGCCTTGCTTAATGTCAGAGTTAGCTGTAAACAAATTTTAAGATCTGGTCACACTGCTTCCATGTTATTGTTTCAAATACATACATATTATTAAATTGTTGAATGTTTTGTTTTTAAATAAGCCAAGTAAACACATGCGATTTTTTCAGAAAATATAAGATTTTAAAAAAATAGTATGGCAACACTGTGTGTAAGAATGGTGAATAAAAATGCAAGAAGATATACTAGACACAGCAACAACAACAAACAATTACGAAAACAATCCCTGTATGAAATGTCGTTAGTGAAACTGTACTGATTCACTATTGACTTTGTCACCAGTACTACTGCCTAATATTGCCCCAGGCAATGCTTTCTGCTGTAGACATTTAACATGTGTGTGTCATTGCGAATCTACACAACTACTGGCTAGGTGTTGACATTGGAACTAGAGATTCACTAGTACAATTTAGTAATTCTAGTCTACACTTTTCTAACTTTTTACTAGATTTCTACACTAGGAAGGAAATAAGTTTAAACAAGTGCATTTATTTTGTTAAATTACATATTTTATTAACAAAAAATTTCATTAAAGTGAATAAGGTACAAATTGTTTGTTTCAGTCTTTTTGTTTTTAAATTAAAACTTATGTGCTACAAGTTTTTTAGTACAGCAACAACTTAACGTTTATCACATATTGTTTTATACATGGTGTGACTTACACGACACGAGGCAAAACTTTTGTCATTTTTGATAAAATTTCTGGTACAATCATAATTTTTTCGTTTTAAGAAATAACATCTACACGAACATATGTATTAATTCATGCACTTTGATTTGCGATTACATATTTTTAATTTTAATATAATTAATTAGTTGTGACTTACACGACATCAAATCCATTGATTTCAGGGTAATCAAAGATAGTTTAAAAAATTCTGTTAATTGTATAGTCCGATTCCTTTTAAACTGCACCAAAAGTATTTGATAAATACAAACAACGACAAAATGGCTTCAACTTAGTGAAATTTATTTTATTTTTCACAAAAAATAGTTTTTTTCGCGTGACTTACACGACATACAAATTGTGACTTACACGACACTAAATAATATGAAGAGTTAAAGTTAAAGTTATGAAGTTAAGATTATACAGTTTTTGATTAATTTAATTTTTGGAATTACAAATAAATTTATTTTAGCGCTTCAACTCTTTTTTGAAGATGTGCAGTTACATTAAAATGAGTTATCCTCGTCATCTTCAATATTCTTTCTAGTTATAAAAAAATAATAATATGAAAATTTGACTTTGTTGTGTACTTTTGTATGGAATTCACCACATAAAATAAAATAAGCTAATTTTTCCAGGGGTGGCTAAACCTTTAATCCTTGTGAATTTAAAAAAATTGTTTTATTTTATCACATGTTATTTTATAAAATTGTTAAAAACAAAACATTTTTTCAAGTCTGGCTTAACCTTTTATTTTAAAAAAGGTACAAGTTGTATAAATTCTTTTTTCTTCTAAAATAAAAAGCTAATTATTTTAAAGTTTTTTTAGTACCTAATCAACAAAACTTAATAGGAACTTAAGAGTTTTCACATATTGGTTTATACATAAAATAAAAAAAGCTAATTTTTTTCTAGGCTGGCTAAACCTTTATAAGAAATATTTTATCAAATTGTTTTAAAATAAAATGGCTCATTTTCTTCAAGGCTGGCTAAACCTTTCAACATTTTGAAAGAGGTAAAAGTCGTGTATAAGATAAAAAATCGAATTAGTATAAAGGCTGGATAAACTTCACAGCGTTTTCTTTATCAAAATAGTCGCCTTCGTTTTGATGTTGTTCCTTATTTTTGGTTTTGCTGCGACTGGTTTGCTTAAAATATTTTTTTTTCTGGAAAGCTGCTCTTAATGCTTTGTCAGAAGATTCGCTGAAAGTTGATATAGCATCTGAATATTGAAAAAAAAATATGTATGTTAAAATATTAAACAATAAAATTAAAACCTCGTTTAACAAATTGTTTACCTTTCATAGCCGTAAGTACATTGCCGTAATCCCGTAATCGCTTTTTGCCGAAAGATCCATCAATATTAAAATTCATTATTATATCGTGACCAAATATCTGATGTAAATTGTGTAATGCTGATTACCACCGAGAAGCAACTTGATTTGCCGTATCTATCAAATATAAAGCAGAAATTTAAAATTCTTTATGGATTTCTTACCACAGAAAGGTAAATTACTTACGTATGGATCTGCTTGCGTCGCTAAAAGAACATCAAACTCTTTTAATTTTTCCTCAGTGCTAATTGGAAATATGCTCATTATATTTGTGGCATTATATTTGTGTTCCGCCAAAATATCAACTAATGTGCTATATTGCTTTTGAGCAGCATCTGTAAAAATATATGTATATTCATAAGATATATACGGTTTCTCACAAAATTTATTTCGACTCGAACTAAAACCAATACCTAAATTTTGAACGAAAAACTTTTTTTAAAGTACATATTGCTGGAATTTAAAAAGAAATCTAAGATCTAAAAACCTACGCGAAAAGCATAAAGCACTATGGCCACTTTGACTTGGTTTTTTATCTTTCGTACAGGCCCAAAAGCCATTTTTAAACAATCTAATCTAATTTTTTGGACAATTCTTCGCAGCCATGGCACTTTTGATTAGCTTGAAAAAAAAGGAACTACTTAACAGTACAGTAAATAATGTTAAAGTGGTAAAATACAAAAATAACCTTGTGGAGGAAAATATTTCAATTTTGCTTTGAAATGTTGGGCATGATCGTTCGACATTTTTCTGGAACACTGCTGTGTAGAATTGGAAATATTACAAAATTAGTATCAATCGGTTAACATAAAAATTTATACTGAACATCTTTCATTAAAAATTTTTCTTTTTCACCTGAAAGTAGATTTGTTTTGAAAATGCCTAAATTACAAGAATTGAGGGGTTCTTTGAAAAAACTCTCTAAATCTAGCAAGCGCCGTTTTTTCAACGTAGATGTCGTCTTTTTTTATTATTGCTTCAATTTTTACAGGAATATCTGATTTAATCGGTTAACATAAAAATTTATACTGAACATCTTTCATTAAAAATTTTTCTTTTTCACCTGAAAGTAGATTTGTTTTGAAAATGCCTAAATTACAAGAATTGAGGGGTTCTTTGAAAAAACTCTCTAAATCTAGCAAGCGCCGTTTTTTCAACGTAGATGTCGTCTTTTTTTATTATTGCTTCAATTTTTACAGGAATATCTGATTTAACCGAACAAATATTATAAGATTCTTTTTCAAGAAATTAAGCAATCATTGACACATGCTTCTACAATGGCACCTCCTTTGTACTTAAACTTTTCTGTTTTAGTTTCAACATATTCTTCTTGTTGTTCTCTGTGCACAATTTGTTGAATAATGGACGATGGTTTTCAAACATGTCTTTAAAATTTGAAGTTTATTTTTAAAATCATAAGCCGAAAAAGACATGAGAGGTCCATACGTTTCTGCGCAAGATGCTATGTGCAATAGACTGTGTATATTAAAAGAAACACTGTCTGAGCCGAATACAATAGGGAAATTTTCAACAAATAATTCAAGTAGATCATTAGCTTCCTTTACATTATTGTTAACATGTCGTGGATAACTCAGTAGCCTATAAGCGCAATGTAAAACCAAAAATTCATACAAAATATCTTTGTGCAAGTTGTTGTGAAGTACAATTACGCCTGTATAGGCAAGGAACTGATGAAATTCAGTGGCCTTCCAATTATTTATTTCATCTAATGATCTAGGTTTCCGTGGAAACTCCTTAGGAAAAAATGTTCTTATTTTCACGAGTTCAGAAGATATTTTCGATAAATTTGCTTTTGGAGTCTTTTCTTCTGTTTTATTTTTTAATTCCTATGTGGCAATAACTTCCGGGGAAAACTTTTTTAATTGGAACTTTATTTTTTCCCCCAACAATATAGCTGCTAAAAGTGGAACCTCCAGGCCTTCCTCCTGTAATATAGCCAGCAGCTTCTCCAAAGATTTTCTGGAAGGTGCTGCTTCAATATACCAATTTTTGAGTTTTTCGGGCAAGTTTATTTTTGGAGTATGCAAATCTTCAAAAGACTGCACAAAATCTTCAAAAAATCTCTAGTGTTACAATTTTCACTAAAAATTGTTGCCTCTTTCTCGATATTTTTATTTTTATACAAAATTGATTGTTTTTTTACAAGTCTTTTGTAATTTCTTTTGCTCATTTTATGTTTTGTTTAAATTATACGTAATTTACCTTTTAAATTTACTTTTCTTATATTTTTATAAAAAACTTTAACTTTGCACGTGGCTATGTACATTTATTTTCAACAAAATAAAGAATAATCAAGAAGAAGCACATCTGCAAAAAAGGATTGTAAAAAGTGTAGTATACGCTCTGTTGACAATGTAACAAAAAAAGGGACGTAAAAAGTGTAGTAGACGCTTTGTTGACATGTCACCAAAAAGTTACCCAAAATAGTCGAAAAAAGTGGTGACTTATGGACACTTGACCCCAGGCTTCCTACAGGGATGTCTACATAAGAAACTTTTGCAATTACATATTTACAACACTGCAATGTAATAGAAACTGCTAAGTAATTTTAACAACATTAAAAAAAACAAGTAAAAAAGGGCTAAATTCGGCTGTGCCGAATCTTTGAATACCCTCCACCAATATCCTAAAAAGATGTTCTCTACTGTTTTTGATACAAATAATATGAGAAAACTTTTGAAGAAAAATTATGTAGGTGAAAAAATTTTTTGAGGTGAAAAACTTTTTTAGATGTGAAAAGAACTTTTTTGGAAGAAAAAAAATTTTTGAGGTGAAAAAATTTTTGAGGTGAAAGAAAATTTAAGTGGTGAAAAAATGTTTGAGGTGAATACAAAATATTTACTGCTAAGCGACTGGTGAAAAAATATGAGAAAATATGTTATGTACCAGTCGCTACTATGAAATTGTACTAAATTTGTATGGGCAACTTAGAGGCACCTTTACACTTTCACTAGTTTTTTTAACTATGGACTGCACAAAAAAAAACATTTTAAAGCATAGTTTTTGTCACATACTCAATTTTATTCCGGCTAATGGGGACTAGCTCTGCAGCTGAATATGCCTAATGGAGAGAATGTACTTTCTGATGCGCCACGCATTGATAAATAGTTGCAGCGAATATTCTTTCTTTAAAAAATTGAAGTGTGTTTGTCTAATGGAGAGAATACAGCAAAGAAATTAATTTGTTAAAGAAAGAACATGAGTTGTAACTATTTGTCAATAGATGGCCCATCAGAAGGTGCATTCTCTCCATTAGGCATATTCTGCTGCATAGCTAGTCTCTATTAGCCATATTGTGCTACAATATGCAGTAGAGTACTTTTAATTAATTTTTTATTTTCTTCGTAACATAAATGAATATTTGCCAAAAACTATGAAAAATATATGTTTTATGTGCATATTATACCTTAATTTTTTAAATCAATATTCATTTAGATGTTTAAGAACACAATATTGCACTTTATTCATGCGTATTTTTTATACCCTCCACCATATATGGTAATATGTAATATGTCGAAATATAGGTTTAAGACCCCATAAAGTATATATATTCGTGATCCTTATGCAAGTCGATTTAGCGATGTCCGTCTGTCTGTCCGTCTGTCTGTTGAAATCACGACGCGAAGACGCAAGCGGGGGTGCCTATTTTTACCCAGATTATTGAACATCCTCCCGAGCAGTTTGGTATTTAAAATGAGCAAAATCGGTCAAGCGGTTCAAAAGTTATGAGTGAAAATGTGAAGGTACCTCTAAATTTTCCATACAAATTTGTACAATTTTTCTGTATCTATTTTTTTTTTTCTGTTAAGTAAAAATGTTATTAAATCTTCTTATTGTTCGATTACATTTATTGTCTTACATACTATGATAACTAAGTTAACGTAAAAATGAACAATGTTAAAGTCGCTAACAGAGCAGACCTCTGAAAATAACATTGCTAAAACTAAATAACAAAAGTTCGTTACATAAATTGCCAAAACATATTCATATTACAGTTCATGCAAAATTTAGTATATACGTATATCATCTTCATCCCCTTTGGTGGAGGGTATTCAAAGATTCGGCACAGCCGAATTTAGCCCTTTTTTACTTGTTTATGAAAGAAAACATTAACATAAATATACATTTGCCAATCCCTCAATTCTCAAAAATACAAATATAACAAAAAAAAAATACAATTTTATTACGTCAAACATTTGAATATTTGACTTTAAACTTATGTAATAAGTCTACCAGTAACATCTTAATGCATTAGAATTTGACGTTTGTAGTTAATTTAATATTTTTGGTAAATAAATTAATTGAAAGCCTAATCCAAGGCTATATCGCCATGGGGTGCCACCAATTCAAAAGTAGCGGCACTAAAGCAATTATGCATTTGCTCTTTCTTTATATATCAATTTCTTTGGACGTAGCCATGGGGCAGGGTATTGTTTTAGTTAATTCAGCGATACCTATTCAAAAGTAGCAGCACTAAAGCAATTATGTATTTTGCTCTTTCTTTAGATATTAATGTCTTTGGTTACAAAAACAAACAATACATTTTATGGAATGAAACGAAAAACCAACAAAGCTTAACAGAAAAACCCAATCAGGTTTACTATATCTCCTGTAGTAGCCAAAGAATTGGAGATATTTTAAATGGAAAATCCTAAGAAAATGCATCGGGAAAAATAATGAAAATTTCATAAAACGATTTTTAAATAGTTACGTCTATGAAAATGCAGATGTTCTACCCTTCTGTAGGTACGCCATG
Source organism: Eustalomyia histrio (assembly GCA_949748255.1). Classification (NCBI taxonomy): domain Eukaryota; kingdom Metazoa; phylum Arthropoda; class Insecta; order Diptera; family Anthomyiidae; genus Eustalomyia; species Eustalomyia histrio. The sequence goes on from OX456523.1 coordinate 84,700,860, forward strand.
TCGTTTCAAGCCAGATTTGTTGAGAAACTTGAGCTACACGATAATTTTCTTGTCAGCCAAATATACGAAAACGAGAAAAACACACTGGACGTATTAACGACAATCCAGCTCCTTACCTTACCTCATTCTATATAAGCCCAGCCTCCAGCAATCATAGGGGCTGAATATGATATACGTATAAATTAAATTTTGGATGAACTGTACATATGTAATATGAATATGTTTTGTCAATTAATGTAACAGAACTTGTGTTATTTAGTTTTAGTAATGTTATTTATTTAGTTTAAGTAATGTTATTTACAGAGGTCTGCTCTGTTAGCGACTTTAACATTGTTGCTTTTTACGTTAACATAGTTATTAGAGTAACACAAATATAGCTTTAAGAATGTTATTCTCATAGTATGTAAGACAATAAATGAAATCGAACTAGAAGAAGACAATAACATTTTTACTTAACAGAAAATTAAATTAGATACAGAAAAATTGTACAAATTTGTATGGAAAATTTAGAGGTGCCTTCACATTTTCACTCATAACCTTTGAACCGCTAAACCGATTTCGCTCATTTTAAATACCAAACTGCTCGGGAGGATGTTCAATAATCTGGGTAAAAATTGGCACCCGCGCTTGCGTCTTCGCGTCGTGATCGCCATTTCAACAGACAGACAGACAGACGGACATCGCTAAATCGACTTAAAATTGCATAAGGATCACGAATATATATACTTTATGGGGTCTTAAACCTATATTTCGACATATTACAAACGGAATGACAAACTGATATATACCCTCACCATATATGGTGGAGGGTATAAAAACATTTTTTATTTTGAAAAAGTAACTGTGATCTGAACCGGCACTTGCTGTGTCTTAGGCAGCCACCTACATATCGAAGCCATGAACGCTCCCAATATACCAAATGACTTGAGAAAAATATTATTACAAGCTTACAAGCACATTCCTTAAGCTTGAAAAAGACTTGAGAATATATTGAAAAAGGCTATATGTAGTAACAATTAGAAAAATCATAACGGAACCCTCGTGAAAATATTATATGTGTATGATTACTATAAGCTTATTCTTGCAATTGTAGAATAAGCTTACAAAAATAATATTGTATTAACTTAGGTATAGAAAAGCTTATTTGACTCAATATATTTATAAGCTTTTTTACATAATTGTAGAATAAGCTTCACATATCATATATTTTTTTTATTTTAATTTTAAATATAATTAATAATAATTAATTTTAAATATAAAAAATAATAATTCATTTTAAATATAAATAATAATAATTAATTTTAATTATAAATAAAAATTATTATAAAAATATTTAAATTTAATATGCAATTGCACGTTCACTTTATAAAATTTACAACCAAATGTACACGCAAAACACGTTTGACAAATTTAAAAAAAGTAACGGTACTTGTTGTATACATTATAAGCGTAGAACAAAGACAACAAGACTAGAATGTATTGAAAAAATTTCTATTTTAATCGTCATACTGCGTTGTTTATAAGAATACTTTAGAAAAAGTTATGTATAATAAGGTTGTTCACGGAAGGCTGGTTATCAGGTTATGTGATTAACTGCTTATATCAACAACAAAATACATTAGAAGAAAATAACCATATTTGCGCAACCTATACAATTGTTTACAGATTATGTAGTTATGTGCTTATTTGTAGTGTTGGAAAATAGTATAAATTTAGCTAACTGGCAACACATAAAAAAGCTATGTTTCAGCAAATGGTATCTCAAATTTTATATTAAATGTTGGCAGCATTGGCATTCACATCTGGTTTTCATTTATAAAAATTAATAAAAATGAGAAGAAGTAATTGCACTCATAATTATCCATAGGTAAAATACACAGAAACTGTGGTTCATTTTTCCAAAGATTTGATTATTTTGACATTACGAAAAATTTTGTAATATATACAAATGAGATCACAAATAGTAGCAAATTTTTATTTCTATATTGTACGAAATTTCATAAAAATACTAAACATACTTATAAAAATATAAATATTTTGTTTAAATACAAAATAATTTTGTGCAAAAACAAAACTTCGTTTGTATTATTTACGAAATTTGTAAACTTAAGAAACTTATTTCCATCAGCTGAGTACAAAAATTTTGTGATATTATAATTTTATACTAAAAATAATTAACGATATCATTGTATTATTTACAAAATTTATGAAATTTGTAATATACGAAAGTTTTGTAATATTTATATACAAAATATATGTATATTGTACGAAAAATATATTTGTATTTTTAAGCATGGATTATTATGAGTGTAAGCCTGTGATCGGCACTCATAGCACACAGATGCCGAACACAACACAACACGAAAAGAAAAAATTCAATTATTTCGTTCAGTAGCATGCAAACAATCAACAGATATATGCCGCTTTGTTGAAGAAATAAGGTACACTCTAAAAATTTGTTGTTTTTATTATAGGTATTTTTTTTATTGAAGGTATTTATTTCGTTTTTCGTTTACATTTTAAATTAAAAATGTTGAACGTTGAATGGGAAGAATTATTTTTATTTCCTTTAAATATATAAAATGAGGCAGAGTGTCTTGTATGCTGTGCAGACTTGTGGTAATTGAGTTACCCTAATATTTACCTTCATTGTGTGAGCCACCTTAATGTTAAGTGGTTCAGATTACACGTGGGAATTAAAATTGTCCCATGAATATTTTTTTTTTTTGTAATTTATTAATTCATAATTAAGTTAATACATTATTTTAAGATCTCAGCGTCACTAGGACTTTGTTGAGACAACGTTGGCAACTATACCAATATATAATTATTACAATACTTTTTTAAAAATGATTTCAGAAAATAAAAAATAAAAATAAAAAATTAAATATTACTTATTAATTTATATTAGAAGCATTTCAATATTAAGTAAATTATAATCTTTAAGTCGATTTTTAAACGACGAAATTGATGAACAATCTCTTAAACTTTGAGGCAAATTATTATATTCAAAACTACCGATATATTCGATTCTCTGCTTAGTGGTTTCTAGTCGACATCTGGCAAGTCTTAAGTTCGAATTATTTCTTGTGTTAAACATAGTTTGATTTCTTGAAAAACTGATTGTATGATGTCCAATTCCATGAATGACTTTATAAACATATATTAATAACTGCATTTTGTATATACTATGAATTGGTAATACATTTTTAGCAACATCTTTATAAAGCGATAAAGTTGAATACAATTGGGGAAGATTGAAAACAGCTTTTAACGATTTGTTTTGAACAATTTGTAGAGATTTTAAATCGGAATTTCTTTTAAACCCGTATACAAGTGTAAGGTAGTTTAGATGTCTTTGAATAAGGGCTTGAAAAATGATTAATTTTGTCTTTTCATCAAGTTTATACTTAAGTTTAAACAAGATACCTAGTGTTGGGGATATTTTCGTTCGGACGTATTGAATATGATTTTGCCATGACCAGTTATTTTGAAAAACAACACCTAAATACTTTATGGAGTCAACTTCAGCAATTTGCATTCCATCCAAAAATATTGCACTTCTTTCAATATTTCTATTAGGTTGAGGTCTAAATCGTATAAGTTTTGTTTACAGCATGTATTTTCAAAACTAAATTTTCTTTGTATGGATAAAGTAAGCATAAATCGTCCAAGTTGTTGATATCATTAAGATAAATGTTAAACAATAAAGGACCTAACACACTGCCTTGAGGGACTCCATACACTACATTACCAATTGAACTTTTACAGTTATTAATCTGCACATATTGCTTTCGATTTTCCAAATAGCTTTTGAAAAGATCCAATTCTCTACTTCTTACACCATAAAATGTTAGTTTTTTAATCAATATTGAGTGATTTAAAAGGTCAAAAGCTTTGGAAAAATCATAAAAAATAGCACCAACTCCACTGAAACCTCTATCCAAACCATCACATATATAATTGACCACGTTAACCACAGCTTCATCTGTACCACAACCTTTACGAAAGCCATATTGATTTGGATATATTAATTTTTCGTTCTCTAAAAATTCAGATAATTGACTATGCAAAATCGTTTCAAATATTTTGTCTATGATAGACAAAACTGCAACAGGTCTAAATTTATCAACTGTATTGTTATGAACCTCTTTAGGGATTGGAATAATTTTATGAATTTTAAGTACATCAGGGTATATCGATTGACTTATTGAAGAATTTAAAATTTTTGCTAATAGAGGTGCTAGAAGATCTCTACATTCAAAAAGACACTTCGACGTTATATCATCATATCCAGGGCTTTTATAAATCTAAATGAGTAAGTAAATCATAGACCTAATTTTCACTAGTATGGTCTAAACTAAATTGCTTTCGAGTGTATCTTAAAGATCGTAATTTCACTAACCAAATTGTTCACAGAGTTTAAGAAATATTGATTGAAAATTTCAACTTTTTCATTATCATTAAAAATTATTCGACCTTCATCATTCCTTATATTTATTACAGATTCAGAACTTCTCCCAAGAGTCTTATTTCAAAATTTCCAACATTTTCTGGGATTTTCCTTCAATTTACTCAAATTTTCTGTATAATAATTGTTCATGCACTCTTTAATAGCTATTTTTATTATTTTGCTAACTCTCTTAAGGCAGATTTCAATATCACCTTTATTTTGCACTTTTTTCCTTTTTTTCAAAAGCTTTATTTTGTACTCCATAAGGGATTGTAAATTTCCATTAATCCATGGGGTTAATTCTAATTTCAAATCCTTCTTAGTCCTAGTTATCACTGTTGAACTAGTAACGGCATTTGCTACACAATCTATCAAATGGGAAGTGTCATCATTCGGATTATCAGTTAAACTTGATATTGACAAAGTACGGCTAAGATTTTCTTTAACATAATCATAATTACAATGATAACGGACAGTTTCTATAAAATCTTTTGTATTTACTGGTGAATCAATTCTGATATTGATTAAGTTATGATCCGATAATTCACATTCAATAGAACTTATTTTTAGTTCCGATTCAAGATTACTAAACACATTATCAATTGAGGCACCGCTGCTAGGTCGAGTAATAATAGTATGACAGTTTTTAAAATCGTAACATCAAAAAAGATCAGTTAAATCAAGAGTAAGAGGATTAGTCAGAAAAGCCACATTCGTATCACCAACAAAAATACATGGACTTTATGCCAAAGTAATAAGACAAGGTTCAAAATATTCATAGAATTTCTCAAAGTTACATTTTTGCGATCTATAAAATGAGATAAGCTTTACTGGCTTCCTAGTTAGGTTTTGGCTTTGAATAGTTAGTATTATAGACTCAATATAATCTTTACTCTCACAGGTTTCAACAGAAAACAGTATATTATCACGCACATATATGGACGTACCACCGTAACCATCAGATCGACAGCAGTGAACTGAGCTATATCCTGGAATTTTGTAAAGTTGTACCAATTTACTATCAAACCAAGTTTCCTGAATACAAATAATATCCGGTAGTTTTAGAAAAAGAGAAATTATTGTTTTGAATTTATTAAACTTTGTAAGGGACGAAATGCTTCTAACATTTACGGATATAATGGATAAATAAGATTTGTTTTTACTTTTTAAAAATGATTTGTAACACAAAAAAGAATGAAAATATTGATTTGAATTCATAATTATATAAATAAAATATCAAAATATACAAAATTCGAACAAAGTGTTAATTAGTATTAAGCAGGTGACATAAACGGTGAGTGAACATCATTATCACTATCATCGGGAACATCTACTGTAGGATTTTCACGACGTAGAGATCTGCGAGTATTATTTGTGGTTGATTCTAGCAATAGACTATCTACTTCTTCAAAATTTTTAATGAGTTTTGGTTTCGATAACTCGCTTCGTTTAGCATAAACACGGCCATCTCACCCATAAATTCTGCGATATCCAACTTTTTCCAAGCTCTTGGCATAGTTAAGCAAAGAAAGAGTTTCCTTACTCAAAAAATCATTGATAAATACAGTCTTATTTTCACTTTCCCTTAATTTAGCTTTTATTGACATAGCCATTAGTTTAGCTCTTTTATTGTTGAACTTCACGATCATAGTTTGTTTGTTTTTATCTGATTTCTTAGTTTCAGCACTGTTTGTTTTATTTCTGTTTCTCAAGAAATATGCCTCATCAATATCAGCTGGCTGTATCTTTACTTCAAAATCATCCAAAAACTTTACTAAGGTTCCAACACAATCTGAATCGTCCTTGCATTCCAACCCATTAATGATACAATCATTTATTACTCTTTGATCATTTAAGATTTTGACAGAAGTTTTTAAATCAGCAATTTCTTTTATTAAATTTTTATTCTCCTTTTGTACAGCATCTATTTTTTCTTGTTTTCTTAAATACCTTTAAGTTTGTCATCAAATTTTGTTGACATAAACTGCATTGTTGTTTGTAACTCATCCAGCTGATTGTGCTTGCTAAGCTGTGTTTTGATTGCATTTAATTCTTGTTTTAGGTCTCCACCACTTTCTTCACAAAAGTGACAAATGTACTCATCTCTCTCATTTTGAAATAACAGGTCAAATTGACGTTTATCCAAAGATTTACATATGTCATGAAAGGTTTTAGAGCATTTATCACATTGAATACTTCCATCTTCTTCTTTAACTTGCAATTTGCATTGACCATATAATATTTTTTTAATATTATTAGTACTCAGTCATCCTTGATTGAATTATTTAACTTACAGTTAGCTCTATTACACAGTACATACCAAATTGTTAAAAATATTTTTTAAAACGAATTTAAATGATTTTAAAAAACTTTACTGCGGGACCACACAAAATTGTTGACTTTAACACAACAGGGTTGTCAACTGTATGAAGTTCCATTAATTGCATGCCTTTTAAACATTGGTTAAAAGGCCGTCAATTTTATACAAATTTAAAAGCAATTATAGTAACTCAGCAAGTTTTAGCATTATTGTTCCTATTGGCTACAAGGCCATAAATTGTAAGTCAGTGTAATTTAGGAAAGTAAGCATAATTTTAGTACACTTAAAAAAGTTTGTAAGTTAAAATAACTGAAAATATCATTTAAAAGAAAGGATATTTCATTTAAAAACCGGTCTCCTTAATTTTCATTTAAATTAAATGCCATTTGTTATTTATTTTTAAATGTTGATTAATCAACTGACATATCCGTAAGAAACAACTGATATAATCAGTTAAAATAAATGTCAAAATTTAACCTACCAATCCTTAAAAAATAATTTTTTTTCATTTATTTGAAATTATTTCCGTTCTTGTATTTTTTGTTTTTTTTTTAATATACTCGTATGTACAATACAAAATGTATGTGAGCATATGAAGCTATAAACACTTTTTGTGTGAATGTGTTTGTATGTGTATTTATGAAGTTCTTGTAATTTGTATTAAAAAATTTTGTATATATACAACCAATTTAAATAAAAACACAAATTGAAATTTTTTAAATATTTTTTTTTGGAATAGACAGCAAACAAAATTTAAATTTGTAATAACTGTTACGGACACAAATAAACCACAAGTTTCCGTTTTGTGGGTACATTTTTATTAAATTTCAAACAAATAAAAAAAATAAATGAAACTGAAAAAAATGGTAAATGATAGTAAATTATTTCGAATAAATGTATAAAAAAGTTAATATAGATATTTCTTTGAAAAATAAATGTATGTTCCTTTATTTTTAAATGGAACGGAAAACTTTTTTATTAAACTACAAACAGTTAACTACATAATATTCTGAGTGTATAAATAAGTGATCAATAAAGAATAATTGAATCAGTTAAAACAAATTAATACGCTTTGACTGTTCATTCAAATACCTCATTTCAAGTAACAAGTGCTTGAAGGGAATTTCTAAACAAAACAAAATTAGTGTCAGTCCAAGTTCATGTGCTTGGATTGAATCCCCAAATATAAACATTTTGGTGACCCCAAGGAGATATGAACCTTTGGTGACCCCGACGCTGTTTTAAGCTTCCCCCCACCAGTGGTAAGGGGCTTTCAGCAATCTAAACACGCAACCTCAAACACTTGGACAGCAGTCCAACGCTATAACGCCTTCTATCAGTTCCAGCAATTCTGTTGGAGCATATACAACAGGCACCATAACATTGGTGACCAAATTCATCAGTTCCAGCATTTTTTGTTGGAGCATATACAACAGGCACCATAACATTGGTGACCAAATTCATCAGTTCCTGGATTTTAATCGACAGAACAACAGGCAAAGGCTACCATATACAATGGCAACGGCGAAACTGTTACTGGATACCCTACTGGAAACGGGCGAATCAATTCAAACGATAGTCCGAAACTTCAAAAAAGACTCAGCGGATAGAAAAACAACCGCAGAATACTTTGAGGAGCGTATAAGACGACTATCGGAAGCTTGGGACCAGTTTGAGGCGAAGGATACAGAATTACGTATGCTTGATGAAGTTAAAAGGCTGAAGACAGAGTATGAGTATTTTACGGAGGACTACTACTCAAAAATCAGTGAGTTAACAAACTCATATACAAAGTTATTTTCAACAGAGGCTAATCGTATAAAGGCGGAATCCCAACAAAAGCTACCAGCAGATAAAAACACTGGTGCTTCATCATTGCTTCAGGCTTGATCAGAAAGGCACAAGCTAGGATGATAGCTCTAAGCAGATTAGAAACCACTACCAATGAAATTCAACCACTTCCATTCTACAACGTCAAACTGGCAACGATCAACAAACTTTGGGACCAGATCGAGGATTTATATGACAGTATATCCGAAAGTTTTGAGGATCCATTACTATCTGGTTTTGACATCGACAGTTTTTATGAGTTAAACGACAAGGTTCAAGAGCGTTTGGTCAGCCTGTCCATAATGGCTAACAAGGTACAAAACGACTGTACAATTGGGCAAACTCATTTAAATCAGCCAACTCATTCACATCAGCCAACTCCTTTAAATCAGTCAACTTCGTCGTTACATTTGCCAAAAGTTACCATACCGAAATTTGATGGCGACTATTTGAAATGGCGACAGTTCTATGATTTGTTTTCTGAAATGGTGGATAAACAGCGGATTTCCGCCATTCAGAAAATGTGGTATTTGAAAAACAATTTGTCAGGAGAAGCTGAACATCTAATCAGTCAATTCTCTCTATCCGAGACAAATTATAAAACTGCCTGGGGAACCTTACAGGATCGCTACAACAACAAGAGAATTTTAGTATCGAACCTCGTTGATAGAATACTCAACCAACAGTCCGTGACGTCATCTGCTCAATCTATCAAATCTATGCATGACAGCACCAATGAGGGCTTACTGGCATTGAACAATTTGGAAATTGAAACATCTACTTGGGATGCAATACTTATACAAGTATTGATTAAAAAGCTTGATAAAAACAGGATCTAGCAGGGTCTCACGTCCACATACGACAAAAGGGGCGCCTGCCAAAAATGTCGTAACAATTACATCAGTTCCAGCTATAGCAACAACCAACGTCGCTGCGGGCCGTCAGGGCTATGTCTTGCTAGCAACGGCAAGAGTGATAATTACAGCCCCAAATGGTGCATCAGACAAATTTAGAGCAGTATTGGATTCAGGATCACAAGTGAATGTTGTATCGAAACGTCTTTGCCAAAGACTATCCATTTCACCATTAGGAGCTTCACTTTGCTTTGATGGCATTGGTGAAATCCAAAAGAAATCCAGGTATCGCACAAGCATTCAAATGAAGTCCAGGGATCGTTGCTTCTCAACGAACGTGGAAGCATACGTACTACCATGTATAATTCACGCACAACCAAGTCAACATATTGACATATCATCGTGGGACATTCCCAATAACATTTATCTTGCAGATCCTCACTTTTACCAGCAAGAAAAAATTGATTTGCTACTTGGAGCAGAGTTCTATTACAAATTAACTAAAAATGGGACGATACACCTTGCTGATGATCTCCCAACCCTACAAAACACAACATTAGGATGGATTGTAGAAGGTGCAATAGGAAAAAATCCGATTCCTAACCCATTATGTGCACTTACATGTGCTATACACGTGCTAGAGAACAGCTCTGGAAATTAGATGAAATTGAATCCATAGGGAAAAATTTGTCGCCATCAGAAAGACAGTGTGAATCACACTTCAACCATAATACGCACACAACCGAAGATGGGCGCTTTACAGTAAGCCTTCCATTCAGGGAAAATCCAGCAGTACCTATGAAGACTTCAACATTGTCACATTGGAACCTTGTATCTCGCTTAAAACAAGAATTCTGGAAACGGTGGACCATAGAATACCTAAACGAATTGAAGCAACGTAACAAGTGGAAAATGCAGTCCACCAACCTTAAAATAGGAGATATGGTAATCATCAAAGAAGACAATTCACCCGTTATGAAATGGCCTTTAGGAAAAGTTGTTCAAGTTCACCCTGGATATGATGGAATTGTAAGAGTCGCTGAAGTAAAAACCGCTACTGGTCTATTCAAGCGACCAATACATCGACTAGCTCTATTACCCGTCGAAACAAACAACGAACAAGAAGAGGTTCCAAACAATCATCATAATGACCGTACAACAACAATTCAACATGACTCAAGGAAAGAACCCAAAACTAAGAAGAAGAAAACACTGTCAACCCATCTCAATCCAGCATTATTCATCATACTGTTGCTGTTTCCAATGGCATTTGGAACTCCAATCGAAAATAAGAAATTTGGATCAAGGGTCGGAATCCATTTTGAGCAAATTGGAACAGCAGCTATTTCAATTACTAAATGGAATTTATTCGTATACTATGATTTAGCGTCTTATTGGTCCGAAACATCAATCATTGTCAATGGAACAAGGTCATTGGAAAACGTGTGCAAGCTTATCACAAATAACACATCATGTCTCGGTATCATTGATCACTTTCGGCACATGGAGAGAGAACTAGAACAAGATAACCGACTACTACGAGTTAAAAGAGGAGCACTGGAGATTGTTGGTAATATCGCCCATTCATTATTTGGCGTACTGGATTCAGAATACGCCGAACAGATGTCAGAAACAATAAAACAAGTCAATGAAAATGAATCGTATTTGCTAAAATTATTGAAGAATCAGACATCAATCGTTGATTCCACAATTAATATCATCCGGCAGAATCAAATAACAGCTCAGGCAAGATTTGAACAATTGGAGCAGGAAATTAAAATCTTCTCAAATGATACATGACATCGAAAATGTGCTGTTTCAAGTGCAACTTAATCAACTATTTAATTCAGCTGTTCTTGAGTTAACATTAGTTGCAAACAAAAGGTTCTGGTTTATATATATATCTATATATATATATATATATATATATATATATATATATATATATATATATATATATATATATATATAAAAATGTCTTCATAGTAACTTGTGGAACGAAAACCCGTCCCCGGAACATGTGCTGTGCACACATATATATACATATATATATATATATATATATATGTGCATAGCGCATGTTGCGGGGACGGGATTTCGTTCCACAAGTTATTATGAAGACATTTTGTTACTTTGGGGACCGTCCTCAAACT